>BLSH010467921.1:1396957-1427214 GCA_018402905.1 Glandirana rugosa | reverse complement strand
TGTGAGAGGAGAGGGTCGACCCGTCTAGTGTCATAACTTCCTCCGGACGGGGGACGGTTAGGTCCAGCCCCTAACCAGTCCCGAGAAATTGTATTAAGTCTTTCGGAGTGGAGGAAACAGGTAGGGGAAACGTCTTACAAGACTTCTGTCCCCCTCTTCATTGGTTCCCCACCAAGAAGAAGGACGTCGGAGGTCGAGAAGGATCCGGTGAGGGGACGGGTTCAGTTTTGTTGGTACGGACGTGTTATCTGTCCGGACTTATTTTAACGGAGAGGATCGTTTTTAGATGGTGAGTTCGTATTGTGTAATTATCATGATGATAATGCAATGCCCCCATTGTAGATAGGTGCTTGAGTGGTAGATTTTTGCTAGGAGAGGCAATTTTATTCAGGCCTGTCTATTGTGCAGGCATGGTTGTTTTGACTTGGGCAGGGGAGTGGCCTAGGAAGAGCTGGAGGCTGCAGGAAGAAGAACCACCCCTTGGTTACTTCTCCCCCTGTCTTCAGAACATTCTGCAAAGGGGATGGACAAAGGAGGTGAGGCTTTCTGAATTATGTTAAAGAGCCCTGACCAATCCCCGACCTGGATTGGCAGGGGGCAGGCCTCCTTCAATACTGTGATCTGCCCAGCTGGGAGAGGAGAGTGTTGGGTGGAAGAGTGGAGATGTAGCAGAGGTGTTGCAGAGGCCCTGAGGGAGTTCCCAGTCTGGGGGGGGGGTGACCTTGGGCCTGGAGGCTCGGTGCAGCCAGGAGGAGAGAAAGAAAGATCCTGGAGCAGCACAAGGGAGCAGGAGAGCAACAGAAAGGCTACAGGAAAAGACACTTTAAAGGATCCACCGGTGTTGGTGAGTGACATACCCTGGGAGCTGGAGCAGGCTGGGAGGAGACAGTGGAAAGTCTGTGGAGGTCCGAGGAGCCAGTCAGGGAAGTGGTGTCACTGTGCAGTGGAGTAGGCCGGAGCAGCCAGGGTGCTGAGGTGCCTTGGAAGAGGATGGGCTGGGAGCAGTAGCCCATCGAACCCTAGCTAGCACCAACATACTTAGCTACACTTTGAGGGCCCATGGCCCTTGCCTGTAATGGGAAATTCTGAGGTGCTGTCAGCAAAACGCAGGTCTCACCATGTGCTAGCTGGGCTGGAAGAAGATTAAGGAGGCCTGATAAATTTCCTTTTGGGTCTCAACGGAGAGAAGCAAATGAGCAGGAGAAAGAGTGAGAAGTGTAACGGTCAGCAAGTGTTGTGCTGGAGGATGGAGGAGTGTATATACGGCGGTATATAGATGGTCCCATAGTTACCCCTACCCCATCCAAGTGCATTCCCCTAATAAACAGAAAAACAAAATAAAGTACCGGCCTGTTCCGTGACTCCAGATGAAAGGAAAAGTGTGATTGAGGGCAAAGTGTCAGGTGAACCACATCTACCAGCCATCCCTAAGGGAGCCATTGGCTACAATAATGATAATAAAAAGACAGTGAAATGCATCCTTTGACCTCATTTAGGGCCTATTCACACATGGCACTGCAAATATGCATCTCCTGTGCAGAGCCGTCTTTTACTAGCACAGAAATGCACAAAGTGTTGCATGCATCCCCGTACCAGTTTCCCATTTGTTTCTATTGGGACATAGCCACTGTGTCCCAATATGTAATGTGGGTGTACCTGGGTCTCTGAATGTATACGAGGCAGTGGGTGGGGGCAGAGTGTGTGGTCAGTGGTGGGGGCTGAGTTGAGGGGGGCCCATCAGATAGGCTGTATAGGGCCCCATGATTTCTAACAGTGGCCCTGTAACCACCAGCAATGTTTAAAAAAAGGCTTTAGTTCTTCTTTAATATTGAGTTGTGGCACCCCTCTTTGCAGCTACTGTGTATTATCCATCCCTATTCTGGCAAGGTTATTCACAAGATTTTGGAGTGTGTTTGTGGGGATTGGTGCCCATGTAGCCAAAACGGCATTTGTGTCAGTTAATGATGCTGGACAAGAAGACCTGGCTCATAATTTGCATTCCAAATCATCCCACAGGGTTCAGTAGGGTTAAGGTCAGGCCACCTAAGTTCCTCCACTTCAAACTCATCAAGCCATGTTTTTATAGAGCTGGCTTTATGAGCAGGGGCACAGTCTGCTCAATCTAATGCTTGCCTCAATCTATGGCCGCAAGACTGGACGTTCGCAATTCTCTAAAATATCTTTGTATGCTGCAGCATTAAATCTAAAGTCTAGGTAAGGTTTTTGCATGGTTACAGTGGTCCACCTTAGACCAATGTACATCATTGTACTCCATCCCCATGGTATGTATGTGCCGTAGCTGGTTAATCCTTGTGGAAGATGGAAATCACTCTAGTGGGCAGCCCTACGACAGTGATCACTATTAGCTTCTGTGTCTCATGCTGAGTGGTTGCCCTACTGCATAGTTAACACAGGGCAGCTTGCTTGGCACAGACACCGTTCACAGAACACCTTGCATATTCCTCAGTGAATGCAAGGCATTCTCTGTTTGGATGAGGAAAAGTTTGTGACACCACCACCTCATCTCTTTGCCTGGTCCAATCAGAGAATGCTTTGCATTCATTGAGAAAATGCAAATAATTCTCTGAATGACACCTGTGCTTAGCGAACAACCTCCTGTGTTCACTATGCAGCAGGACAGCAGCCACTCAGCACGGGAGCCAGAAATTCGAGACAAACACTGTAGTAGTAGTATCTACTACAGTGATTTCCAACTTCCAAGGGGGACCAGCCAGGTTTGGCACATACATACTATGCAAAAGGATGCATGTAACTATGCAAAAAAAAGCCATACCTACTGTAGATAGGTGTTCTGTGGATAACAGAAGATAGCTGGGAAACCTGATAATATTATTTAAGATTTCAGTTTGGTGCATGTGAAGTCACAAGGACACAGATATTTTCTGCACTTGCAGAAAATGTGCTTAGCCTGAAAATAGCATACTAATGAAGCCACTGCATCTAAGAAATGCTAAGCTGCAATACAATAAATGTTTGTTATTGAGTTTAGGTCAATCTTAATACTGTATTTCCCCTGAAAATTACATTTAAAAACTTACTTCAATTTCTGGCCCTTAGGGTCATCAAAGTTTGCTGAGGATGGTGACGAGGCACATGTGACAATCCATGATAACCAACGCCATGGTTCATTAGTGGAAGAGGAAGAGCATGGTGCGTATGTGACAATTGGTTCAAGCTGCTAATCTATAACAATTGTTTTTTGCCACAATGACAGTCATTCTCAGGAATGGCTGCCAATGAGAGATGCAAATAACAGTGACATGGCTGAAAACAATAATAACTATTGTAAAGAACACCCTTATTACAGCTTAGGGAACTAAATCTAATGAATCCTATTGTGTATGTGTAAATATGGTATTGTCAGTTGTGTAAGAACTAAAATGAATTTCATTGTAAGTTATTTGAATTTTCAACTGCATGCAAATAAATGCTATGACATCCTGTAGATTGCTCTTGCCTCACTTCGCAGCCCAGGATCTCTAGCCAAGAGTGCCAAGAGCCAAGGTCTCTCCATGGGCCCCGACGCCTCCATTATCTATTACACCATCAAACAAGGAGGCTGCACTCTGGACTTCTGAAATTCCTCACATTGTTTTAATAAAATCAAGCAGATAAAACAGTCCACCGCCTTGTTCTACTGCCTCGTTTCACCATTTCTACTGGGGTTTAGTCATAAAACCATGATTTTCCCATAATCCCATTTGTTTCTCATTTACTTATACATTTCCCATACATCAATACAATTCTGTGCATTTCTAAGCTACCTGGACAACCTAGAAGACATCTCAGTACCTGGTTAGCAAGTGAGAGTGGACTTGCCCTCAACTCACCAGGCACATCAAATGGATCAGCTCTGCAAGCTCAACTCCTGCCAACATTATTTATTTTGGAGACAAGGAAGGCTCTGAGCCTCTGTCTGGGTTTTATTACAATTTGTGTACAATCTGATTCTCCTCAGGGTAGTCAGAGTAGGAAGTGATGGGGCAAAACAAAAAAATCATTTCAAGTAGCGTGGGGAAGGGTTGCAATATCTGGCAATGTTTTTATTGTGGTCTGTGCCTTCCGATTCTGGATATAACTTATACTCCAATTTCTTTTATTGAGGTCACAGAGGATAAATACCCCAAATGAGAAGCAAATGGCTGCAGTTATACTTTAAAAGGGTCAGCCCTCAACAATTGAACACAGGAAATAGTTCAACCAAAACTGGTATTTAGCTTTTGCTAGATAATGAAGACATCTGTATGTCAGAATCTTCAGTGGTGAGGTTATCTTCATACCTAATTGCATTGTTATATTATTTGCACCCAATTTTCATTTCAATTGATTTGAATAATGTAATGCAGGTCAATGCAATGCTGCATTGCCAATACATTGCAACACTACTTGAAAGTTCAATTTAAAACTATGGATTTTCTCATTCCTGCATTACAGGCGGTCTCCTAGTTACAAACATCCGACTTACAAACGACTCCTTCTTACAAA
This sequence comes from Glandirana rugosa, assembly GCA_018402905.1. Taxonomy (NCBI): domain Eukaryota; kingdom Metazoa; phylum Chordata; class Amphibia; order Anura; family Ranidae; genus Glandirana; species Glandirana rugosa. Next base: position 1,422,708 of record BLSH010467921.1, on the reverse strand, counting down.
CGGAGGGAGACAACAGGAAGTGAGAGGAAATCTCCCCCTAGGAAGGGAAATTCACTCCTGTAAGAGTTATTATGGGGAAAAAAGGTGCCTCTACTGATGCTATATCACCAAGGTTTGTTTCCACAACAACCCAAAAATTTCAAAATCCAATTATCATTGGGACAGGAAGTGAGGTGACATCTTCTGAACAGAAACATAGACAGCAAAACAAACATTACAGGGGTGTTACCCCTTCCCTATGCTGTCCAAAAAGCTTAAAGATATTTTTTTAGGCTGAAGCTACACTTAAAAAATGTACCTGTTCCCACTTACAAACAAATTCAACTTAAGAACAAACCTACAGACCCTATCTTGTTTGTAACCCGGGGACTGCCTGTATTTAAATTGGATGAGAGAGCCCTGAGAGCTCCACACTTGATTTCCAAGGACTACATAGCTGCTGTATCCTATATGAACCCATCCCACTCTCCTTGTTATATTTTTAAATTGTTTATGCTCAAGACTGCTGAAGAATGATAGAAACAGCTGAGAATGCCTATGTTGTAGTATGAAGAGTGAAATCCCTTGGTGGGCAGCAGCAGGGCCTAAAGAGAGCTGACTATTGGAGTACACAAATGCTATAAGAAGCAAGCAGGTGAATAAGCTTACCAAACCTATAACTTTTTTTTTAGGGAGAGAACAAATTCAACAAGAAGCTGACACATTGTATTGTGAAACAACCTTTCCCAACGATAATCCCACCACTCAGGTAAACGACTAAAGTATTTTACTTATGTCAAATATCGCTCTTGTGCTTTGTAGAACATAGCCTGGTTAATGACTACTAACACTTGGGTTGGATGTCTAACAAGAACTTATTCCAGTTAAGCAGATATGGTACAATTACAGAAACAATGTCATTGTTAAAGTGGTTGTAAAACCTTTACAACCACTTTAACCTACAGGTAAGCCTATAATAAGGCTTACCTGTAAGTACCAAGAATATCTCCTAAACTTGCACAGTTTAGGAGATATTCTTTGTATACGCTTGTGTCAACGTCATAGCCGCATGTGCAGTGAAGAAACGTACCGACATGCCTCACTAGGATGGTGCTGCGATTGGCGGCTCCCGCGTGCATGCGTGGGAGTGACGTCACGCGACTTCGGCCAGTCGCAGAGCTGGAGTCCGCGGACCCGGAAGGAAAAGGAGCAAAGATGGACGCAGCCTGCACAGAGGACAGCGGGCGTCGTTTTCAGGTAAATGGCACATAATGGGCTAGTATGCAATGCATACTAGCCCTTTGTGCTTTTACTTTGCAGGGAAATAATGATGGGTTTTACTTCCTCTTTAAATGTCTAATCATAATTTTCTGCATGGCAGGTTGGGTTACAGTTTGTGTCTGTGGTTTTAGTATATCCCAGTGTACACTGGGCCCCATTGGAAGAAGGGGAATTGTCTTGGACCACACATAAATGACACTAACAAAAAGGATAGCTGATGAGCAGAAATAGTCAGGCAGATGACAAGTGAACAATCACTGATATAGATAATGTACCTATCTGAGTAATATGTTTTATTGTAAAAGAGGCCAAAATAAAACAAGTGCGATATTTGAACTCCTCAATATCTGGTTGGAAGGATGTAGTAGCAATTCTCAATGAATTCTCAAGGTGCTTATCAGATATTTCGGATCTAATTTTGCCTTCATGTGCTTCATCCTTGAAAATAGTTGCTCACAAATATACTGTAGGTGCTACCAAAAACCGATGATTACATGAATAAGGTGTAATTGTGAAGAGTGGGATATTTTTCTTTGGTAAGATAAAACTTACAAAAGTCCAGTAAGGAGACCCTGTCAAATGTATTTATTTTTTTGCCACGTGTTCACTAAGTATAAATGCATTTTTACAAAGAATTCCAAAAAAATCAACATTAAGTAAGTTTACAATTTTGTGTTGGGCCGCCCAAGGGTTGCATGTAGCCATCTTGGGCTACATGCAACCCGTGGGCCACAAGTTGGACACCCCTGCTTTAAATAAACAGAACTAAATTAAATGTTGATAAGTGGTGTTAATACATGTCAATGTATTGCTTTTGATGGATCATAAGACCTAAAACTATTGTGAGATTCTAAAATGTCTTACTAGTGTGAAGGAAGATGTCACTGAGTTGTGCGTCTACTGTTATAAATGTGTAACAACAAAAATTGCAACAAAAATTATTTAAATAAAAAAAGAGTGGAAAGAAGCAAAACAGAGAAAATAACATTGTTTTCCAGGTTTAATGGCCACTGGTAGTTTCCAAGATGTGTGTAGATACAAGGTATAAATTATCTTCTGCAAAGTTCAAAGTATCTTCTGCAAGGTTTTTGCAATTATCATAAAATATGGTTCTGGTACATTTCATTGTGAATTGTATACCAATAAAAAAAAAAATTAAAACACACTACAGGTCCGACCTCCAATACATTTTTTCTGACTAGATGATTTCTGACTAGATGGCTAGATTCTCCTTGAATATTTCACCTCTTTGCTGGAGAAGGTGTGGACAGACCGGTACTATTCTCCAGTTTCTGGAACAAAATATTGAACGTATCTCCCAAATCATGGGAATGATCACTAGGTGTGACCTGGAATTAGCCCTCCTATGCTTAGGTATTGAACACTTTCCTATAGAATTTCACAGTATTGTAGTACTTGTACTCTTGGCCGTTTAAATTGTTCATTATCAGATCATAGAGGAGCAACTTACTCATGAGTATGAAAAAGCTCTTCCTATCAGAACTGGTTCTTATTCTAAATTCCAACGAATATGGAACCCTTGGATCCATTGGTTTTCCCTGTCGTTAAATTATGTACTCTACTGTTTGTTGCAAAATGTAATTTCATGCCCATATTCACCCCTTGTTTTGCTTTTCTCCTACTTGGTATTGTACTTTTGTTATGCTTTTGTTATAATGTACAATTTTAATAAAATGTATTGCTGGAAAAAACACACTACAGGAAAAAATGAATGTAAGCATAAAGTAAACTATACATTACTCATTGAGAGAAAAGCAAATAATAGGATTAAATAAAGCGTCAGGGCAACATATACACATATTTTTAGTATATCTCTCCAATACATGTAAACTTTGCCATGTTCTGTCTTTTTAAAAACATTTGCAAGTATGGAAAAATACCTTTTAATCCTGCCAGAAATCTACTGAGCTTATAATGTAATGTGTGGCACTGAAATCTCAAGCAGTGATATTAAAGTGGTTGTCAACTTGTGACAACCACTTTAACCTACAGGTAAGCCTATGATAAGGCTTACCTGTAGATGCCCTGTATATCTCCTAAACCTGTACAGTTCAGGAGATATACAGTGTATTTGCTGTGCCAACGTCATGTGGGTACATGTGCAATGAAGAAACGGCCTCCGTACCGTTCCTCCACTGCGACCGTGCCGTGAATGTTGGCTCCCGCACGCATGCGCGGGAGTGACGTCACGCGACTCCGGCCAGTCACAGCGCCGGAGACGCGGTCACAGAAGGAAGAGGGGCAGAAGATGGATGCGGCCTGGAGTGGGGACATCACTGGACATCGCAGGCTTCGTTTGCAGGTAAGTGGCATATAATGGGATACAATGCGATGCATAGTAGCCCATTATGATTCCACTTTACAGGGGAATGTAGAGGAAAGTAAACCCAATCTGGATTTACTTCCTCTTTAATGTTTGGCCAAGTTACGAAGAGCGAGAGGTTATCTGTAATTTTATCCTGAGTAGATAGTGCTGTGCTGCTTCTCCATAGATATAACAAGTAAGTGTTGGTTGCCACCCTACGTCAGAAAGGGAGTTGCTAGCAGGATCACTAGTTGAAAAAGCAAAAAAAAAAAGGCTAAAAAAACAGAAGACTAACACAGCCACCACACCACATTGAAGGACCGGTCAGCTGCAGAATAATCGTTTGTTGCTCTTGGGTTTATACTTTAATAGTCCCACATCCCAACAATTATACTTAACTTAAAAACGCCAGGTACTTCCAAGTATGGAAGACCATGTGGTAATTTGCCACTTTTCCTCCCTTGATGCAGTGCTGGGTACTAGAGCAGCCAATCACCAGGCATAAGTGCATCTATGTGGGGGCAGAGTGGTGTAAGCTCCAACCAACTAGGACTTATTAACTGGCTCCAGTAGATGAATGAGATGAACAATAAAAAATATATAGGGTTTGCTAGCTGGGCTGGTGAATGATCATGTTTGATAAAAGCTATTGGAATAGATGATTATTTAGAGAAGTAGCAGCCTGCTTATTAAGGGCACAGGGGTGCCGTCCCCCTAATCCATGCGCACGGCTTCTAATCTCCATGCAGGGTTCCGGATGTGTGGATTTCAATGGGTTTTTTTTTTTTTAAGCACATGATTAAAGCCTGAGGTTCTAATTGGCTTCAAAAAGGGTGGGCTCTGGATACACCCCAAGCCCACCCACTTGTGTGATGTGTGCAGCAGTGGTTGGAGCGGATGAGTAGAGGAGAGGAGGAGGCGGGGAGCTGGTGGCAACCAATGAGCGTGCAATCTCCAGCGCTGACATATGCAGTGCAGAGGCAGAGTTGCAGTGTAGCCTGAGCTGGGAGAAAGAACGATAGCGATGTCTGTCATTGCAGCGTGTCGCAGCCTGGCTCTGTTTACCTGGCCGCTCTCCTACTGCTTCGTCCATCTGCTGTGCATGGACTTCACAGTGGCCAAGAAGGAGGGGAAACCATGACTGTGAATGGGGTAAGTGCAGACCTGCCGGTGGGGGGGGGGGGGGGTTGTTTGCCCCCCCCCCAAAAAAATGGAGCATTAGCCGCTACTGATTTAGAGTATATTGCAATTCCAACCTTAAGAAACAATTCCCAACTAGGGTTCCTCGAAAAGTTGCTAGGGGTTCCTTGAGCTGTAGCCTGCCATCTGATGGTGCCTGCAAAGTTTTGAAGCCAAGGCCTATTGGAAGAATCAACAGAATAACACCAATATTATTTTTAGCTATCTGTAAAAGTGGAAATTGTTCCCACTGACCGTCAATGTAATGTAAGTGATCATTTTCCCACCAATCTCAATAATTTGGTTTTAGCAAGGGTTCCCTGAGACCTGAAATTTATTTTAAGGGTTGCTTTGGGGTAAAAAGGTTGAGAAAGGTGGACCAAAAGGGTATCTTTTACTACTATACAACTACAATCTTCAATGAATCTTCCATTTTAAAGTCAATCTGTACTTTGCTACGTGGGGCAAATTACTGCTTCATTTACAAATCTGCCTATACTCTCTTTCCACTCATTCCCAACCACACTGATTAGAGCTCATGTGAGGATTAGAGTTCTTCACTGTCTCCTCGTGGCACTGCTTTGGCCTGATGAGTCAGTCCACACTGCTATTCATAATTGCCTGTAATTTAGTTTAATAGTCTGTATACACTAGATATACATTCAGTGCAGGGTAACAGGAGGTGGCTTGAAATGAGATAGGAGAGACCGAGTAGGAGTGATCCTCATTCACATAGCATACCTCAAAAATATATTTGATCATTGCAGGTTACCTTTTTTTTTTAGATGTTCTATTCTGGACCTTCCAGCAAGCAAAAAGTCTACTGTAGTTTTTGTTTATGATGGGGTTGGGCAGCTGTGCATTATCAGTTGTAAATAGATTTGAACACTGTACAAAAATATAGAATAAGAAAGAACGGGGATTTCCAAGGTGTTGAATGCCTTATGGCAGAATAATACTCCCATACTCATAACATTCATAAAAAGTAATCTTTTATTACAAATTCATTAAAAAAAGTTTATGGGTTGTAATAAAAGATTACTTTTTAAGAATGTAATGAGTATGTGCGTATCATTCTGACATTAGGCATTCAACACAGTGAAAATCTCTGTTCTTTCTTCTATATTTTGTGCATTATTTTTGGGTTGTTGTGTTGATATACAGAACTGGACTCATTCATGTTTAATTATTAGATTTGAACACTGGGCAGGGCTTTGTACACTGTATGTTAACCACTTAATCTTAAGAAGATTTTACCCCCTTCACCACCAGGCCATTTTTTTTCTGTTTGGCACTGTGCTTCTTTAACTTGAAATTGCACGGTCATGCAACACTGTACACAAATGAAATTTATATCATATGTTTCACATAAATAGAGCTTTCTAATAGATCTGATTAATTTGATTTGGTTTGTGTGAGAGTTATAGCATCTACAAACTATGGTATATATATTTGAAAATTGATCAAACCTGATGTACTAACGATCCCCTTAAAATTCCAGGACAGTGCAAATATCCCCCAAATTAAAGTAGAGAGTCTGAGGCATTTAGTAAGAGGCATGGCGAGTTTTTTGAAGTTGTAATTTTTGTTGTCACAATTTTTTGAAAATTAAGAAGTTAAATGTAGCGCTGCCCCCTTGAGGGTGGCTGAAAGAATCAATTCCCCCTTGGATTTCCTCAGTCAGAGGGTCCTCCACCACCCCTGACACTCTGGATTCACCCATATTGCAAGAATATATAACCAATAACTCTATTTTAGTAATGGAGACCACAACACAGATAGAGTTAGCAAGGTTTACTTTCAACTCTTTTTCTTTGCTGAGAAAAGAACTGTGAATAATAAACAATACAGTTCTTCACATAAGTAGTCAATTTGAAGGTTCTGGTGAACAAAAGGAGTAGGTAGGGAAAGAAAGGGTTACTGCGCTAAACCGTATGTATATTAGATATAGACCAGCTGCAACCTTAAAATACTAACCGAGTACCATAAACATAAAATTACCAAAGGAAGGTTGCGCTAATTGAAGGTATTAGGCTATGAACCCTAATTTAGGTATTTGTAAAGTGGATAATATATAAACTTGTGAGGTAGATATGTCACAATCTTTAAGAACCTCATCCAATATATACCATGGGAAACAAAAAATAAATAAATTAAGTATAACAAGTTAAACAATAATTTTAGGATTGTCAACTCTGAACATATAAATGATAATTGTAAATAACAATATTCTCTAATGTTCATGTATCAATATTATGTATATATCAATTATAGTCCAAATTTAGTAAAAGGAAAAAATCTCCAGACTAGTGAATGTTCAAAATTGATGCCTTCTTGTTCAAAAACACCACCTGAAGATGGATTGCAAATCAATGTGAAACCTCCACCTTAATTAGATAGCAGCTTACCGGAAGTAAGCACGGATTGCGCATTGGCTTATAACCCAGCCCAGGTCTCCAGTTGGGGAATAGATCGAAATCGAATTGATATATACATAATATTGATGCATGAACATTAGAGAATATCGTTATTTACAATTATCATTTATATGTTCAGAGTTGACAATTCTAAAATTATTGTTTAACTTGTTATATTTCATTTATTTATTTTTTGTTTCCCATGGTATATATTGGATGAGGTTCTTAAAGATTGTGATATATCTACCTCACAAGTTTATATATTATCCACTTTACAAATACCTAAAGGAGTAGGTGATTTGTACACTTTCACCACTCCCTGTATTCTCCAACAATATCATTAATGGAAACAATGCAATTTCTCCAATTGAGCTTAAACAATACCTAATGGGTCTTAGCAAAAGAGGTAATTTGATAATGTCTACTGGAATTTGGATAAATGAAATATTACAATAAATCCTTATCTTGAACCGATGACCCAATAGATAAATTGGTACCACTCAATGGACTCTGTCTCAACTTGTTAGCAGTATTCTACAGGGTGGGCCATTTATATGGATACACCTTAATAAAATGGGAATGGTTGGTGATATTAACTTCCTGTTTGTGGCACATTAGTATATGTGAGGGCGGAAACTTTTCAAGATGGGTGGTGACCATGGCGGCCATTTTGAAGTCGGACATTTTGAATCCAACTTTTGTTTTTTCAATAGGAAGAGGGTCATGTGACACATCAAACTTATTGGGAATTTCACAAGAAAAAACATTGGTGTGCTTGGTTTTAACGTAACTTTATTCTTTCATGAGTTATTTACAAGTTTCTGACCACTTATAAAATGTGTTCAATGTGCTGCCCATTGTGTTGGATTGTCAATGCAACCCTCTTCTCCCACGCTTCACACACTGATAACAACACCGCAGGAGAAATGCTAGCACAGGCTTCCAGTATCTGTAGTTTTAGGTGCTGCACATCTCGTATCTTCACAGCATAGACAATTGCCTTCAGATGACCCCAAAGATAAAAGTCTAAGGGGGTCAGATCGGGAGACCTTGGGGGCCATTCAACTGGCCCACGACGACCAATCCACTTTCCAGGAAACTGTTCATCTAGGAATGCTCGGACCTGACACCTATAATGTGGTGGTGCACCATCTTGCTGGAAAAACTCAGGGAACGTGCCAGCTTCAGTGCATAAAGAGGGAAACACATCATCATGTAGTGATTTCGCATATCCAGTGGCCTTGAGGTTTCCAATGATGAAGAATGGCCCCACTATCTTTGTACCCCATATATCACACCATACCATCAATTTTTTGGTTCCAACAGTCCTGGAGGAATCTATCCAATGTGGGTTAGTGTCAGACCAATAGCGGTGGTTTTGTTTGTTAACTTCACCATTCGCATAAAAGTTTGCCTCATCACTGAACAAAATCTTCTGCGTAAACTGAGGGTCCTGTTCCAATTTTTGTTTTGCCCATTCTGCAAATTCAGTGCGCCGATCTGGGTCATCTTCATTGAGATGCTGCAGTAGCTGGAGTTTGTAAGGGTGCCATTTGTGAGTACCTAATATCCGCCGAAGGGATGTTGACTAATGCCACTCTCCAGTGACATGCGGCGAGTGCTACGCTGTGGGCTCTTGCTGAATGAATCTAGGACACCCACTGATGTTTCTTCATTAGTGACAGATTTCATGCGTCCACATTTTGGCAAATCCAACACTGAACCAGTTTCACGAAACTTAGCAAGCAGTTTGCTAACTGTAGCATGGGAGATGGGTAGTCTTGTAGGCTGTCTTGCATTGAAATCTGCTACAATGACCCGGTTACTGCGTTCACCAGATATCAACACAATTTCTATCCGCTCCGCACGTGTTAACCTCGGCCACATGTCAATGGCTGTAAACAAAGAGAAACTTGTAAATAACTCATGAAAGAATAAAGTTACTTTAAAACCAAGCACACCATTGTTTTTCTTGTGAAATTCCCAATAAGTTTGATGTGTCACATGACCCTCTTCCTATTGAAAAAACAAAAGTTGGATTCAAAATGGCCAACTTCAAAATGGCCGCCATGGTTACCACCCATCTTGAAAAGTTTTCCCCCCTCACATATACTAATGTGCCACAAACAGGAAGTTAATATCACCAACCATTCCCATTTTATTAAGGAGTATCCATATAAATGGCCCACCCTGTATAATGCAACAGATACACTATAACATTTAGCAATAGATCTACAGTTAAGCAAGCATACTAAATAACCTTGGCCTATATAGCATTCCTCCTGTTCTAGAATAAAGAGTTCTTAGGAAGTAAATCAATGCCAAGCAATAGCCCTGAGTATATGAGTGTGGAAAAGATGGGTAGATGCAACTTGTAATGTCCAAGCAATCTTCTCCCGGCAATAAGAACTAAGCACCTATGAACCTTCTAATCAATAAGATGAGGCACAAATAGGTACAATTCCACTGACTTCTTGAATAAAATTAGTCACAGCCGCTAAACTGTATTCCAAGAGGCAATGAAGATATGCTGCAAGACAGTGTGTGTGATTCTATGTGTGGGCGCGAAGCCCTCTCACCAATTCCAAGGGACTGTTTGAAGTAAAATGATCCGGCGCTCAGAAGATGATGCTGGGAATGCTGGGACCGTTAGTTTCTGTAGACTGCTTGCTCCTGGGAGGTGTAAAGCATCCGCTGCACTCCTTGCAGCTCTCCTCATCGACAGATGCGACTGTTGTAGTAGCTGGCACAACTTCGATCCACACAGAGATGAGCTTCGGAATGGTTCGGTTGTTCGCTCACTGTATTGCTGGAGAGCGAATACTAGCTGTATCCCCTGCTGATCATTTCAGTTGGCAGGAATGATTTGCTTAGGCCGCAAGCTTAAATCTGACGGCAGCAGCACGCAGGGTTGCTCTCTGATCGATCACGCTATCCCAAGAGACCGTTGTTAGCTCCTGCTTTCCCTTAAATAATCCTCCCACAATGCATTGCACCTCCCAGAAGTCTTCAGTACAGCACAGCCTGATGGGAAATGAAGTCCTTCTCAGTAAGAGTCTGTTGATTATGTCCTTGTTCCACACTACAACTCCCACAAAGCATCATCCTGTCTGTAATTACAGTCTTTTCCAAACGCAATCACTAGAGGGAGTTCCCATGTTAAGCAATGTACACCATTGTCTGTATGCCAAAGGAATATTTCAGAACTGCTGGCTACACTTAAATATTTGGTCTCCAAATACTCGGGGCTTGGAAACCTTAAATAAACATATGGTTATTATATCCTAACCTTTAGCTAAATTTAACAAGTACTGACAAACGTCTGGGTTCTGCTGAAACCATTTATATACATTCTCAGTAAGCTCATAGTCAGTTTTCTGACTGGCCAAATCAATAGCCATGTCCCACCCAATAGCATCAGGGGTTAGATGGAGGACACCCTTATCTTGTTTGGACATGGCAAAGGCTGGGTAGAACCATCTACCTAAATGGTAGGAATCAGCCTATCAGAACTTTCTCTAAGAGTGTCATAAGTCAATCTTCGAGGTGGGTGAATATTTCTGTGAAGAAGAAGAGGAGGATGACAGTCCTGATGGGAGGCAACATCATCTGGAAGGTTGCTCAAAGAGATAGGGGATCTCTCAACTTCTGGTTCTGAATTATAAACAACGTCAGTTTCAGAAGTAATAAGACAATCTTTCTCTGATTCACACAATGGAACAAGTGATGAAATACTCTCTCTCTCTCTCTCTAATGACATCTTCAAAGGAGAACCATTCATAGGAGCAGTGTTAAAGGGTAAATCCTCTTCAAACCCATTTGGTACATCAGAATGTAAAGTCTCACCTGGCTCTTCAGGATCTGCAAGTGGAGAATGCAGTCATCTTGAAAATTAATAAGTAGGAGAAAATAAATCTTCTGATGGAGGTTCAACTTTAACCACTTCAGCCCCGGAAGGATTTCACACTTTAGGACCAGAGAACTTTTTGCGATTCGGTGCTACGTCGCTTTAACTGACAATTGTGTGGCCGTGCGATGTTTTACCCAAACGAAATATGCGTCCTTTTTTTCCTACAAATAGAGTTTTCTTTTGGTGGTATTTGATCACCTCTGCGTAATTTCTGATCCCCGCTATAAACTAAAAAAGTGATAATTTTGCAAAAAAAACAATTTTTCTTACTTTTTGCTAAAATACAAATACAAAAAAAATAGAAAAACATTTTTTTCATCAGTTTTGGCCGATTTATATTATTCCTCATATTTTTGTTAAAAAAAAACGCAATTGGCGTTTATTGGTTGGTTTGCGCAAAAGTTGCCGCGTTTTTTTAGAATTAATTTCTGGGGTTTTTATCTTTTTTTTATATTTTACTAGTAATGGTGGCGATCTGCAATTTTTAGCGGTACTGCAATATTGCGGCGGACATGTCGGACCATTTTGACACTTTTTTGGGACCATTGGCATTTATACAGCGATCAGTGCTATAAAAACGCACTGATTACTGTGTAAATGTCATTGGCAGTGAATGGGGTTAACCTGGAGGGGGCGCTCTAAGGGTTAACTGTGTTCCCTCACTGTGTTCTAACTGTATTGATGCTGGGCTGGCAGGGAGAGTGATCACGGCGGCGATCAAGTCCACCCTACCCACTCCCTGGGCCCTCCCAAACACAGTGAGCGTGCGAGCGTGCCTCCGCGCACTCACAATACTCTTTATCGTGGGCGCCGTCCTGTGATGGCATTTTGTGATAACCAACCACCTTGCCACCATCACGCTGTGGCGGGTGGTCGGCAAGTGGTTCATTTCCTGATTTACTGGAATTGCTTGTCTTCTTTCAGGTAATAAAGCTTGGGGTTTCACAGTTGAAGGCAGAGCCTTATCCAGTGGTTTCATTCTTTGTCCTGAAGACACTTTCTTCCCCACAGGCAACAAAAGAGCTCTTTGTGAAGGCTTACAAGAATGAGTAGGCCTATTAACTTCAGTATACGATTTGGATGGAGGACATCCTGAATGAACTTCTCTATTCGGAATGTTGACAGGATCCCACTGCCAAAAGGCACCCAGTCTTTATCCTCACTTTCTTCAGGAATTGGATTAATCTTCTTGGCAGATGATCTCTTCTGTGATCGAATCTTATGAGTATTTGGTCTTTCCAGAGGAACATCTAAAGCAAGAGGTACCCTCACAGCATCAGAAAGGGGAAGCAGATGATCTCTATGCCACATTTTCACAGGACCACTTTGGCCTTTTGGCTTAATCTGATAAACTGGCAGTCCAGGAAGTTTCTTGCAAATAACATAAGGGTGAGGTCTCCACCGGTCAACTATTTTATGTTTTCCAGGCATTCCCAAGTTCTTCAACAACACCCTATCTCCAGGCTGGAGTTCCTGAACTCTCACCCGAAGAACAAAATTCTTCTTATTTCGCATTTCTCTAGAAGTGGCATGTTGTCAAGCACTTTCATAAGCTTGCTTCAAGTTCTTCCTAAGTCGATCTACATAACCTCTATGAGATGCCAAAGAAGTGTCATTAGTAGATGTTCCAAAAATCAAGTCAATTGGCAACCTGGCCTCCCACCCGAACATGAGACGATAAGGGGAATATCCCATGCCATCACTCTCAGTACTGTTGTATGCATGCACCAAAGTGGCTAGATGGTTTCCCCAATTTCGTTCCTTGTGAGATGGCAAGGTCCCTAGCATGTTCAACAAAGTTCTATAGAATCATTCATTCTGCGGATCTCCTTGAGGATGATAAGGAGTAGTGAGAGATTTCTTAATGCCCAATAATTTGCATAATTGGTGAATGAGCTTACTCTCAAAGTCTCTTCCTTGATCTGAATGAATTCAGACTGGCAATCCATAGTGAACAAAGAATTTCTCCACTAATACCTTAGCCACAGTAGAAGCTTGTTGATCCTTGGTAGGGTAGACTTGGGCATATCTGGTGAAATGATCTATTACCATCAGAATGTTACTTCTTCCACTTGTATCTGGTTCCAGACACAGGGAGTTAACACATACCAAGTCTAAAGGGCCCTGACTATGTCCATGCTCCATAGTAGCAGCACGAATTGGGAGAGTCTTTCTCTGAATACAAGACAGACAGGATTTGCAATAATCTTCTACCTCCCTTCTCATGTTTGGCCAATAAAACCTAGCTTTGATTAATTGAAAAGTTCTTTCTATACCTAAATGTCCATGTTCATCATGTACGGACAATAAAACTGAGCTACTGTGTTTTTCAGGTAGATACAACTGCCAGGTTTCTGTCCCTTCACTAAGACCTCGCCTATAAAGTACTCCATCTTTCAGTTGTAACCGGTTCAATTCACGATGTAACACTCTGGCATGAGTAAGAGTACTCTTCAAAAGCAATTGAGGATTTTGTTGGGCCATAGCTTGCAAAGTCACTCGCCCAAGGGGATCTTGTTCCTGATCAGCCTTGATCTCTTTCTTCGTCAGCCTAGGTAGTTCTTCACTTCTCACTTGGGTCACCCCACAGTAAGACAAGGGCACCTCTGCTTGTAATACCCCTATGGTTTCCGAAGCAACTCCTCTCAAGCAGTGAACTAATCCTTTGCATAAAGCCTGTACTCAGTCTGCAGGTACAAAGGTCCATTCTTGAGCTTCTTGACTCTGCCGATAAGGCAGACGGGACAAAGTATTCGCATCCCTGTTTCCCGTACCAGGATGATACTTGAGACTAAATTGGAATCCAGCCAAAGCAGCCAACCATCTATGTCCTGTAGCATCCAATTTTGCAGTTGTCAGCAAGTAAGTTAGTGGATTATTATCAGTTTTGACAACAAACTGATCTACATATAGATAGTCCTTTAATTTATCTACGACTACCCACTTCAAAGCCAAGAACAATTTAGGAACGGGATAATTTCTTTCAGAGGGAATTAGGCTTCGACTTACATAAGCTACAGGCCGCAGCTGACCACCATGTTCCTGATAAAGTATCCCTCCCAATCCATCTCAACTGGCATCCACATGAACCTCATAGGGTCTTGAAGGGTCTGCATAAGCTAGAACTGGAGCCTTAGACTGATCTTCAATTGTTGGAACACTTTTTCACACAAGGGGGTCCACTATTCACATATGGATTCCCTTTTCCCTCTTCGACCTGCCTTCTTCTCTTTCATTTTCTTATCATCTTCCCCAGAGGCTATTTGCAACAGTTCGTTGAGTGGCTTGGCTATTTTGGCAAAATTTGCCACAAGCATCCGATAATATGAACAAAACCCTAAGAAGGATCTCAGCTCTGTAACAGGCCATGCGGTCACTGCTTCCAGTTCCTTGGGATCAGTAGCCACTCCATCAGCTGACTCAACAGGGCCCAAGTAAGTAACTGAAGTACGGTAGAATTGGCACTTCTCTGAGGACAACTTCAACCCCTCTTCATGGAGCCTCTCAAACACCTTCTGCAATCTTGCCTCATGTTCTTCCAGGGTTCATCTAAACACAATGATGTCATCTAGGTACACCAAAACTTCCATCAAATTCATGTCTCCCAAAGTACTTTTCATCAGTCTCTGAAAGGTAGCTGGAGCTCCCGTCAATCCTTGTGGCATTCTATTAAACTCATAGAACCCCAAGGGACATATGAATGCTGTCTTCTCCTTATCTTCTGCACACATGGGTATCTGATAGTATCAACTCTTCATGTCCAGCACACTGAACCACTTAGCTCCCGCCAGGCATTGCAAAGCATCTTCAGTCCTTGGAGTGGTATACTGATCAGGAACAAGTTCTTCGGTTAAGAGTTCTGTAGTCAATACACATTCTTAAAGTCCCATTCTTCTTTTGCGCCACTACTATGGGAGAGGGGTAAGGACTTTGGGATTCTTGAATTACCCCAAACCTTTTCAATTCAGCCAGTTGTTCCCTTAGATCTTCCAAATCATTAAGAGGAATCCTTTGGGCCCTTTCTTGGAATGGCTTTTCTTCTTGTAAATGTATTCGATGATAAGCACTCTTAGCACATCCTACATTGCAGTAATCATTAGCGAAAATTTTCTCCCACCGTCATATTTGGGACTTCCTTCTCTCCCTCCATGCATGAGGTAGACAATCAGCACACTCCTCTAGTTCTCTCCTCAAACCCAGCAGGCTCTTTCCTTTCGGTTCGGTTCCTCGGCAGGCGTCACTGGAGTGGCAGCACTTACTTGACCCACAGACATCCGGGCCTTCAGAGTCACTGGATGATTGGAGACATTCTGCAAGCTAATGGAGACTTTCTTCTTATTCCTTAGTAAAGCTTTAGCAGGTACAATTTCACGGACCATAAATAACCCATCAGCTTCAGTCTGTGCATCAGTCTCCAACACGACAAAGGGCTCAGGATGATCCCACGTAATCTACACAGTAGCCTTCAAGCAAGTAACTTCCCCAGGCTGGAGCACATTCTCTCTTGAATCCAATTTCCATAAATGACCAACTCCCTGGACTGGAGCCCTCCTTTCCTGAATCACTTGCTGACAGGCTTGATGCATTGTGGGATGTATCTTGTCAGATATAGCCCCATCTTCTCCTATCACCTTTTCCAGTAGTATTTGTTCCAGGTCAGTATTAGTCCAGATTATCATAGAGTTACGGTCGCCCCCCACTGGTCTTGGTCTACAGCCAGGGTATCAAAGGTTTCGACTCTTCCAGTGGCAGCTGGTCCAAAGGAGATTCTGATTGGAATATATCCATCAGTTTGTTCAATGGAATATGATGCAGGTACTGGTCATAAAAGTCTCTATATAGAAGAGTGACTTGAGCCCCAGTGTCTAACAGAGCTTGAGTGTAGATGCCCTCCACTTGCACTGATACAATAGGGAATGGCCCCACTAACTTCTTTGGTAGAGTAACTTTCTTGGTCTCACTAGGACTCCTCACCTGATCATTCTGGGAGGATCTGACTCCAGCCCTAGCAACTGACCCAGTATTGACTCCCTGCACCTGACCCTCAGACCCCGGTGATGGGTTAAAGGTCTTTTCTTTTCTTGGGCTTCTTTTTGGGGACTCTTTTTCTTTGGACTTCTTAACTTTCTGGAGCTCAGATTGGCCGGGTTCCCAGTGAGACCCTCTGAAGTTTCCCGCCGGCTGAACAGCTATTATCTTCTGTAATGCCTTCAATAATTCAGACACAAAGTTAACTTCTTCTTCTTTTTTCGGGCACTGTCACTTGAAATGGCCAGACTCCCCACACTTAAAACATTTCATTTCCGTAACTCTCATCAAGGTTTGCTGCAATTGACCCTGTGCTTGTGCCACCTGAGCTAGAAGTTTGACTCTAGATTCTTCAATTATAGGTGATGAGGTAACCAGTCTAGTGCCTTCCCCCCCAATCAGAACCTTCTCCACTATCAGCCTTATATAGGTCTGACTCAACCTGAACTTGTTGAGCAGATGCTTTTCCAGCTCTTGGGGTAGTACTTGCTTCGGCCATACAATTCTGATTTTTCTCATCTAGCAAAGCTTCCTCTTCTCTCACCATCTTCATCAGCTCAGGATACGTGGGTGCAATCTGTATTCCTTTCAACAACAGCCACAACACAATAGGGTGGTTTGGCCTAGCCCTTTGCAAAATTCTTTCCCATCTTGACCAGTCAGATTCATTTGAGTCAATCCCTTTTTTTACTATTATTTGATGGAGGATCCGATCCACTCTGACAACATAAGCAGACAACTTCTCCCCTCTCTGTTGATGAGTATGTTCAAACTTATACAGTAAATCTGGGATCTTCTCCACCCTTCCATACACTGCACACAATGCTTCGATATAGTCCATAGCTACACAATCCGGTTTTCCTCTCCTTAAACTTCGGATCACATTCACAGCAGGACTCCTTAGACTTTCACTCGACCGCTGCCTTTTCACCTCTTCTGGCACATTCCAATCTTCCACAGCTTGTATGGCCTGGTCCATCCAACTTTCAAAATCTTACTCCTCTGCAGGAGTAGGTGTACGGCCAGAAAAATATTGCAACTTGCGATAACCCTGATGAGCTGTAAGATCATGACTCTTTATCAAACTTTACACCAGTCGACCCTTATCCAGGTAAAAGGAGGTAGGTGGCATCCCTTTAAGAACATTTGCAGGTTCTTTTTCTTCTGTGTCTAACTTCTCAACATCAGAAGACTTTTCCTGTATGGATCCTTCTTCTACCTTCAATGGTATGCAATAGGCCTCAAATCCATCTGTCAATGTCACCAGACCTTCCTTGAGATCTTCTGGAACACTCTCCCTCCATTCCACCAGTGTCATCTTCCTCATAGTCTATTCTTAGATCTACAAAATAGGACCCTTGAGTTGGGTAAGCCCCTTTCAACATCAGTCGCACATCTTTTTCAGACCACTCCACTCCAGGCAACTTTAGTACTTTTGTCAATTCAATTAGACTCCCTTCCTCTTGAGCCCACTTAGTGGCGGCAACTGAGTTCATCTGATTCTTGGGTGGTTCTTCAGACCATTCAAGGTTCTCCATAGGGGGCATCCCAGACGAGCCCCCAAATATAGTGCTGCCCCCTTGAGGGTGGATGAAAGAATCAATTCCCCCTTGGATCTCCTCAGTCAGAGGGTCCTCCATTACCCCTGACACTCTGGGTTCACCCATATTGCAAGAATTTATAACCAATAACTCTATTTCAGTAATGGAGACCACAACACAGGTAGAGTTAGCAAGGTTTACTTTCAACTCAGCATTCTTTGCTGAGAAAAGAACAACAACTGTAAATAATAAACAATACGATTCTTCACATAAGTAGTCAATTTTAAGGTTCTGGCAAACAAAAGGAGTTGGTGATTTGTACACTTTCACCACTCCCTGTATTCTCCAACAATATCAATAATATAAATAATGGAAACATTATTAACCCGGAGTTAACCCGAAGAGAAAATCTACTCCAATACAAAGAGAAAAAAACAAATAACCGTGTCCCTCTAGTCACTACATACAACCCAGCACTAGAAGGGATAAAAAAGATGATCAAAGATTTACAACCCATTATAACAGAAGGTGATACTCTGAAAGAAATATTCCAACAACCCCCAATATTGGCTTTCAGGCAACCACCCAATCTCAGACAAAAACTAATCAGTAGTAAACTTCACTGGTTATGAAGTCACAAATAATGGAAGCAAACCCTGCAATAAAAAACGTTGCAAACTGTGCAACCAGATCAATCCATCCAAGAGTGTCACACACACAAATGGGACCTTCAATATCATGGGATAATACAGCTGTATCTCTAGTAATGTGGTATACCTCATTCAATGCAGTTGGTGCAACAAAGGATCTTATGTTGGGGAAACAGGACAGACATTGCAAACAAGGATGAATTTAAACGGACATTCCATCAAGAATCATAAAGAAGATGATTTATGCACATCATTTTTCACAACCGGACCACACTATTGAAAACCCTCAATGTTTTAGCTCTTAAAGGGGATTTCAGAACCACGCAGGAAAGGAAAACATTTGAACTAAGAATGATTCTTCTTTTTGACACAAAAAAATAACGGCTTAAACTTGGATATAGGTTTTCTCACTCATTATTCTAAAGTTTTATGACCCCCTCTGTGACTGTCACTCCCCCTCCCATCCCCAGTCTATAACTCTGCCTGTCTTATCTCACTATCTTTACAGCTAGTTTCATTACCATGGCCTTATACATTGATTTGTATTTGTTTGTTTTTCCTTTCTCCTTTCCCTCAGAGGTTTTTTCTTTTTTTTTTTTTTTTCTCTCTCTTTTTTTCTCTTTTTTTAACCTTTGGCTAAAACTGTTTTTATTCAGTACTGCTTGGACCTTGAAGAAGGGGAGATACCCCGAAAGCTTGTCCTGAAAAATGTTATGTTAGTGCAAATAAAAAAAGTATCACGGACAGTACTCATTTTTCTCTGGCACTATTGCACTAATACGGCTACAATCACCTCGAGGAATTAGGAAGTAAATCACAATGCAAAGCAATAGCCCTAAGTATATGAGTGTGGAAAAGATGGGTAGATGCAATTGCAGTTCTCCTGTCTTGTACTGTTCACGCAATATTTTGCCGGCGGTAAGAACTAAGCACCTGTGAACACTGTGTCCTTCTAATCAGTAAGATGAGGCACAAATAGGTGAAATTCCACTGACTTCTTCAATAAGATTAGTCACAGCCACTAAACTGTGTTCCAAGAGGCAATGCAGAGATGCTGCAAGACAGTGTGTGTGATTCTATGTGTGGGCGCGAAGCCCTCTCACCGGTTCCAAGGGACTTTTTGAAGTTAAACAATCCGGCGCTCAGTAGATGATGCTGGTAACGCTGGGACCGTTAGTTCCTATAGACTGCTTGCTCCTGGGAGGTGTAAAGCATCCACTGCACTCCTTGCAGCTCTCCTGATCGTCTGATGCGACTGTTGTAGTAGCTGGCACGGCTTTTATCCAGACAGAGATGAGCTTCGGATGGTTCAGTTGTTCATTCACTGTATTGTTGGAGAGTGGATACTAGCTGTACCCCCTGCTGATCATTTCAGTCGGCTGGAATGATTTGCTTACACCTAAATCTGACGAAGTGTAACGGTCAGCAAGTAGTGTGCTGGAGGTGAAGAAGTGTATATACCGGAGGTGTACTTAGTATGCCCCATGTTCAATTACTGGGCATCCCACAGTCATCCCTATCCAAGTTCAAACCCCTAAATAAAACAACAAAAACAACCGGCCTGTTCAGTGACTTTGGAAGTATGGAATTTGTGTGATTGAGGGCAGCAGGCAGGTGGACCACAACTTTCAGCCACTCTTAAGGGAGCACGTGGCTACATAGTAAAAGCAGCAGCTACAGTATTTGTAGGTGCTGACTTTTATTTTTTTGTAAGGAGCCTGGAGCTCTTCAGGCTCACGCTAACATTGTTCAAGAAACCTTGCAGTCAGCCATGACATATTGTCCTGAGAAGCATCTTAAAGGTAAGAATTATTAAAAAACAAAAACAAATTTAGGTATTCTGTGTGAATGTGAACACATAACGAACATTCTAAAAGGTTTTTCTTAAATTTGACTGCAAAAGTAAAAATATGCTTTCACTGCCAGATCCATACGTCGTACGGACATGACAGCGGGGGGGAATACATACATTTCCAGTAGCTACCGGTACCGGAATTGTATGTAATCTGACAAGCAGAATCCTGCTTGTCAGGTGGAAGCATTCAGGCGGCTGCTCGATTGCTTTCAGACACCCCCGGTAATGGCAAACTTCCCCTGTGCCCACCCCCGCCATGTATCCCTAGCTCAGCTTGCCCATCTGCAGGGCTAGGACCGGCATAGCGGGTGCCGTTGGGTAGAAGGGAGGGAGAAGATCAGATATACATCTGCTCTCTTCCCCTCCTTGTTGCTGACCTGGAGCAGGTCGTCAGTTCTGGGTCAGCTTTTCAGTGTCCCTGGCAAGCTTGACCTGAGAACAATGGATTGTAATGCCAGCTGCATTGCATTACATTCAGTGGAGCACAGGGGAGACATCCAGGTTCTTTTAGACCCCATCATATAAGTACGTACAAACGTAAATGCACGCTTCGTAAATGCACAAGCAAAATTTCTAGCACCAGACCTACTCTGTAACAGTAAACTGATAACCTAAATGTAGGGTATTGAAGTCTGTCGTCATTTCATGGGTGCACGCAAGTTTAAGTTTGGGTATCTATTTACTTGGTGCAACCTCTTCTTTTAGATTTTCCCAAAAATTGGGTAATTTATGATGTTTGTGTGCCAGTGAAATGGCGACAAACTTTAGTACCCTACATTTTTTTGTGTATTTGTTACTGAAATGTTGCGTTTCCTAGACCATTGCAATGTTTGGGGGGTTTATGTAATCTTCAGGCTTGAAGTGATTTTTTATGCATGTGTGAAAAAAACACAAAAATGGCTCTAGCAACGAAAGGGCATATCTAAACTCATAACCAAGTATTTCACATATTGCATCTTACCAGTCCTTAGATGCAGTGGTTTTCTTTTGCAGGTTTTTTTTAATGTATTAAGTTTTTATTGAAAAATTCATGCAATTCATTTCCTTGGAAAAAAAAACTCCAAAAGGGTGCTTTTACAGTATAGCAACATTGTACAAACACAATAGTATAACATCATGAAATGATTAAAGATAAGAATTCAAGAGGTAGGCCTCATGCACACAGGACGTTTTTTGATTGTTTTACAGCAGCTGTTTTTATTTGCAGATGTTTTTTTCTGCAGTCAATAAACTCTCCATAATGTTATCCTATGTGTTCATGCACACATAGGCTGTTATCAATTGTTTTTTAAAAACGTGGCTAAATGCCAGTCCCCAATGTTTTTGGACATTTTCGATCAATTGAGGGGAAAAAAAAATGCTGGCCCTTTAAAAACGCAAAGAAACCGTGAAAAAAAGTGCAAAAACGCCAGTAATATAACGTTAATAAAAGCTGAAAAAGTCACTGATAAGCTACTGAGGTTTTTAGGATGTTTTTTTAACGTCCTGTGTGCATGAAGCCTAAATGCTACTCTTAGGGCTCTTTTACATGGGCGATCCGCCCGGCGAACTCCGCTTTGCTCAGCGCGGGATCACTCTGCTCACCCCCCCTGAGCAGGTGGATGACAGGTCCGTCTCTGCTCACTGAGCAGAGGCGGACCTGTCAGAGCCTCGTTCTCCTCTATGGGGTGATCAGATAAAAATGGACTGCCTGTCAGTTTTCATCCAATCCCATCTGATCGCATCCGCCAGATGGATAGAAAATAGGGTCTCTATCCCTCTGGATTTCACGGACAGGATTGGATCGGATAGCTTCATAGGGCTAAATGGAGTGTCCGATCAGGTCCGCCTGAAAAACTGACAGGCGGACCTGATCAGAAAGCAAATCTAAAAGGGACCTTACATGATATGCATCTCCGTACAGCAAAATGGTAACAATTGTGCATATTCAGGAAAAAGAAAAGCATCCCTGCATCCCCTAGAAACAACACCCAGGGGGTGAAGGCAACACAGAGAGCACAATTTGCTAAAGATTGGGTATCCTATTACCACTAAGGTGATGTTGAAAGGGTAGAAACAAAAACAAAAAGACTAAAAGAGAAAATACTAGACTCTGCTTCAGGGAAAATTTTTCAGTCTTTTTTCTTATTTTAAGCTGGTTGTCACATACCTGTTAGGAGGCTGAAATGACAAGGTCGGGCTCTGTTGTATCTCCAGCCCAAGCCCCACTGAGAATGGAACAGATGGTGACAATGGACAGGAGGAACATGAGAGCCTGTAGGTGTTGATTGCAGAGCTGGCTGCTGGAGTTGTAGACTTGGTGGGTCAGGCAGAACATTGGGTCAGGAACCGCAATGATGCTGGATAGATCAGCCAAGGTTAAAAGATTGCAGGCTTAGGATGTGTGGCTTAACAGAGCCCCCCATGCAGGTTTAAGACAGGAGCACACTGTGTCCACTGGAGCTGGGATGGGGGACAGCCAGTGCAGGCACTCAGAACGTGAACATGAAGCCAAACAGGAGACAAAGGCATAGTCAGAAGGATAGCCAGAGTCAGCAATGTGCAGGCAGAGAGGTATCAGGACATCAAGAGCAAGGTTAGGAGCAAGCCGATGTCAGGAACTGATGATCAGAGCATAAACGGGATCCAAGGTCAGGTCAATAGCAAGCCAGGTCAGCAATTGATATCATACAGGATTCAAGCAGACCAGTCAGCGCTGAGCAGGAGTCAGAGCATCCTTTAAATAGGCCATCTGGGGCCAATGGAGGCTGTGGATGTGCTCCCACAAGTGTGCGCATTTTTGCGTGCATGCGCACTTCTGCAAATACATGTTCACCTGTGCACAATTCTATGGGCAATAGTATGTGCACGTGCGTGCGCCCGACATTTCACAGCAGCTTCCTGACAATGGCGATCTTGCCACTTACACACTTCCCGTCCTAGGGAGACAACACTCACACCATACTCACTGCACTGCATCTATGGAGTAACAGTGTTGTCACCCAGGGCTGTTTTCCTAATCTGATCAACAAACACTTCCCCTTTTCTCATCTTCAATACACAGTTATTTTGTAGTTTTTAGAAGGTACCCGGGAAGGCTGATAACATTGTATGAGATAATGGTTTAGTGCACAGGGATCTACAACAACATTGGATTTTTGGCAAGATCAACAGGTATTTGATATAGAAAATGAAAGCAGCCATCTTGTCTAAAGAACTTTATTCTACAATATATTACACTTTTATCTTTGGGTTCAACAGAAATCATATCTGTAGTTCTGATAGTCTCATATTATAGGCAATGGTTTTGAGTGAGGCAAGTACTACCTGACACATAACAATGTCAGAGTTTGAAAGTTTACACAAAATAATTATAAGCTGGTAGAGCAGGATTTTTTACATATGTGAAAAAACAAGAAAACCACGGAGAGTACTGCTAGAACAAAGGGCCGGGTCTACTGTACAGTATTAAAATATTCAAAAGACAGTTATTGGCAGTTAAAACATATCCCACACCTGCCTGTTATATGTACACAAGACCAATTCCCGGCAGAACAGCCGCCAAACTAATTGGTGTTCATTAACAGACAATGGACTGAATCAATCACACCACTAAAAGGAAGCTATAACAGTTTTGTTCATTTTCACTTTATTTTCTTTTTTTATGAGTATTTAAAGTAATACAAAGGGTAATTGTTTTGTGTTAAAATAAAAAAGAAGTTATATTTACCTGCTCTGCAATGATATTCCACAGAACAAAGTCCCTTGCCTCCTCTTATGGAGTACCCATTTGACGCTGTTTGCTCCTTCTTCATAAGAGCGCCCCACTAGCAAGCCAGCTGTTAAAGGGCACCTGTGCGCTACCGATCTGGACTTCATGCATCCATAGACACACAGCAGTGGTAAGCCATGGGCTGGTGCAAGGATTTTTGACACCCTAGGCGAAACCTCATTTTGCCGCCCCTTTGGCTCCGCCCCTGACTCCACCCCCGTTGCCCTGTCCATGTATACGATGGAAGTGGCAGAGGTGGAGATTTTTGCAGCGCCTCTCTACCTATTTCTTTAGGCATGGTCCACAGGCCTGCACCTGTGCCTTTGGACCCACCCTAAAGTCAAATAATGGCAGCACCGGCTCGCTTCCTCATGCCAGTTATGGTCCACATGTATATGGACAGGCTGGGGTAGTATATGGACAGGTTGGGGTAGTATATGGACAGGGGCTTGGTGCCCACGGCATCAGTGCACCCTAGGCGGCCGCCTACTTCGTCTAGTTGTAGAGCCGGCCCTGGCCATGCCCCAGTTCCCTTCTCACAGGAGTTTGACTGACAGCAGATGCTTGGAATAAACTTCCAGCAGAGGTAGTGAGACAGTCAACAGTAAATGGCTTCAAACATGCTTGGGACAAACAAATCTATAATCAGACAAAAAAATGCACGAAAAAAAAAAAAAGACTCAATCGACTACTCAGTGTCCCCTGGGGGAGCAGGAAGAGAGGAAAACAGGGCTGCAGCCGAGACAGCGCTGGTTCAGTGAGAGCAGTCAGGTAAGTGTTTAGGGGTGGGAGAAGACAGTTGGGAGTTTTTTTACCTTAATGTGGTTCTAAAGGCAGAAGGTTTTTTATCTTAATGCATATGCATTAAGATAAAAAAAACCTTCTGTGTGCAGCTCCCCCTCACCCCCCCTAATACTTACCCGAGCCCCATCTCGATCAGGCAATGTTGCACAAGAGTGTCAGCTGTCCAGAACTCTCCCCCTTCTTTGGCTGAGACAGCAGTGGAGCGCCATTGGCTCCCGTTGCAGTCATCCAAAGGCAGTGTGCCAATGAGGAGAGAGAGGGGTGGGCCATGCCCTGGCAATTTGAATAAACACAGAGCAGCGGCTTGTCTCGGGTGCCCCCAAAGCAAGCTGCTTGCTATGGGGGCACTCGACAGAAGGGAGGGGCCAGGAGCACTGGCAAGGCACCCGAGAAGAGGAGGATCGGGGCTGCTCTGTGCAAAACACATGCACAGGGCAAGTAAGTTATATCATGCTTGTTATTTTTAAAGGAAATAAAACAAGACTTTAGAATTACTTTAATGCAGTGAATGCATCAAGGTAAAAAAATTATTTTGACTTGTTTTCCTATATCAGTGGTTCTCAACTCCTGTCCTTGGGACCCACTAACAGGCCACGTTTGCAGGATAACTGAAATACATTACAGGTGATATCATTTGCTGCTCAGTGATTGCAGTGTTCTAGTCTGCATCTCCCCAAGGTAATACTTAAAATCTGGCCTGTTGGTGGGTCCTGTTTAAGCGAAACTATACTCTCACGAAACCTAATGTTCGTACAAAGGCCTTGTTTAATACGAACATTAGGTTCCAAAATGACATAAAACGTAATTTACGTACGTATATCCTGTCACCAAGAGTTGAGGCCAGGAGTCCTGGGTGGTTGTCCGGTCTAAAATTCATAATGGAACCCCTCTACGTCTGATCTTGTGACGTTAGTGACTCGTCGTTTACTATAGTGGACATTACATAAAGTCAATAGGACGTTTGCACCGGACAATCACCCAGGGTTCCTGTCCTCAACTCTTGGTGACTATATCCTTTTGTTCAGTTTTA
>BLSH010467921.1:1372724-1382862 GCA_018402905.1 Glandirana rugosa | reverse complement strand
CACTAGTCCCCGTCAAACTAAGTCTACCGGTGACTTGCCTTTTTTGTGTTAAATCGTCTCCAACGAGCGGATTGGTTTCTTAACCTGTCCGAGATGGTAGAGGTATCGGTTTCAATGAGGGGCCCGGACAATCTCGTCTATTGGAGGTACCGTAATCTGTGCTAATATCTGTTTGCTTGTCTTTTTAGAGAGTCTACCGGGTTTCGATTTAAAGAAAACGTGTCGTTGAGTCGAAGACGGTACAAACGCTTCTTCGAATTAGTTAGCTAGGTTGGGGGGTGTGGATATTCGATCCCTTACAGTTACCATTACGTCGTTCTTGAGATAGCTTGGGAAGAGATATAGCATCCAACCAGGTCTGGGGGGGGGGGCGGGGGGAGCAAGGCGGGGGGAGAGTTGGAATTTGGAAAAAATCTGTAGTACCTCTGTGGGGTGGGAGACTGCATTACCATTGACATTCCCTAGCTTATAGGTGTGGGGGGTTGGATCGATTGATTAAGCTTCTTCGCAAACATGGCAGAAGCTGAGTTGCTGTGCAAAAGAAATTTAGCTTTGGGCCATCTGAGAGATTTTTCTGTTCGTTTGTCTATAATCGTGTCTAATGCCATGGAGGTTATCTGCTCTAACAGGCCCGGGGAGTAACTTTGGCTATGGAGATGGTAGAGCCTGTCCAATTCTTTGGTTAGGCGAGCAACCTCTGCTAAATTGTGTTTTTTCCGTTCAGTGGCCATCTGAATCAAACTGCCCCTGATCACAGTTTTATGTGCTGCCCAGAGGGATGTGGGGGAAATGCCCCCCACATTATTAATGATGAAATATTCCTCCTGTGTTTTGATACGCTAGTCACTAACTCCTGGTCTGTAAGGAGAGATTCATTGAGCCTTCAGCCAGCAGTAGCAGGATGAAGTCCCATGTGAGTGATTTCAAAGGAGACTATCTGGTGGTCTGACCATGAACAAGGGATAATTCCCGCTGAAGATGAGTTTGCAAGGAGAATTGGGATACAAAATAGATAGTCTAGTCTGGAGTAACTATCATGAGGGTATGAGTAGAATTTGTACTCTCTAGCTCCCACATTATGAGCTCCCCATGCGTCAAGCAGTTGATGAGAGTAGTGCGTTTAAAGTTTTGGGGAAAGCTTTTGCATTACTGACAACTCAGCTTCTGTCTAGCATGGAATGCGCCACCAGGTTGAAGTCCCCCCTGATTATGAGATGTGTTGAGTTATATCTATCAAGGGTCTTTAAAAAATGTTGCTTGGGATACGTTGGGAGCATACAGCCTTGCACAATAAGAAATCTACTCATTGCATCTTTAAATACATTCTCCACACTAAACAGAACTGATTTTTTTATAAAAAATGCCACCCCTCGAGCTCTGGAACCAAAGGTGGTAAAATAGCCTCTATTATATGACTTATCAAAGAATTTAGGGTGGTTTGTTTCTGAAAAGTGTCTCCTGGAGGAGCAAAATATCAGCTCCCACAAGTTCGTAAGTTCTAAAAGCCTTCCTTCTCTTATTGGGAGAGTTGAAACCTTTAAAGAGGACGTAAACCCTGATGCGTTTTACTTTTTCTTTATTACCCTGCAATGTAAAAGCATAATGGGCTAGTATGCATCGCATATTAGCCCATTATGTGGCACTTACCTGCATTGGAAGCCCATGATGTCCCCACTCCAGGCCGCATCCATCTTCCACCCCTCTTCCTTCCAGGGCCGCAGACTCTGGCTCTGTGGCTGGCCAGAGTCACGTGATGTCACTCCCATGCATGCGCGCAGGAGCCACCAATCGTGGCACGATGTCAGTGAAGGAACGGCACGGGGGCCGTTTCTTCACTGCGCATGTGCCCGATGACGTGGGCACAGGAGAGTACACTGTATATCTCCTAAACCTTGCAGGTTTAGGAGATATGCAGGGAACCTACAGGTAAGCCTTATTATAGGCTTACCCGTAGGTTAAAGTGGTTGTCAAGGGTTGACAACCACTTTAATGTTATGTGATATTACCTTAATTCTCATTTTGAAGTCCGAGAGTGAGTGATCGGTGCGTAGGAAGTATAAGTTCTCGGGGCATAACCCCTCAGATGGGGTCACGGTGCTGGTGAGAGGGACTTCGTCCCAGAGGCGCAGGCCATATGCAACATATTAACCGTCCATGCAATAGTCTTTCATAGTTGAAAATGCCCTGTAACAAAAACAATGAAAAAATGCAAAAAGAATAGGAACTTGAGAGATGAAAAAAAAAATAAACCATATGCCAAAAGGCGCGTGGAGTCGGGAGGGTAGAGCCCTCTCCGACTAATAAAGTCACTAGTCTGATTAGGACAATAGTGTCCAAATCTCTTGTTAACCTGCTAGAAAGAAAATAGGATGGATATTTATCCCTGAGATTCGGAGCTGATGAACAACTGCCCATGCCTCCAATAAACTTTAAGAAAGAGGAGAGGGACAAACAGACAGACACCGCTGGCCGAGAAGACAGCGGGGAATTATGGGATCCATCGAGTAGTCAATGTTGGTGTGCCGGTTATAAAGGTAGTTGTTCCGTCCCACGGATCACGATGATTGTCTGTGGGGAAAAAGTGAGGGATCAGCCAAACTGGTCCCGGAGATCTTGTCTTTGCAGTCTGCGTTCTCGTTGAGAAGTAGATGAGAAGTAGCTGCCCAGATGGAGGACAGCCTGGGGTGGATGGCAACCTGGGGAGGAGGTCTTGTGCCAAGAGGCCTAGTTTGACCAGAAGCTCTTTGCCGTCAGGAACATTGGTGACTGTGTAGGTGGTTCCATTATCGGGGACTTGGAGTTTGAAAGGGAAGCCCCATAACCCGTCAGAATATTCATGTAACTGATCTAGCGGTTTTAAATGGACTGACATTAGTTTCTGTCCCTAATCTGTCCTAGCTTTCATGCGCCCCTAAAGTGCTCCATAGTTTCAAAGAGCCCTGGTAAAATTAGAATAAGCTATAAACTGTGGGGACAGTGCATGTGGCTGTTCCAGAATCTGTAATGCTAAAGGTGAATAGGACAGCAACATTCCCTACAAGGGTAGGTCTGTATGGCACTGCTGTACACGGAGAAGCTTTATTGATGGTAAACATTAAAGACATCCAAAACTCAATTCAGATCAAGACAGATGACATTGTGGGGGCCCTCCATACCCTTTTACCAGTGATAATGTAAATTATTAAGAAGTCAATCCAGTAAAACTCCAGGGAAGTTGGTGGGACTGGTGTTATACAATGCAAGTAAATTACAATAAAATATTCTTTCTGCTCTTTAGCCTCCGTCTTGACATTAAAAGGCAGATTTCTTTTGGGTTATTGTTTTGTTTCATTTAGACTTATTTTTTTTTTATAAAGCAATGTTCTTGTTTTTTATAATGCTTGAACTTATGATATTTAGTTTTAAAGACTATAAAGCTAAACTTCATTAGATTAGAGATGTATTTTCATATTAGTAAGTTCACGTTCACACTGATATTATCAGTCTAAGTCAGCAAACTTTTTTCTCTGTTGAGAAAAATATAAACTTTCTGTATATCAGTTACACCCTTTGAAAACCCCCTTGACATTTTGTAATCCATTGTTGATAGCATAACTGAACATGTAGTAAAGGTGAAGAGACAAAAGTAGCAAAACAGGACATATATTAGGTGGATTCCAGCAATGTGAATCACTCTTCAAATTGCATATTTTTGTAGCACCCTCTAGTGTGCTAGTAGTGTTCAAGTAGGCAAAACATAGTCTGGCTCAGTTCTAAGTCTAATTCATGAAATCTGGGTCTGGGTTTACTTGAGTTCAAGGCTGGATGACTCATGCAGGCAGGTCTACGGTGCCTCTCCCTGGTTCTGTAAAGTTGGAAAATGGAGGGCGGAGGCTAGGCGGGTTGATCTGAATACTCAGAGGAGCTAGGACAATCCCCAGGCCATGGGCCTGGCAGGGTGCTAAGCCAGCCTTTAAGTATGGATGAATCATGCTGGCAAGGGGAGTTGGGTGGAAGATGGAGATGGACTGCTGAGGGGTCTGTAGGTGGCATTAAAGTGATTGTAAAGTCTCATTTAAAAAAAAAAATAACAAACATGTTATACTTAGCTCCTCTGTGCAGTTGGTTTTGAACAGAGCAGCCTTATCTTCGCGGGTTACTCTTTGCTGCTCCTGGCCCCTCCCTCCTGTCGAGTGCC
This sequence comes from Glandirana rugosa, assembly GCA_018402905.1. Classification (NCBI taxonomy): domain Eukaryota; kingdom Metazoa; phylum Chordata; class Amphibia; order Anura; family Ranidae; genus Glandirana; species Glandirana rugosa. The sequence continues at coordinate 1,378,685 of BLSH010467921.1, read as the reverse complement.
CCCTCAGACAGCAGCTTCCTATGGGGGCACCCGAGCCGAGTCAGAGCTCCGTGTATCCATTCAGACACGGAGCCCTGACCCGGCCCGCCCCCTCTCTCCCCTGATTGGCTGACTGACTTTAATTGAAAGCTGTGACAGCCAATGGTGCACTGCTGTGTCTCAGCCAGTCAGGAGGAGTGTCTTGAACGGCTTAGACACTTGTGGACATCGCTGGAGAGAGAAGGGGCTCAGGTAAGTAATTAGGGGGGCTGCTACACACAGAAGGTTTTTTTATCTTAATGCATAGAATGCATTAAGATAAAAAACCTTCTGCCTTTACAACCCCTTTAAGGAGGGCTGCTAGTGATTGAAGGCTGTGGAGGTGGGAGCAGATCTACAGGGGAAAAGAGAGATGCTCTTCATGTAGTTTGCTGAGGAGCTGGGAGTAATCCTTAAGGAGAGAGGAGGGACTCCTACATGTAGTGTGCAACAAACTGTGCTAAAATCCAAATGGGGCAAAAGGGTTCCTAGCCCGTAAAGGGCTTTTACTACTAAATTTTACAACATTCTGTGCTGAATTCTCAAGAAGGACCTGTTGAGTAGTGGAGCTAGGGCCAGATCTACAGAGGGAGGGGATACACTCCTGCAAGCAGTTACCTCAAGTTTGTGCTACCTTCCAGAAGGGCCTAGGGCCCTTAGTCTGTAATGGACACCTGCTATTGATCTATCTAGGACTGTTTGTTTGTACAGAGAGAAAGGAAGATTTTTGCTGTGTTCGTCATCTGCTGGGCATCCCATAAATCTCTTCACCTTATCCAAGTTGTTATCCCCTAATAAAAAATAACTTACACAAGTTACGGGACTGATTTCTTCTGTCTAGCTGCATGTGGAGAAATGTGTGTTGCCTGGCTGTGCAGGAATAGGAGAGTCAGTTACCAGCAGCCCTTAAAGCGGTAGTAAACCCATGCATTTAACAGGGTAAAAACCAGTCACATTTCCGGCATGTGCCGGAAATGTAACACTCCCATTGGTTGTGCGCTAAACCAAACTGTCAAACCATCCAATGGCTGGTGTCATAGCTGACCACATGTGCAGCATCATGGCAGTTGTAGATTAAACAGAGGCCAAGATGGCAGCTTCCTTGGCTGAAAATGATAGGAGGGTTTACTACCACTTTAAGAGGGTAGTGCTACATTTAATATACTTCTCCAAAGGATTCCAGGAGCAATAACTCTCCCCCAGGGCTCTCAACCCTACCTACTTGCAGAGGCCGATACAGGGTAGGGACAATTGTGATACCAGTGGGCTACTCAACCTACTCACCTACTCTGTAACCTCCATCTTGATAATATTTTGTTAGTATGTCTTTTTTTGTTAAATTAAAACAATGTTCTTTATTAGTATTAAGCTTATGAATTAATGAAATTAAATTTATTTGTTTATTAAAAGCGAAAAGGTTGGAGTTTGAAGATGACAAGGCTCAAAATTCAAGCGACAGATTGCATTTGTAAAGAAGAAGGCTATCTTGGATCTTCCAGTATGAAGAGTTTTGATAGCTGTAAAAGCATAATATTGAAGAAAAGTGTGTTAGGGCAACTATTAAGGTTGTGGACTGTGGACTATGTTTAATCAGGTACATAGTTGTGTTGCTGCCTCTGTCCCCATTGGAAAGACTTCCCCTTAGGTGAAGGGTTTTACAGAGGACAAGAAGCACGAAACGTCCCCCCAACAGAAAAGGACGCAGACAGCATGACAGAAACATGACAGAGGTTCCAATGCTTGACCACTCTGTCCAAAACTTAAAAAGTGTATCTAGATCCAAATTTTATTTTTTCATAAATTTGGATTGAATAAGGAAGGTTAAGAACTCATAATTTTTTTGAGTATGTGTAATTTTCACTTTATCTTAATATCCCATCTTAACATTTGTTTATTTAGTTTTTTTAAGTTTACAGTTTTATACGGATGTGTTATATTTCTTTTATTTTTTACTATATTTATACAACCTTTCTTTTACAATGTCCAATTGGGGAAATGTCCCTTCATTTCCTGTTTTGGGGATGTAACAGTGAGAAATCCCCTCTTATACATTTTTTACTGGATCATGGGTCTTCGTTAGAACATTTTCCCATCTATTTGTTTCAATGACTAATTCAAACTTTTAGATTTTTTTATCACTTTCTGTCTTGGAGACAATGACAACCAGGATTATAACTAGGAAAAAGGAAAAACCAAGACTTTAGAGGCAAATTGGACCACATTCTTTGAATAAAATCCCTATTTTATTTATAAACAGGTAAATATAAAAATTGCCCATAGAAACATGCCACTAAAAGCATGTATGCACGTATATACAAACTATGGACAACCAGGGCCCAATACTTCAGGTATGTTACATAATATCAAGTAAGTGAGCCACTGTGTGTCAACATGTTTCGCTGATCCGCTTCTTCAGGATGCATGAAAAGGGAAATAGAAGAAAGACAGGCCTAACTTGCCTGGGTCTGAATATACCTGCGTTAGAGTCTCCCTGAGCGGGCGCTAGAGTATAAGGAGAGGCCAAACAATGTCTGTCCCACAATAGCTATGCCCAAAATGAAGGAGGAAATAAAAATTACAAAAGAAAATACTTGAAAACATCCATCGGTTCAAATAGCATATAAATCATCATTGATGCTCCAGTGATAATATAAACACTCCAGTAAAAATTAACTGCGGGGAATCAGAAGATTGCCAGGAGTCTCCCTGGGTCACCCACTACGTCCTTTGGATCGGCCTTGTAGGACTGGTGGAACAGTCTCTCTCCTGCTTTTTCAAAGTCCCTTATGGATGCAGAGCTACAACTGGCTGGCAGTCTTCTGATTACCCACATTTAATCTTTACTGGAGTGTTCATATTATCACTGGTGCATCTATAATGATTTATATGCTATTTGAACTGATGGATGTTTCAAAGTATTTTATTTTGTAATTTCAATTTCCTCCTTCATTTTGGGCATACCTATTCTGGGACAGACATTGTTTGGCCTCTCCTTATACTTCGGTGCCCACCCAGGGAGAAGCTTAACGCATGTATATTCAGACCCAGGCAAATGAGGCCTGTTTTTCTTCTATTTCCCCTTTTGTGTGTCCTGAAGAAGCGGATCAGTGAAACATGTTGACACACAGGGGCTCACTCACTTGATACTATGTAACAAAACCTTTTTTAGTGGCATGTTTCTATGTGCAACTTTTATATTTTCCTGTTTATAAATAAAATATGTATTTATTTCAAATAATGTGGTCCAATTTGCCTCTAAAGTCCGGTCCCTCGGTTTTTCCTTTTTCCTAGTTATAATCAATATTTACGGATATGGCGAAGGAGTGGTTTCAAAAATGGTACCAATGATAACCAGTCCAGGACTAAAAGAAATTGGGGGATCTTCCTAGAGCGGACACAGACAGAAAAGTATTTCAATAAATGTAAGATACGATCCTCTGTAAAATGTTGTTGCTGTCTGTGTCAACTGTAGCAAGATTTTACATTCCATTGCTGTCTCTGCAAATGGGACATATTAAAGGGAAAAAAACTTGACATAAGTATGTTTTTACAAGAAAAGATTCAATTCTTTTTTGTTGTTTATTTTTATTCAAATACCTAAAATGTCAAATGAAACGTATTTATTCTATTTATCAGATTGTTTTTCAACCCATGTATCATCATGATATTTCAAAGATTGAGGAAACAGCATCTTTGAGCTTGTGTATGTAACACGGAAGCTTCAACAATTTTTACTTTAAAGTAGTAGTTTCCTTTTCTTTTTTTTTTTTTTGGGGGGGGGGGGGATAAAGCACCAAACGAATTAGGTACCTACAATGGTATGTATTCCATGTCTGCGGACTTCTGCTCCATGTAAAATTTCTTCCTCTATGCTGATATTGCCTGGAACAGCGAACATATGGTACTGCAGGAGTTAATAGCAGTGACTGCAAATTTGATGCCTCATCTGCCATTCACAGAACGTATACAATTATTATCCCACAATACAACATGTTCTGTGAATGAGTGGAGAGATCATTAGGGTGTGCACACCAGAGCACAAGCACACATTTGTGAATATCAGCAGAGCAGAGATTGGTGTCAGTAGAACAGTGGACGGTGTCAGTAGTTTTTATTTTTATCATTTTTTTTCAAGTTTTTAAGGAGCCTCATTGGGAGGGCTTTGGTTAAATATCAAGGGTTCACTCTAAACAGACAGAAAGGGACTGAGGACAGAGCTTCCCCGGTCCCTTTCTCTGCAGCCTCAGCTGCATTGCACAGTGAATGAATAGGAAGTGCTCTTTGCTGAGCAGCATCCCGTTCATTCACAAACTGAAGCATAGTAAATTGTTTATCATGCTTCCGTTAAACATGAACACATGAGTGATCGGTATAGATCACTTACTGTGTTCATTCATTCATCCATCCTGAAACGTCTTCTGCAGCAGCGGGAGGGAGAGGAGGAAAGCTGGTAGCACTGCATCGGGGAGACAGGGAGCACCAGGGAGCACGGGGAATCTGCATCACACAGGGTGATTAGGGTGTGCATGCCTATGGGAGAGATCCTGTCATTCATCCACTCCTCCATGCACAGAACGTGATGCATTGTGGGACAATAATAGTATAAGTTCTGTGAATCGCTGATGGAGCAGGAAGGAGTGGGGGAGCGGCGCGAATGCTTACAGCTGCTACTATTAACTCCTGCAGCGCTGGAAGATTGTGGGCAGTATCTGGAGGAATAAAGGACACATTTGACAGCCTGCAGGTCATGATATACTCGCCACTACTGGTAACTAATGTTTTTGGTGCTGTATTATGAAAAAAATGACTAAACATCAGCTTTAAAGTGTTACTGTGCTTATCTCAAAGTGAATGAGTGAATGTTAGAATACTTCTGCAGTAGTGCTCCTAAGCTTTATTGCATACAGTAGTATTTCTGACTACTACTGGAGGGAATTCACATGTAAGTAAATGTAAAAATATTGTAGTAGTTCTAGTAAATGTGTCTGATATAGTTTTGAGCACTACACACTGTACCCTGGTGGTCTGGGGGATGTCCTTGATAAATGTTCTCATTATATTTAATTCTGAGTTTTCTATGTATGTATATGTTTACATTTTTTGTACTGTATATTCTTCAAATGGCAGCTAAATTTTTGTAAGTTACTGTAGCTAGCACCACCCGCCACAACAGCACAATCTGCATTGCATTAAAGAGAGGTAAAAACTCTTAATTCTAATGAAATATATTATGAAATATACAAATATTACGAATTATTACTGAAGGAATATGTTATACTTACTCAGTCTCTATTTTGTATCCAGCAGTAGAGTTGAGCGAACCCGGACTGTAAAGTTGGGGTCAGTACCGAACTTTGGGGTGTCCGGGACCCGGACCCGAACCCGGACTTTTCAAAAAAAGTCCGGGTTCGGGTCTGGGGTTCTGGTAATTTTAATGAAAGTTCTGAAAATTGCTGTAAAAAAGTCCAGGAAGGTCCTAGAGGTCTGCAAAAGGAAGGAAAATGGGGGTAAGGGTGGGACAAGTGCCCTACAAAGAAATGGGGACAGGGAAATAACTTTAAATATTTTTAAAAAAATAAAAACATAAAAAAAGCAAAAATGGAGGTGAATGTGGATCATCTTCAAACTGGGTCTGAAAAGTATTAATTAACGGTAGAAGCCATATAACTGTTCTAAAATCATCTTCAAACTGTGTCAAAAAAGTATAAATAAGCCGGGAGAACCCATATCACTGTTTTTCCACTGCAAACATCTGGAAAATGTGTGTGTCACTTTAAATAAAACCGGCAATAACTGAACATCTGTTCTGCAAACATCTGTAAAGTCTATACGACATCAAAGTGTGTCTGAAATGTCTACAAACGTCTTGTCTACAAGTCAGTAAGGGCCAATATAAATTTCACTGTGCGTCTGAAATGTCTACAAACGTCTTGTCTACAAGTT
>BLSH010467921.1:1359391-1372374 GCA_018402905.1 Glandirana rugosa | reverse complement strand
TTTGTAGACCTTTGACACAAACTTTGATATCGTATCTCTTCTTGTTGCAAACTGTGTTTGAAACTATAGCAGATCGAAACCATATACCTGTTCTTCTCTATGCTATAGTTTCAAACACAGTTTCCAGATGTTTGCAGAACAGGTATATGGTTCCTCACGGTTTTAGGTAAAGTGTTCTAAACAGTTTCCAGATGTTTGCAGAACAGGTGTATGGTTCCTCCCGGTTTTAGGTAAAGTGTTCTAAACAGTTTCCAGATGTTTGCAGAACAAGTGTATGGTTCCTCCCGGTTTTAGGTAAAGTGTTCTAAACAGTTTCCAGATGTTTGCAGAACAGGTGTATGGTTCCTCCCGGTTTTAGATAAAGTGTTCTAAACAGTTTCCAGATGTTTGCAGAACAGGTGTATGGTTCCTCCCGGTTTTAGGTAAAGTGTTCTAAACAGTTTCCAGATGCTTGCAGAACAGTGATATGGGTTCTCCCGGCTTATTTATACTTTTTTGACACAGTTTGAAGATGATTTTAGAACAGTGATATGGCTTCTACTGTTAATTAATACTTTTCAGACCCAGTTTGAAGATGGTCCACATCCACCTCCATTTTTGATTTTTTTATGTTTTTATTTTTAAAAAAATGCTTTTAGTTATTTCCCTGTCCCCATTTCTTTGTAGGGCACTTGTCCCACCCTTACCCCCATGCCCTTCCTTTTGCAGACCACTAGGACTTTCCAGGACTTTTTTACAGCCATTTTTGTGCCTAAAAGTTCGGGTCCCCATTGATTTCAATGGGGTTCGGGGTCCGGGACAAAGTTTGGGTTCTGTCCGGACCCGAACCTGGACTTTGTCCCGAAGTTCGGCCGAACCAGCAGAACCCGGGCTTCCAGAAGTTCGCTCAACTCTATCCAGCAGCCATTTCAAATGGTTAAATTATAAGTATATTCTGCATAGATGCTTGCCCACTCACTTCCCACCAGATAAGTAAGTTTTGAGTTTTGATTTACTGTAAAACATGTGATTTCCCCGAAATGACGATTATGCTTCTGCTAGCCAAGTTTCATTTTAGTCATATGTTTTGTCTATTATTTTATTATGTATTACTGACTTTTGTTATGTTTTACTGACTTTTGTTATGTATTACTGACTTTTGTTATGTATTACTGTATTACTGACTCACGCAAAGCAACTATATAAACTGCAAAGAATAAAGCATGAATCAGATCATTCTGAGCAACAACACTGCATGTGTGTGTGTCTCGTTAATCAGATAGATCTCCAGGCTGCTGAGACGAGGACCAGCTCAGTCAGGGCTATCAGTCTATCTGACCCAAGACAAGGGTACCCCCAACAATTACCACTGTATAAAGCACTCTAACGCCGGGTTCACACTATAGCGGACAGCTGCCAGAGTGTTTTTTCACTCCGTTCCCAGATGAAGTAGGGGGCAGTGTGGTGCACAATTCAGCGCATCAAATGGCTCTTTTTTTTGTGGTTTGTACAAACTTTATTTGAAGCGTACAAAACGTACACTTCATTCATGGCGCTGTATCTCAGCACAATGTGCTGTGCTGCTGTACAGTGCCATGCAATTCTGTACGGTGCACTTTGATATAAAGCAACATGTCTGTATTTTTTCCTGTGTGTTCATGCTTTGACCCAAGTTTTAACAGTGCGCTAAAAACCCTTAAACTTATCTAGTTTTGAGAACTGCAATGCAAGAAAGACAACAGCATTCTGGAGGGGGCTCATAGTTACATAGGTTGAAAAAAAGTCCATCTAGCTCAACCAATACAAAAACAAACTAATAGAAAACCTCCATATACACCAGTGGTTCTCAACTCCGGTCCTCAGGACCCACCAACAGGCCAGATTTTAAGTATTACCTTGGGGAGATGCAGACTAGAATACTGAAATCACTGAGCAGCAAATATTATCACCTGTGATGTATTTCAGTTATCCTGCAAACCTGGCCTGTTAGTGGGTCCTGAGGACAGGAGTTGAGAACCACTGATATACACAATTCTATACCCACAGATCCAGAGGAAGGCAAAAAAGGCACAAAACTCAATAAAGCATGATCCAATCTGTTCCATTGGATTGGAGATTGGCAATTGGATACTTCCTGAAAGAAGGTGTTATTACCTATACATGTTAATATCCAGTTATACCTGTATTTTGTAGATTTAGGAATACATCCAACTCTTTTTTAAAACTTGACTATAACTGGTCATAACTAATTCTTTAGCGAGTCTAGTCCATACTGTCTTACTGTGAGGAAGCCTTTCCATTCCAAGAGGTTAAATCTTTTTCCTTACGGATGTGAAAAGTGTCCCCTTGTCTTCTCTAATGAACTGAAAGTGAGTCAAGCCTCGTACACACGATGCGACGGTCGTACGACCGAACGGACCAAATCGTATGTTGGCTCAATTATCTCGTTTACTGACATGCACTAAACGATCGTACGACCAAGCCGAACGTAGTGACGTGTTAGGAACGTATAAAGAGAAAGTTCAGGTGCATGTAATTTTTGAATTAGGAACGAACGGACACTTCCAGCTGTTCCCGACTTCTGAGCATACGTGTTTTGCACAGTACAACTTGTTGGACCAACTTCTCTGTACACAAGATACAACGGTCATACGACTGCTTGTTGGCACAACCAAAGTTTTCTAGTTTGTTCATCCAACTCCTGTTGTACGACCGTCGTATGTCGGCTGTTCTAATCGCGCGTACTAACGGTCAGATGATCGTACAACGAGCTGCCGTACGACCGTTTTCATACCCGTCGCAACGTGTGTACGAGGCTTAACTCCACACCAAGTTCACTATATAGACCACTTACAGTATGAGTATGAGATTATTGATGAGTTATTTTGAGGAGACAGCAAATTTACACTGTTATACAAGCTGTACACTCACTACTTTACATTGTAGCAAAGTGTCATTTCTTCAGTGTTGTCACATGAAAAGATAGAATAAAATATTTACTAAAATGTGAGGGGTGTACTCACTTTTGTGAGATACTGTATGTATGTATACATGGTGAGCATACCCCCCCCCCCCTTAATCCGAATAAATTCAGTTCCTCTAATCTCTCCTCATAGCTGAGCTCCTCCATGCCTCTTATCAGTTTGGTTGCCCTTCTCTGCACTTTCTCCAGTTCCCCAATATCCTGAAAACTGAACTGCGTATTCCAGATGAGGTCTTACTAATGCTCAGACAGGTTCAGTGGCAGGCCGTTAACCCCTTGGCGCCGGCCATACGTATATGTGGTCTGTCAGCGGGTGATTTTTGATGCCAAGCAGCTGCATATATGCGGCCCTGTGTTTACAATCTACAGTGCTGAGAGCACGATCCCTGCGTGCTGCCAGCACGGTAGCATGTGGAAATCGGTAAGCTGCCAATGCATACTTACGTTTGGGAACTTTCTGATCATGTGACCGCTGTGACAGCCAATCACAGCAGTCACATCACCCAAATGCCCTCCTCTGCCTCCCGGTTTTTAGAACTCTTAAAGGGCTGGGAGGCAGTCAGTGGGAAGGGGTTAAATAAATATATGACATTGGAGACCTCAGTAATAATGAAAGGTTGGGAAAATTGGAAATGTTCAGTTTGGAAGGAGACTCCATAGAGGTGATTTAAATAAAATGTTCAACTCTATCCAAGGTTAGTATGAATATTTGACAAACTAGCTTGTTATATGAGTTGAGTATGAAGCAAGAAGCCAATACCATCAGTTCTGAAAGGCTTCTTTCCAGTAAGAGCATTGGAGTAAAATGGCTCTTTCGCAAACAGTGCAACTAAAGGTGCCTAAAGTGTACCAGCTTCCTTGCCCTTCTATACCCAAATGCCATGTAATTCTTTGTAACACCGTATCTTTCTCTTCTTGGCTAAATCTGCTGTGGAAAAGAGGTACAGTCTTATCTTCGGGCAATAAATGCATGATTGGCTGTGATGTTGATTACACTGATTGATCTTCTATTAGTCTGAGACCTGCATCTGTGACTAATGGCATAGTCCTAGAACTAGGAGTGCACACAGGTTCACAGCATCAGTGCAGATACAGTGTATCCAGAAAGTATTCACAGTGCTTCACTTTTTCCACTTTTTGTTATGTTACAGCCTTATTCCAAAATGGATTAAATTCATTATTTGTATATATTTGAAATAAAATCTTTATTATATTTTGGCAATAGCATGGTGTGGGCAGATTTCTGCCAGTCACAGGCTGTCACGCCCCTCCAGCCTATGTCTTAGAATAACAAGGAGATGAAGCCTCTATCAATCAAATGGAAATCCCACCTCCATTGTGTTTAGCTGGTTAGTGGGCATGGAGGAGGAGGAAGGGAGTGGGCTATCATTTACCAATGTGTATACACCCACATGTGTGATTCTATAGTCACGTGGGCTGCTCAGATATGATCGGTTCAGGGTAAAAAACTAAGAATGTGCACTAGCTGCCAACACTGCTCTGAAAAATACCCAACTGCACTGGGGACATGGACAGGTGGAGGAAGAGGGAGACAGAGAACAGCAGGATCAACCAGGTATTTTGCAGAATACAGAAAATTAGTGACTGAGTGAGTAGGAACAGCATGTAATGCAGCATTTATTGATAGTTTTTTATGATGTGGATTTAAAGTGTTACTAAACTCACAACAGTAAAATCAGTCTGTATATGCAGTAAAGCATGCTTGTTATATGGATAAGACAGAGTTACTGGAGTCAGGCTGTGTATTGCTAGAGGGTTTTTTTTCTTGGGAGAGTGCATGTGATCAGCAGAGGGCCAATCAGTACTGTTCAGACAGAGGACCAGGGGTCCTGCATTCTGATAGGACAACCAGTGCAGTATGGAAACTCCTTCTACAAGCTTTAACCAGGCACTGATAGAAGTCACAAGATTGTTGTTTACTGCTGATGAGAAAAGGTATTTAGCAGTTTATATTTACTAAAATGATTGCATTTCCATGTCCATACATGTTCTGTGTACTGTGGAAGACCAGATATAGGTCCTAACACTTTTTAGTGTTAGTAACGAACAAATTCACAAACAAAAAAAATTAGCACAAGGGTCATAACTTAAAGTCAGTAGGATATGTCCCTTGTGTTAACTCCTCTTCTGCTAGTCAAAATCTTCAACTATCCTGAACAACCACCACCCCATTATCAATAGAGCCCAACTGTGCCCACCCAATCCTTCCATCTCCACCACACTAAAGCCTAGTACACACTATTCCTTTTTTTTTCATTAGTACAGCGTTCTCCCCCGCTGAGCTATTGTGCTCTGACAGGGGGACGCCCCCTCGCCAAAAACACCGGCTGCCATACACATGGCCTGAATGTGGGCCAGTTTCTATTGAACCACACAATGATGATATATGGCCAGTGTGTATGGCCCTATAGAAGCCATACTACAGTTTTTATGAAAGGAACTGAATCTAAGTGAAGTGCTGCCCCCTTAAGAGTTGCTTAAGAAATCAGTTCCTCCTTGCTTCTGCCCACTCTGAGGGTCTTCCACCACCCCTGACACTCTGGGTTCACTCATGTTGCAAAGTTATGGTAACTCAACACTTTTATAGTAATAGAGACCACACCAAGTTTTACATCTAAGATATTTACCTATAAGAGTTAACGTTGGAGCGCTAAAAGAGGTACTCACTGCTCTAAAGCAACAGCAAACAGTTTACTTGACAATGAAGAATCTGAAGGTATCCCACCAGATCAACAGTATGACGTTATATGATTAAAGGATAAGTAAATAAAGATATTCACCATTGCTTTAGGCTCTTTAGTAACAACAACAAATATACTCAGTCAATCCTCCAACTGAGTTTAATCAAATACCTTATGGTCAAAATGGAATTTAGCAAATAAGACGTATGTAAGTACCATGAGTAAATATGGTTCAATTAACTCACTCTATTATTGTACAAATATAGATAGGTGACCCCAGGTATACTGATACCACTCAATGGAGAATGATCAAAGTTAGTATAACTTTATAATAGTTCAGTTACATACTAATACATGTACAATTAACCATAATAATGACTTAACTGAATTCTCCTGCTCTAATTCAGAGAGTTCCTTTGGAGAATACACATTGAATTTGGTCAAGTGAGAAATGGTAGCTGCAATAGTAGAAATCCTGATAACTTCTACTGGCTCAGGTTAATTTAGAAGTTAGGTACCTAAATTCACTATGTCTACTAATCCCTGGGATAAGACACAAAGAGGTAAAACTTCAATGAATTTAAATAAAGCCTTTGCTGTGATCACTGACTCCAGGTTAAGCTGACTATTAAAGGTAGGCCTGTGCACAAATTATTGTAATCCACTGGATGAACTCAGTCTATTTTTAAAGAAGGATTATAAAACAATTCAGTACACTCAGGGATAGGCTTGCACCCAATCAGATGACTACAGATAGTGGTCTTGCTGCTCAGGCAATGCTGATGGCGCTGACACTGATGGTATCTGCTTGCTCTTTACTTTGGGGAAAACGGCTTCCACTGCACTCCCTGCAGCTCTCTCCGGATCGATTGCCACCCACTCTGCTGCTGACGCAGACTCTGTGGGTAGGCCACAGGTGCTAATTCTGCTGAAGAGGCACACAGGTCCTTGCTGGTTGATCACGCCGTCCAAAGAGACTGGAGCAAACTCTTCCCCTCACTTAAATAGGTTCTCCCACAAAGCATTGTTCCTCTCAGAAGCCTTTCCTGTAGCACAGCACACTGCAGAGTCCAAGGACAGGTTTCCTCTGTAGAACTACAAATCCCACAAAGCAGCACTTCTCACATGACCATTCTTTTTAACAATTTCAACACTAGAGGAAAGTCTTCATAGCATCAATAGGCAACAAATGGAGAATGGAGAACAGGTGATTGATAGATCCACCCCCTCCATTCTGAGATCTTGTTTCATTCTGTATTACAGCTTCTATGAATGGCGGAACTGGGCAGAAAAGGCAGGCATAATCAGACTGTCTTGATGAGAGCGTGTGGCAGCCTGTTAGTTGTATTAAATATTGCGCTAAAAGATTCAGTGCAGCAGCAACATATAGTGTGATAATAACACCAAACAAAATATATAAGAAAAACAGTTGCGCTAAGTGAACAAGTGAGTATAACAAATGTGATCCAAATATAAATAAATAAAAAATTGTCCAAAGATTAAATTCAGATAAAGAATGTTTCTCACTTAAAGTCCAACATCCAAAACATGAAGGTAAAAAATGACTTGATCCAAGATAATCCCAAAAAGAACCAAATTCCAACACCGTGAAATTGTGAGATGAAATATATTGAGTGTTATTTCTTCATTCAGATATGCCAAAAGGGTGAGTAGACCACCACCGGAGATGAGCATACCTCTAGATTATTAAAGGTACTCTTACCAGAGATCGTGAACTTACTTTCGCTAGCAAGTCGCATAAGCTGGCAGAAAATAACCCTCTGCGGGGTATCTCAACAGAAAGGGTCCTCTCTTCCTAATGGTCAGATGACTGGTAAGGTAAACAGCCTCTCTCTAGCCCAGATGCTCGTTCACATAAATCCAGACAAATTTGTCCCACATTAAATGCTGGTCAAACAGCGCTTGGTTAAAACACTACTCCTGATAATCGATCTGGTTCCTGGAAGTTCCACTTGTTTCAGTAATTTCCCATTTATAAAATCCTCCAATCATCCCAGATTAGGCACTGGCTAGGACTAGATCCAGGACAATCCTCCCAGAGAATAACCCAATTATAGGCAGCTATGGTGCAGATCCATTGAGCCAGCTGCAGCAGCTCAGTCTTTTCCCCACACACTTGCTTGCTTCAAGCCAATCAAGTAGAATTGAATTAGACCTAGCCAAGATGACTATGTATATTAAGATTCATCAGTCAGGAAGGTCCTGCTAAAGCCATCATCATGTTTAAAGCAGTAGTAAAGCCTATAATAAGGCTTACCTGTAGGTAAAATTAATATCTCCTAAACATGCACCATTTAGGAGACATTCACCCTGCATGTTGCTAGTGACGACGCTGGCGCATGCGCATGCGCTCTGAAGGTCGAGCATACCTTGCCAGAACTTCAGAGCTTCATGCCGGGACCAAGGCAATGGTTTGTTTGGTGAATGTAATAATGTGTGTTAGGCTACCGGAAGGGACATTGACTATCGATTTATACGGAGAATGTCTCCCAAGGGTCTTTTCAAAGATTAACTTATAAAATCAAGTTGATCATGGTGTAGACTCTTAGCAATAGATGTTGGGCTCTCAAGCAGAACTATCATGTGTACAGCATTTCAACTGTCTCTTAACACCCTCTAAATCAGAAAGTTAAGACAGTATGAATTTGGCTATTCTCGCTGGATTAAAATACCAGCGAGACATCACTTTCATAAGAGTTTCCCAATGCTTGCACATTCCAGGGAGACTTAAAGCGGAGTTCCGCCTGACAAAATAATTAAAAGTCAGCAGCTACACATACTGTAGCTGCTGACTTTTAATAATAGGACACTTACCTGCCCTGGAGTCCAGCGATGTCGGCACCTGCTGCCGATCTTCGGATCGGGGGTCGGGTGCAGCCGTGTCCATTGCGGGTAAGGGAACCCCGATGTGTAGCATTACAGCATCACGTCGGGCACCTTACTGCGCATGTGCGAGGCTCCGCTGTGCTTTGGTATTGGCCAGGCGGCCAGTAGCAGAGCGAGGAAGGAGCCAGGCTGCTGATGTCAGCCGCCGCGGCTGCTGGCCCAAGCTCCCGGATGTGTGGAAAAGGACACCTGTCTAAAGACAGGTGTCTTCTCCACCCCCCCCCCCCCTGAAAGGTGCCAAATGTGACACCTGAGGGGGGGGGGGTAATCCAACCAGCGGAAGTTCCACTTTTTGGTGGAACTTCGCTTTAAATAGAGCCATCATTCCACTCTTCAGGGGTGAGGGTTTTGTTGAGTTCATGTTCCCATTGGGTACAGTAAGGAGGAGCTTAATAAGTGAAGTTACCTAATTGTGTAATTCCAATTCAGAATATAGGAGAGATATCAATCTTTTCATTGTAGGGTTGGATCTACAGATTGATTCAAATGTGGTAAGGGACATAGGTGAGTTTTTAGTTCTTAAGTAGGGACACCACAAAAGTAACAGATGGAAACCCTATTTTCCATCTGTCTGGCGGATCGGATTGGATGAACACAGACAGACGGTCCGTGTTCATCCGATCCTTCATAGAGGAGAATGGAGCTGTGACAGGTCAGTCTCTGCACGGAGTGTTATCCGCCATCTCAGTGGGGATAAAAGGATGGATCCCCACTGAGCAGCGGAGCCCGTGAAAGGGGCCTTACTTGGTTTGAGAGCGTTTTGCAAGACAAGCAAAATGTTTAAATAAATTTTGACTTGATATACAAGCAATGTCTTGATATAAGAGTAGCGTCACGTCACAAATGAGTATAAAACAGAAGAGAGGCACCTCTAAGTGTAGTAATATGGTGACATTTAATGAAGGTAGCAACTCAGATGGTTGATGATTAAAACAGGCACATCTGAGTATGCAGACATAAACAAGAGAGCAGCGCCTCTAAGTGCAATACCTTCTTTAATGATAAAGGGTATAAGTAAATTTACACTCACATAAAAGATCGGATAAAAGATCGGATAAAAACAGAAAAGGATCATCCATGGATCACCAGGTGGTGTGCAGGCTGGCTTGGAGAGGAAGCCGATGCCCGTCATGCTGTTGGCTTCCAGCGCAAGCCGGAACACAGAGCTGATAACAGACTGTCCATACGCTCAGCACCACATCACCAAACAGGAAATGCGCGCGTTCTGATCATTCATGATCCCTCATCAGGCAAGATGGAGGTCAGCTTGTAGTAGGACAGCCCTTATTTAAAGACAACTGGGTAGGGCCCACAATATACTCATGAGTGAATTAAAAGGGACATGGGAAAGAATATAAATATAAACGCAGTTGCAACTGAAAAAATCTTAAACATAAATAAAAATGAAAATGAGAAAATGAAAATAATATTAAAAATGGAAATAAAAAAAAAAAAAAAGTATGCAGGCACCCGGGGTAAAGCTGTCCACATAGACCATCCTCTCCACCGCCACTGCCATCAACGCCATCCCTTTCTCGCTGCACTCCACAAGCACTTCAAGCCTCACTTTCAGATCGCTCTACTGCAGGGTAGTCTTCCCGGTCACAATTACAGACTGAAAGTAGTGAAAGCCGGCGTGCGGAGGACAGTCTATGTGGACAGCTTTACCCTGGATGCCTGCATACTTAGGTGTGCCTCTTTTAATCATCAACCATGTGAGTTGCTTAACCACTTGGCGACCGCCAACCGCAGGTTGACGGCGACAAGGTGGTTCGTTATCGCAAATCGCCGTCATAGGACGGCGGCTGCGAAAACGCGCACTGTGAGCGCGCGCGCGCCGCCCGAGGCGCGCCTGTGCGCTCACTGTGTTCGGGGAGGGCCAGGGAGCGGGTGCGGCGGCTTCGATTGCCGCCAGCTACCCGCGATGGCCCCGCCAGAGTGAAGGAACGGAGGTCCGTGTAAGTAAACACGGACCTCCGTTCTGTGAAGGGGGAAGGGCTGTGATCACAGCCTTCCTGTATACGGAGGCTGTGACCACTTCCCTTCCCCTGCTAGGGCAGTCCCCCCACAGTTAGAACACGCCCAGGGAACATAGTTAACCCTTAGAGCGCCCCCTGCAGGTTAACCCCTTCACTGCCAATGGCATTTACACAGTAATCAATGCATTTTTATAGCACTGATCGCTGTATAAATGCCAATGGTCCCAAAAAAGTGTCAAAATGGTCCGACATGTCCGCTGAAATATCGCAGTACCGCTAAAAATCGCAGATCGCCGCCATTACTAGTAAAAAATAAAAAAATAATAAAAACCCCAAAAATGAATTCTCATCATCCGTAAACGTGACCACTTTTGCGTAAACTAATCAATAAACGCCGATTGCGATTTTTTTTTATCGCAAATATGAGGAAGAATATAAATCGGCCAAAAACGGTGAAAAAAAATGTTTTTTTATATTTTTTTTGGGATTTGTATTTTAGCAAAAAGTAAGAAATTTGGGTTTTTTTGCAAAATTGTCGCTCTTCTTTTGTTTATAGCGGCGATCAGAAATGACGCAGAGGGGATCAAATACCACCAAAAGAAAGCTCTGTTTGTGGGAAAAAAAGGACGCAAATTTTGTTTGGGTACAACGTCGCACGACCGCGCAATTGTCAGTTAAAGCAACGCAGCGCCGAATCGCAAAAAGGGCTCCGGTCCTAAAGCTGGAAATCCTTCCGGGGCTGAAGTGGTTAATGTTGTACCTTCATTAAATGTAACAATATTGATATATTGCCTCTCTTCTCTTTTATACTTCAAAGCTCATCCTGGATTTTGCTTCTAGTCCCCTTGTGGAGTCTGCAATTTGTGGATGGACATTTTATGGTTACACAACCTATCACATTCCTATAATCTTTTTATATGGACTATAAACTGAAGGACTTGTGGTTGTGGAATGAATCATCCGAGCTTCCATTATTTCTTATGGGGAAATCCGCTTTGATATAAGAGTGCTTTGGATTACAAGCATGTTTCCGGAACAAATTATGCTCGCAATTCAAGGTTTTACTGTAATTGTAAACAGCAAAAGAGCTTAAGAGTCTGAGATGCTTCAAAATCCTGGTTTCCAAAAATAGGGGCAGAAAAATGTGTTTGTTATAAAGTCTGCCTCTCCCCCAATGGTTGTGCTTTACTGCTCCTTCTCACAATGCAAGGCTAAAGTCTATATAATCTAATAAGTCATTTCAAACAATGCACTCTTTTGTTTCTGCTATCTTATCTCAACAGTTGTTAAATTGGAATTTCAAAGAAAAATTAAAAAAGAGGCGCCCAGACAGGCTTTTTATTGCAGAACACTTTGTTGAAGGCAAATAGAATGCTAATTTTACAAGGGAATTTTGCCTGGAGCTTAGTAAATTAGATTGATCCTCTGCTGACTTTGATCATCCAATCATGTGCAAACAAAACTGCTGTTTTTTTATCTTGCATGTGACTAGGTATTCTTTGTAAAGAAATTGCACCAGATTCTGTAAGCCCGGGGCTAATTTCCATTCTAAGTGAAACTTCCCTAAGTATTAGGCTGGGGTGGTAGGGGTTTTAATGGACTTTTAGGGGTTAAAGCGGTGTTCCACCCAAAAGTGGAACTTCCGCTTTAAGTACTCCTCAACCCCTGACATGCCACAATTGGCATGTAATTTTTTTTAGGGGGGGGTGGGTACCTAGTTTTGACAGGTACTTCTCTCCCACTTCCTGGTCTAAGCGACCCCTCCCTCTCTGCAATCTTCTGGGACACGTCACAGGTCCAAGAAGATTGCCTGGCCATTGACACAGCGCAGTGCGACTCGCGCATGGGCAGTGTGCGCCCGGCTGTGAAGCCTCAAACTGTCACAGCCGGGCACTCACACTTCCAATGCCGGCACCACGGAGAGGGGGAGGAGAGGAGCGAGACATCGGGCGGCTGCATCGATGGACCGTTGGACGGGTGAATGTGTGTTTATTAAAAGTCAGCAGCTATACTTTTTGTAGCTGCTGACTTTTAATAAACTTAAAAACCAGTGGAACTCTGCTTTAACGTTTTGGTTGAACCTCTTGACTGTTTACTTGGTCATATAGATTTATTTTTAACTGATCGGAATCTACAGCTCACTGTATTGAGAACGTCATTTATGGCCAGCAGAAATGTGTACTCAAGTGGACCTCCCCTCGACCCCCTTCTCTTTCTGAATGGATAACAGAGCTTAACAAATATACTCTCTATGAAAAACATACCTATTATTTTTTTAACTCTATATGGAAGTTTGAAGCAATGTGGTCCAAGTGGATAGAGTGTATGTATCCTAATTTTTTATTACTTTACTCATATGATGATATGATTGCGCTCCTTCCCCTTTGGGGGGGGGGGGGGGGGGGGGGGGGGGGGGGGGGGGGGGGGGGGAGA
>BLSH010467921.1:1315482-1328158 GCA_018402905.1 Glandirana rugosa | reverse complement strand
CAATAAAGAGTGTGTGTCGTATACGTATGAAGGTTAATGTGGGGTTTTATGTAAGACGATGACAGGGACTCATACCGCTATGGTGTACACACTCTGAAAAAGTCGCCATACTCGGGGACAGTAGCAGAATGTATTTTGGGGTGTAATTGGAAGTATGCATATGCTGTGGGTGAGAAATAACTTGTTGTTTTGACAATTTTGTGCAAAAAAAAAAAAAAAAATAATAATTTCTTAATTTTCCAAAGAATTGTGGGAAAAAAGTACAACTTCAAAAAACTCGCCATGCCTCTAAATACCTTGGAATGTCTACTTTTCAAAAAGGGGTAATTTGGGGGGTATTTGTACTTTCCCGACATTTCAGGGCCTCAAGAAATGAGACAGGCCATCAGTGTATCAGGTGTGATCAATTTTCAATGATTGGCAGCATAGCTTGTAGACTCTATAACTTTCACAAAGACCAAATAATATACACTTATTTGGGTTATTTTTACCAAAGATAGGTAGCAGTATAGGTTTTGGCCAAAATTTATGGACAAAAATTACTTATTTGCAAAATTTTATCACACAAACTAAAAAAAAGTGTTTTTTTTTTCAAAATTTTCGCACTTTTTTCAATTATGTCGCAAAAAATAAAGAACCCGGAGATTCTTAAATACCACCAAAAGAAAGCTCTATTTGTGTGAAAAAAATGATACAAATTTTGTTTGGGTGCAGTTTAGCATGAGAGAGTAATTGAGATTCAAAGTGTGAGAGCGCTGAAAGCTGAAAATTGGTCTGGGCAGGAAGGGGGTATAAACGTCCGGTATTCAAGTGGTTAAATTAACTTCTCCTGGCATTTGGCCAGACAGAAGGGGTAAGTTGAAGAGTAGAGAGATAGATTTGAGTGTTGTCCACATAGAGATGGCATTGGAAGCCATGGGAGGTTATCAATAGACCCAGGGAAAAGGTATAGATAGACAATAGGAGGGGTCAGAGGACAGGGCCTTGGAGGACTTTTCTGGAAAGAGGAAGAAGAGAGTAGAAGATAGAGTTGTAGGTGACACCAAAGTCACTGAGATGATTAGAAGGGGAACCAGAAAAGAGCAGAGTTGTGGAGGCCAATAGTCTTCTGAGGAAGGAATCTCTCTCTCTTATGGTGAAGGAAGTTGATGCTATCACTGAAGTGTGCCTAAACAAATATTACACCATTTTTCAGGAGAAAAAGGAAACAGATTTCATCACCTATCCCCAGGCAATGCTCTCCCACCCCTTTCAAGTGTTCAATAGGTTTAAAAAATGAACTTGTAAAGTTTATTTCTTAATTTATTACTTCCTTTTTACTTACTGGTGCCACGGGTCATTAGACAGTTGTTCAGATTTCAACTTTTTTTTTAGATTTTTAGACTTCACAGGCTACATGATCGTTCCAAGTCAGCAGCTCACTAGGTATTAAAGCCAGGATCCCTATAACTGCCCCATAATCCACACTTTTCAGATGAATTTGGCAATTGCAGCTCCCATATCTGTATTCTCCCTGGATTACTTGGGTGCCAATTCACATTTTACTGTTTTTGTGCGTTGCATGAACTCACAAGTTAGCATGCATTGTGTAACGTGTCAATGTACGTTGCATTAAAGCAGTTGTTAACCCTTGTTTGTTTGGGTTTTTTTAGGACCTCCAAGGTAAAGGCATAATGTGCTAGTATACATCGCATACTAGCAGGTTATGTGAACCTCATCTGAAAACTAAGCCCTCCATCTTCTCCCGATCTTCCTTCTGGGTCTGCGGACTCCGGCTCTGTGATGACCTCATTCCCGCGCATGCGTGCCATCATTCGCGGAGCACGTTCCTGAAGAAATGGCGCGAGCGGCCGTCCCTTCAGACCCATGCGCCAATGACGCAGCCAGCTACATTTAATGTAAATGTCTCCTAAACATTGTACGTTTAGGAGATATTTACAGTACCTATAGGCAAGCCTTATGATAGGCTTACCTATACAGAAGGTACAAATTATTCACAGCTGTTTACGTCCTATTTAAGGCAGCCATTTTGAATAGGCTGCTAGTGAACAAAGAACAAACCAACACCATTATCTTCCAATGCAGTACACCACAACGCACAGTAGTACATTACTGTACATCGTGGTGCCACTCGTGTGCTTCCTAGCGGTATTGCATTGCATTGGCATAGCACGCGCTGCATGGCAAGTGTTCTGGCCCTAAAAGAAACCTTTAGGGCCAGTTCACACCACATGCAATCCAGTGCATTTTTTCTGCATCAAAATAGCATGGAAAGTAGGTTATATGGTTTCCAATGGCATAGTTCACACAAGTGCAGTCAGTTCCAGGGCTTACCAGTTCCAGAAAAAAAAGTAGAACGTGTTGCATTTTTCCTGCACTGGACTGTACTGGAACGCAGTAAAATGCATCAAAAATGCACCGAAATGCACTGGAATGCTTCAAAAATGCACTGGACCCTAGTACAGTGAAAAAAGAAGAAAAAAATGACCTAGGGTGTATCCGGAAACGCATCAAAAATGCACCAGAACGCATCAAAAATAGGTTAAAAACGCGCATGCAGAAACATATCCAGAACGGATCTGGAGTGCGTTTTATGGTGTGAACCAGCCCTTACTGACAAATAAATGGGCTACCATTGCTGGCTGCTTTCTGAAAATACTACCAACCTAGCTGTGTGTGGTATCAATTCATTCTGAGTCACAAACCTGGAACCTGCATACAGGAAGCAAAATCCTAGTGAGGGCAGAATTTCTGATCAGCAGACATGTTCGAGATCAGAGACCAAGGAAGTACTTAACCACTTCCCGCCTGCGATATAGCCGATAGACGGCTACAGCATGGGTCTTCAGTTCTGCGTGGACGTCCATAGATGTCCTCCAACGTGCATGCCTCCCATGTGTCCTCTGGGGTGCGCATCGGGTGCACTCTGTGACCGCTGTGTGCATTGGTAGAGGGTCACATGGTAGAGGGTCGCTTTGATTGGCATTTTACCCCATTCTGTGAACAGCTGTGTCCACTCACAGCTGTCACAGATGTAATCAGACTTTGCTGGTTTTCGGCTGTTTTTAGCTCTCTTTTTCCACATACAGAGACAGCATGTGATTAATAGAGAGCTGATCTGTGAGTATAGCATTTAAAGTGATAATCATTGACCTGATCGTCAGTGCTCTGATTATCAGCGTAGCCCCATCAGTGCCCATCAGTGCAGCTTATCACTGTAGCCTCATTAGTGCCCATCAGTGCAGCCTCATTAATGCCCATTAGTGCAGTGCACATCCCTGCAGCCTCATCAGCGCACATCAGTGAAGAAGAAAAATTACTTCTTTGCAAAATTTTATAACAGAAAGTAAGAAAAAAAATGTTTTCAAAATGTTGTCTTTTTTGTTTATTTAGCAAAAAATAAAAACCCCAGTGGTGATTAAATGCCACCAAAAAAATTTGTCTCAACAACATGCTAAAAATTTTATTTGGGTATAGTGTTGCATGACGTCGGCAGTAATGGAGTAAAAGTACCCGGTATTGAAGTGGTTAAAGTAGAACTTTCCATTTTGGTAAGGGAGGGTTATAAACCCGATAAGGTTTTTTTTTTGTCATATTTGTCCCATTGTGGAGATATCCCTTAACTTCCTGACCCACAACCAAATCAGAAAGTGAGAGAAAATCCCTGTAAATTAAGGGAATATCTTGGGGACCCGCAGGTCATAGGAATTAGTGGACCCACTGGAAGATTTCTCCTCTATTACTTTTCTGGGGACAACCCAAAATTTGAGATTTTCTTTACTTTCATTTTCAATAATAATAGCAAACAGGACAAATAGGGTAAATCTACCTAACGGGGGGCACAGACGGCAATAAAAACTGACAGGTGTACTAATCCATTCCCACTCTATACCAAAACTAATTGGATCAGCATGAGAGCCAGGAAACTAGCAGTTTCAGAAGCAATGGCAGCTAACCTTTTTTTTTTTCTCACTTCACTTTTCCTCACTTCAAATTCTTTTTAAAGATGAACTCAAGAATAAAAAAGATAACAAATAATGCACTTCTGTAATCATTGACACATTATATATCATTAATGCATCCTTATTTATTTATTTTCTGCAAGCGGTGTAAGTATCTGAATTAGGGTTGCCACCTTTTCTTCAAGTCAAACACGAACACTTTAGCGGCACACAGTTATTTTTTTTAATAGTATAAACTATGCACATATTTTGCTATTAAATAACATTTCTAATCATATGAAGTTAACAACAAGCGTTGTCCTTTACATCAGAGTCCCCAGAGTCGCCCTTTTACATCTGATCTTGCAGAGTTCCCTTTCGCTGTAAGGGGGAACTCTGCAGACTCTGGGGACCTAAGGGATGCTCTGGAAACCTTGATTTAAGGGGGGAACACTGAGAACTCTGATGTACGGAGAGGACTCTGATGTAAGGGGGTACACTTTGGCCTCTGGTAAAAAAGGGAACTATGATGTAAGGGGTTCTCTGAGAACTCTGATTTACCTTAGTGTACTGATTTAGAGGCAGGAGAAAGAAGGGGGGAGACTTTAGTCACAGACAGGGATGGACGTGAGCTCACTCACCCCTTGGAAGTCAGTATACATCCAGATGTATCAGAGGTTGCTGGATTTAAAATTTAAAAAACAGCTTAGACAACTGTAGCCAGCAACCCTGCTAGGAAGCCATAGTCCAGTCTGAATAATGTGTCCGGGTTTGAGGCAGTCTGAAACCTGGACGCATGATTCCAAACCCCAACTCTTCGGGTGAATCCCGGACAGGTGGCAACCCTAATCTGAATTCAACGTGGCATCAGCCTCTTGCAGCTCCTGTACAGAAATGCTCAGAATTACTCAAGGAGTAATTCCTTCATTTTCTTGGTCAGCTATAATGCCCTGACAGACAGGATTGTGCTGTATAAGCCCCTATACATTGTATTAACAGTATGTATTTCATATCAGCCTGTGGGCTAAATGCAGCGTGGTCAGGGCCTGGGAATAAAAACCAGCCCTGGAAATAATTTCATACCAGCCCCATAGCATTTTTATATCAGCCCAACGTCATTTTTTTGTTCACAAAAGGGAAGACCAAGCATTTTAAAGCACATTTGAAGAGTGTATTATAAAATATCAGTTTTCAGTACACATATCAATATTCAAGCTATAACCATGTAGCTAAAGCTATTAGCAAAGTTAAACAAAAGTCAAAAAACATATTTCTCCATTTACATGAAGGTCAGGTTAAAATAACCTAGCCAGCACAGAGTTCCCCCATATATCAGAGTCTGCAGGAATCTCCCTTACAGTGCAAGGGAACTCTGACATAAAGGGGAACATTGTTGATCATGATCTAAGGGGAGACTCTGATATAAGGGAAGGGGGGGCTCTGATGACCAGAGACCCCCCCCCCTTATATCAGAATCCACTGCATTCCCCTTTACATCAGAGTTACTACTTACATCAGAGTTCGCAGGGTTCCCCCTTGCACGGTAAGGGGGATTCCTGCAGACTCTGATGTGAAGGGGATCTCTGGGAATGTGGAGAGGACTCTGCTGACCAGAGAAGTCCTTCTGCAGAAAGAAAACACTAAGGTAAGGGGGTTACTGATATAAGGGGGGAAACCTTTACATCAGTGCCCCCTTACATTATTGTATTCACTCCCCCCTTACATCAGTGACCCCCCCCCCTCAGACTGGCCTGCCAGCGCTGTAACTGACCTCCTCTCAGGTGCTCCATGCAGTGCTCAGTCAGATGGCTCCAGCTTGGTGGCTCTGGTTCTATCCTATAGTCTCCTCTCCATGGTCCACACATCCCGGCGGCATTCCCAATCTTGACTCCTCTCCAGACGCCCCCCTCAGAGGCTGCAAACATGATAAAATACAAGAGATGGTTAGAGGTTGCAGACATGGTACAGAAGAGGTCAGAGGCTGCGGATGGTACAGGAGAAGCGGTCAGAGGATGCGGATGGTACAGGAGATGTCACAGGCTGGGGGATGGGACAGGAGAGGTCACAGGCTGAGGGATGGGACAGGAAAGGTCACAGGCTGAGGGATGGGACAGGAGAGGTCACAACAGGCTAAGGGATGGGACAGGAGAGGTCACAGGCTGGGGAAAGGGAGAGGAGAGGTCATAGGCTGGGGGATGAGGCAGGAGAGGTCACAGGCTGGGAATTGGATAGGAGAGGTCACAGGCTGGGGGATGGGACAGGAGAGGTCAGAGGCTGGGAGATGGGACAGGAGAGGTCACATTCTGGGGGATTGAACAGGAGAGGTCAGAGGCTGGGGGATGGGACAGGAGAGGTCAGAGGCTGGGGTTGGGACATGAGAGGTCAGAGGCTGGGGATGGTGCAAAAGAGGTCAGTGGCTGCGGAGGTCAGAGGCTGGGGGATGGGACAGGAGAGGTCAGCGGCTGCAGATTGCACAGGAGAGGTCAGAGGCTGCAGATGGGACAGATGAGGTCAGAGGCTGGGGGATGGGACAGGAGAGGTCACAGGCTGGGGATGTGACAGGAGAGGTCACAGGCTGGTGGAATGGGACAGGAGAGTTCAGCGGTCCGGTTTTACTGGCCATAACAAGTGGCTCATGGCACCAGGTGGAGACCTCACTGATTGCGATGATAGGAAGGAGACAAGCGGCGCCCATCTAAGTGTAGTATTGGATTAAAGCAATCACGTTTATTACAGTTGCACTTACAGGATTGAGGTAAAAACAAGCATGCCGTGGATAAAAAAAAGTCCCTGAGTCCTTGGATCACTCCGACTGGAGCGCTGGGTGTCCTGCTGACACACGTGGCCAGCAGCACCGGTGGTCTTCGTACGAAGGCCTGACAAAGGAGCACGGATTGCTCCGAACACATGCCAGATCACAGCAGTCCCCCCACCATCGGTTCCCCCGTCCCCATAGAGACGATAGGCTTCCTTCCCGCCCACTAATCCGGAGCTCAGAAGACCACCGCTGCTGACCACATGTGTCAGCAGGACCCCCAGCGCTCCAGTTGGAGGGATCCAAGGACTCAGGGACTTTTTTATCCACGACATGCTTGTTTTTACCTCAATCTTGTAAGTGCAACTGTAATAAACATGATTGCTTTAATCCAATACTACACTTAGCAGGGTGCAGCTTGTCTCCTTCCTATCTTTGTCTAAAGAGCCTCTTCTTCCAAGCAGGCTGCCCATCCAAACCTATCCCCCACTGGATACTGCCCTGTGCTGATTACGCCCCCCCCCTCTTCCGAGTACTACCTACCAGCCGGCTGTATACTCCCACCACGACCTCACTGATCGCCACTGCCCGATGCCATCATGTCAGTGCACATGTGCCCGCCGAACGTGTACGGGCTTTCTCAAGCCCATTCCGAAGCTAGCCGGGCTTGGGAGAGCCTGAATGTGGTTGGCTATTTTTGGAAAGGTGGGCACATGCGCACGGACATAATGGTGCCGGAGGCGCCATTTTTAAAAGTAAAACAGTGGCGATCAGTGCGGCCCGGCCCCGCAGCTATATTTTTCAGGCGCCGATTCTCGCAAAGTGGCCCCAGGGCAGCCAGGCAGCCGGGAAATATCCCGGTGGGCCAGTCCGGCCCTGAGCGTGGTGTGGCAGACAGTGAGCACTCAGGATCCAAGTTCGGTAATAGTAATAAATTGTAGAAAAGTTCATCAAGTACAAACAGGCTCTGTGGAGAGGCAACTCGTCCAGAGACATGTACAACTGTAACAGCGGTGGAGCCCATGAGGAGCAGAATGAGGCCGGCAGGTCCAAACCCAATGGGGAGGCTTCCTAGGAGAGGTTTGCATAGTCCTTGCACTTTCTCTGCCCCTCCGGAACCTTTCCCTGACTCTACGTACTGTCCCTGGCAGACGGAGGACGAGGTACTGTCCCTATGCACTAGCCACTCGCAAAATGTCCGCCATGCTCGAGAGCCAGGGCTTTAAATAGACTGGGCCCTCACCCAAGATGGCTGTTGAAGTCACATGGGGCATCAGCATCAAATCGGATAGCTGTTGGCCTGTGACTGAGGAAATCATAGAGGAATTAAGTTGCTCACATCTTCCTACCCCATCGGCATTGCCGCTACAGTCAAATGCCACCTGCGGTGGAGAACATAGACTGCACCTGCCTGCAAGCCTCTTGCAGGTCCTGTGTAGCAGAGCTCAGACTGGGGGTGAAGGGAAGGATCAAATTCCTTGGTCAGGTATCCTGCCCTGACAGATGGGATTGTCCTGTAGAAGCCCTATATACTGTATATATGTATTTCATCTGTGTACTTAGCTGGATGCCTGAAGATTAACCCTTGTAAGAAGTTCCTTTTATCTCTAAGGATCAAAAGGGGCCATTATACGCAACCAGTAGTAAACTGTGTTTACACTGACATTATTAAATGAAAAATGCTGAAACGGGGAGGTGAAATTACAACACATTTGGGGTTGGACACTCATGCATGTCAGTTATGATATAAGAATGCAACCACCGCCTACCATCGAGACAATGAATGTATACAATGTGTTTTCTAAAATATGCCAGTCTAAAGAGTCATGAAAAACTCCCCATACCATATAGTGCTCCACCTTAATCCTACACAAATATGTAAAAACACTGCAGTGACTTAATCCACCTAACTAAAATCCTAATATATCAAATCAATATCAAAAACATATTTATGGAATATAAAGTGCTAATATGCAAAGAACAGTGAAAGAAAGGCAAATATGCATTCTCAAATTTAATCCCCACAGTTGTGAAATCTATCAACCCCGTGCCAAAACAAGTGTCAAGTAAAGGTACCCCATGTGTATGGTTCTGACCCTGTACAAAGTGCTTAGCCTAGTCCAGAAGAGTCCATCCCAGGGTAGGCCTCTCATGTGACCCTTGCTTGGTGCCCAACAAGGAAGGAAACATGCAGGATGTGAAGACCACCCTGTCATACCAACCCTGCCCCACAACCAGTTTAGATTTAAACAGGTCTGGCACTAGAATTATTGACGCTCATGACAATACCTCACATGTGTGGTGCAATCACCATTTACACATGCGCACGGGACCCACATATGCATTTACATTTGCACGCAAGGAAGGGGGGCACTTTACATTTATTTTAAATATTATTTATTTTATTAGCTCTATTTTTTACACTGTTTCTTAATTTTTTTTTATCAATTTTAGGAGGAGCAACATCCCTTGTGATAGCATGGAGTCTATTAGACCCCACATCTCTCCTCTGCCCTCAAACGCATCTAATCAGACCGAGATCAGATCACTCTTACAGGAAAGACGGCTCTAAATGTTGATACCGTCATCATAGCTGAAGCCATGATCCTGATATGGGAAGAAAGGAGAGTGGCACAAATCTAAGTGTAGCGTTAAAAGAGGTTAGGTTTATTAAAAGTAATACACTCATATTGAAGTGGATGATATAGCGCATTGACTAGTACCAACCTCACTGGTCGCCCCCACTGTTCGTAGGTGCAGCAGCGTCTGCGTTGGGATCAATCCTGGTGTTACGTCGATAAGTGTCTCTCTGTAGGTATGGGACATGTGCAAAGTGCACATGCAAGTGAGACATATAATCTTCCAGTATGCGCCCCATACCCTTGCTTTTCGACAGTGTTCTGTCAATATTGAATGCTCTCAATAGCACATGTGCAACTAGGAGCTGCATTTAAAGAAAGGCTGCTGCTTTGTCAATATAGGTCCATGCGCATTCTCTTTTTTCGAGAGCGAGGGGCTTTTCTTTAAATGCTCATGCACTATTCAAGAGCGAGCGTTTCATATCGACAAAACACCTGTCGCAAAGTGAGTTGAACGTGGAATGAAAGTGGAACGCATACAGGAAGATTGTATGCCTCATGTGCATGCGCAGTATGCGAGCGTCCCATACCTACAGAGCATCCTATATTGACATAACACTGGCCATGCCAGTGGATTCTAGTGTCCCAGGGCTAAAGAGGACGTGCAGGGTAAGCGGTCACGGCGCCATCCACAGGAGGTGGGGAGGTGTGTCTATGCACGTGTTCAGACCATGCGTGCTCCTTTGTCAGGCATTACCGGTGGCCATCTTTGGTGCGGTTAAGTAGAGGCAGTGATGCAGGCGGACAAGAGAGCCCAGCAAACCGCTTCTGCCTCCAAGAAAGCGCACCACATTTGAACGGGACAAAAGCTATACAAACGTACCGAATCATCATTACATCAAATTACATGTGCCAAAATAGACATTCCATCAGTTTACACCAATGGTACAATATACTTACTAAGAACGATGCAGATGCAAAGAAGTTTTAAATCACATAAGACCACAAGGCTCCTGTTGAAAAATGTATAAAAGAAAAAATAAGCAATAAGAAAAAATAAATTACAATTTGCTCTTAAATTATTGAGAAGAAGCTAATATTCTTGAAGATTCAGAATGTATAGGTGAATGTCAATATATTGCAAATATGTATTAGGTTATTGGCTGTGAGCATTAAAATATTTTATTGACTGTGATCATAAAATAATGGTATTGGCTGTGGGTATATACACCGCCCAAAATAATTAAAGGAACACTTTTTAATCAGAGTATAGCATCAAGTCAGTTAAACTTATGGGATATTGATCTGGTCAGTTAAGTAGCAGAGGGGGTTGTTAATCAGTTTCAGCTGCTTTGGTGTTAATGAAATTAACAGCAAGTGCACTAGATGGGCAACAATGAGACAACCTCCAAAACAGGAATGGTTTTGCAGGTGGAGGCCACTGACGTTTTTTTCCCTACTCATTTTTTCTGACTGATTTTCATTAGTTTTGCATTTGGCTAGGGTCAGCATTAGTACTGGTAGCATGAGGCGATATGCAGTCAGTTCCTGGAGAATGAAGGAATTGATACCATTGAATGGTCCCCACACTTGCCTTACCTAAATCCAATGGAACACCTCTGGGACATTATGTTTCGGTCCATCCGACGCCGCAAGGTTGTACCTCGGTCTGTTCAGGAGCTCAGTGATGCCCTGGTCTAGATCTAGGAGGAAATACCCCAGAACACCATCCATCCTCTCATTAGGAGCATGCCCCTGACGTTGTCAGGTATGCATACAAGCACGAGGGGGCCATACAAACAACTGAGTATCATTACCCAGTCCATATCAGTATAGATATCCAGCATGATATTTTTGTATGTAACTAGCCCCACATGTGTACTGACAAGGCCTACTGACAAGTATATAGGCCCGCTAACTTATAAAGGTGAATATATCCCTACAGGTTTATGCATACATGTGTGTGTGTATATATATATATATATATATATACATATAAAAGAGGGGGGTCCAGTATCCTAAGAAAGAAGGGTAAGTAGTGGACAGTTCAGTGCACTGTATCTCTTATATTAGGTATAGTCTGGGAATGTATTATAATTATATTGTTATATATAGGATCAGGGCAGAGGCATAGCTTGAAGCTTGTGGGCCCCAATGGAAAAGTTGACTTGGGCCCCCCCACATCTACCCGCTGCTTCCACTGTGCACTTGCCCCAGGCCCTTTGAATTCAAAGACACCCCAAAAATGAAAGTGAAAAAATGATGCAGCAGGCTAGTCCATTTTTTCACTTTAATTTTTGGGGTGTCTTTGAATTCAGCCCTCTGTAGATTGATCTTTTTAATTTCCATAAAACGATGTGGCAACATTTAGTTCCTAACACATTACCCAGTCCATATCAGTATAGATATCCAGCATGATATTTTTCCCCATTGAGATCTGATGTGTTTTCAACGTGTTCCTAATGTTTTTTGAGTGTATAAAAGAAGGGGAGGGGAGAAACAGTTCAGAAATTTACCATGCGTATCAGTCACTAGAGTGGAGAGAGTTCACTACATTATTTTGGTACATATGGACAATTTCTGATGGATATATACAGAGGAGGGAAGGGTGGGGGGGGGGGGGCTTATCAGAATGTAACTAGCCCCACGTGTACTGACAAGGCCTACATAATGGGGTCTAGTGACAGTGGTGTCTAGTAGCGAAACGTATATAGGCCCGCTAACTTATAAAGGAGAATATATCCCTACAGGTTTATGCATACATGTGTGTGTTTGTATGTGTATATATATATATATATATATACATATACTGTATATATATAAAAGAGGGGGGTCCAGTATCCTAAGAAAGAAGGGTAAGTAGTGGACAGTTCAGTGCACTGTATCTCTTATATTAGGTATAGTCTGGGAATGTATTATAATTAGAGTTGAGCGAACCTCTGGAAGTTCGGGTTCTGCTGGTCAGGCCGAACTTCGGGACAAAGTCCGGGTCCGGACGGAACCTGAACGATCGTACGGACACCGAACCCCATTGAAATCAATGGGGACCCGAACTTTTAGGCACAAAAATGGCTGTAACAAAGTCCTGGAAAGCCCTAGAGGGCTGCAAAAGGAAACCGATGGAGGAGGATGAGGAGATGGTGGCGGTGAAGGTGGATGTGACGGTGCCAGTGCCGGATCAGTTGGAGATCCGAGGATGAGGTGTAGGTGGGGGGAAGGGTAAAAAAATAAACTAAAATTAAATAAAAGGGATAGGGGTAAAAAAACATCCCGTGAACGGGATGGGAATGGGGGTAAAATGAAGGAAAACGTCGGGAGATCCCGAAAGGTCCTGAAACAATGTCGGTAAAAACACGGATTTTCAAGCCCAGGGGTAACTAAAGTTACCCCAAGCCACAGGC
>BLSH010467921.1:1193183-1210975 GCA_018402905.1 Glandirana rugosa | reverse complement strand
GAAGTTCACCTTCCAGCAGGACAACGACCCTAAACATACAGCCAGAGCTACAATAGAATGGTGTAGATCAAAGCATATTCATGTGTTAGAATGGCCCAGTCAAAGTCCAGACTTAAGTCCAATTGAGAATCTGTGGCAAGACTCCAAAATTGCTTTTCACAGATGCTCTCCATCCAATCTGACAGAGCTTGAGCTATTTTGCAAAGAAGAATGGGCAAAAAAGCCATTCTCTAGATGTACAAAGCTGGTAGAGACATCCTCAAAAAGACTTACAACTGTAATTGCAGTGAAAGGTGGTTCTACAAAGTATTGACTCGGGGGAGGGGGGGGGGGAGGCTGAATACAAATGCACGCCACACTTTTCACATATTTATTTGTAAAAAATTTTGAAAATCATTTATCATTTTCCTTCCAGTTCACAATTATGTGCCACTTTGTTTTGGTCTATGACATAAAATCCCAGTAAAATATATTTGCCTTTTTGGTTGTAACATGACAAAATGTGGAAAATCTCAAGGGGTATGAATACTTTTTCAAGGCACTGTACATAAGTGCAATCAAACAGTTCAGGGGAAGAAGCAGAGAGAAAAAACATAAACACATAATCAACATACATTTTCCTCACATGCACATAATCACAGTGGCCAATATGGAACATCCTCAGATATTATAAAGGCAGTTAAGATGTAGCCAAGTATGTATACAACCCCTGCAATTGCTACATGAAATTATCCAGTTGCTACATACCTTTTAATAACAAGGTTACATCTATTGGATTCTGCATTTAGTCTCCTCTGTATAAAACTTAAGGGCTAAGTTCCCTTTTTTTTTTCTAAATTCCAGCTCCCATATGTATCAATATTGCATTAATGTACTTAATTTGCAAAAATAAAATCGCTTTCCATTAATTCTACACCCACTTACCTCACTCTTTTCATAGCTGTTAAAAACACTGCTCGATTACTTTTGTCTTACTTCCTGGTCAGACTTCAGGTCATAACACAGGAAGGAGTTGACCAGCTGAGGGTAGATGATGCATGGAGTGTGCTAATGAGATCAACTGGTCAACTCCTTCCTGTGTCATGACCTAAAGTCTAACCAGGAAGTACGGTAGCAGTAATCGAGCAGTGTGTTTAAACAGCTAAGAAGAGAGTCAGACGAGCCTGTGTAGAATTAATGGAAAGCATTTTTATTTTTGCAGAAGTGCATTAGTGCTATATTGGTACATAGGGGAGCTGGAATTTAGAAAAAAAAAAGTGAACAAAGGCTAACTTGGCCTTTAACCATAAAGGCGCGTAAATAAAAAGGAGGGATAGAGTAAACTAATGTGGAGTAGGATTAGGTAAGGAAAAAGAAATAACACAAACATAAACAGAAGGGGGGTATATTACAGGATCAGGAATATTACTAGTTGTTTCCATAATGGGTATTACAGCAATACAGATGAAAGGAAAGTTGGTTTCTGCTTTCTGCATTTGTGTTAGGACCAAATGGCTGACAATTATTGAAGAGGGCACCAAGTGTATCCAAGTCGCACAAAAATCATATTTATCCTGACAAATATATACCTATTCCTCAGTTTTCCATAATTAGAGTTCACTCTTTTAACCCAGTCTGCAACAGAAGGTGTTTAAATTTGTCCCAAAAACAGCTAAATCTTCTAAGCTCCAAGAGATGTAGAAGTGGTTTTAGTCCAATGATTTCATTTTTGGATAGACCCACCAGATGTGAAGATGAAAGCCCTGCATGCCGCAGTCCTCCGGTATCTGTCTGAGACTGAGAGATTTGCCGAGGCCAGAGTCTTAGCTACTCTGTATCACCTTGTTGACAATCTATAGTTGGTTTCTTGCATTTTAGAACAAATACTGTCTCATCCCCCTTTTTACCCCTCTGTACTATAATAAACTGATATAACTCTGCTTTATATATTGGAAATAAATGTGAAATTAACTGGTTCCCCACCGCGCGCCGTCTTTTCAAATAAGCGGCGATCTGCATTTGGCCACCAGGGGGCGCGCGCGCACCCGCCGCACTCCTGGGGAGTGTGCCCGCAGCTACAGGGTAAGCACGGGGAACCGCCGATGTAAACACGGCGGTTCCCCGCTCTGTCAGTGGGGCACGAGAGATCTACTGATCCCTGTCACTGGGATCAGTTAGATCTCTCATGCCCATGTTAGCCCAACCCCCCCACAGTAAGAACACGCCCAGGGAACACAATTAACCCCTAGCTCTCCCCCTGCTGGTTAACCCCTTCACTGCCAATGACATTTATACAGTAATCAGTGGACATTTACATTTCTGATCACTGAATAAATGTCATTGGTCCCAAAAAAGTGTCAAAAATGTTCCGACATGTCCGCCCCAATATCGCATTACCGCTAAAAATTGCAGATCGCCGCCATTACTAGTAAAAAATAAAAAAAAAAATAAAAACCCCAGAAATGAATTCTCACCATCCGTAAACACGGCCACTTTTGCACAAACCAATCAATAAACGCCGATTGCAATTTTTTTTATCGCAAATATGAGGAATTATATAAATCGGCCAAAAACGGTGAAAAAAAATGTTTTTTTTTTTTTTTTTTGGATTTGAATTTTAGCAAAAAGTAAGAAATTTGGGTTTTTTTGCAAAATGGTCGCTCTTCTTTTGTTTATAGTGGCGATCAGAAATGACGCAGAGGCAATCAAATACCACCAAAAGAAAACTCTATTTGTGGGAAAAAAAGGACGCAAATTTTGTTTGGGTACAACGTCGCACGACCGCGCAATTGTCAGTTAAAGCAACGCAGCGCCGAATCGTAAAAAGTGCTCTGGTCCTAAAGTGGGAAATTCTTCCGGGGCTGAAGTGGTTAATATAATTAATATTTTTTACATAAGGTTACTGCATATGAGAACATTTACAAATCCACAAATAAAGCATTTAATATATGGTAGTTTACCCCTATTGGCTGTGGTAGCTGCATTTTTGCGTAACCTTGCTTTTCCTTTATGTTCTATCTTTTGATTTTGCCAGTATGTGACTGTGCAGTACTTTCTGTCCTAGAATACTCATTCCCAGTGAACAATACAAGTTGACATGCAGGCACACAGCGTATCTGCACATTCAATCCGAGTCCTCTCTAAGCCCTACCTGCCTGAGCTATAAAATTCTACAACACAAACTTAACATGCAATGTAGTCCAGCAGGAGCTGGCCAGGTCATTACCAAGGGATGTGCACTTGTGGCTAGGATAGCAGGTGCACATACAGGAAGGTGGTGTGTGACCACGCACAAAAACAAAAATTTATTAAAAAAATTTTTAATAAAAAAAAAAAACGATTACAAAATTAATCTTGATATACTAGCAATATTAACCACAGGCAAAATGTTTCTGCTCAGGGTTTAAATCTGCTTTCATAACTATTTAAACCATCCACCCTAACATTGGTGTAAACTGACATGAAACCAACTTTGAGATAGGGTCAAGGTTCCCCATTATTCCACTATATTTTACTGGCCCAGTAATAATTAGTGAGCATGTACTGGTAAAGATCTGACTGCTATCCAGAAGAATAATGAAGAATCAGAAGGAAATCATGGATTTATGAAAGACAGGTCAAGTCTAACTAATTTATTAAGAGATTAGTTCAATTACTTGCACTGTTACTCATAAAAGCTAGGTGCATTAAGTGAGGTTGGAAGACTAGTAGAAAATATTTGTATGTCAGTAATGAATGGGCTACAGGCCAGGATACAAAGGGGACATATTCCAAAAGGATAAAAGTTTACAGTGGTATTACATAAGAATTAGTATTGGGTCGAATTGTTTTCAGTCTTTTTTTCAATAAGCTAGCAGATGGAAAATTTGGTAAATTATTCCAAACTTTCTAGAATTACAAATAAGACAGAAACATATTATAAATCGACCTTGAACATTAAATTGCACTATGGGTGGTTAAATACCAGATAAACTGTATAAGGTCATGTAACTATGAGCTTGAAAAACAGACTCTTGAGAAGGACTTGAAAATATTGGCTAACAATAAGCTAAGCAGTGACATTCAATGCCAAGTAGCAGCTGCAAAGTTAATACTTGTTTTGGATGTATCAAAGGTATATAAAAGAACACGATAAATGTCGTCATAAGGAAGTTGCAAGGTCGCCTCTTGATTATGGGGTACAGTTGTGGTTACTGCACTGAAAGAAGGACGTGATTAGGAGAGTTAATGGTATGGAAGATATAACTTATAATACAAGATAAGGATTAAAGCTAAGCACAATTCATTAAAAAGGTGAGTTAAAAAGTAGAAATGTATCCAAGGTCAATATAAAGATTTGGCATGTAAACATTTATCACAAAAAATATCAGTTTTGTATAGAGGAAATGAGATTTGGCCATCAGAGGTTAAGCTGGGGAATGCCTTACTTCAGAAGATGATAATCAAAATCAATGAGGTTTTAATTATTTTAGTCACTGCTTGTTTGTTGGGTTTGTGAGTGGTTAAAAGATCAGTTGTGTGACTTGTAAACTTTAGACAAAAGCAGCACTTTTCTATTGACGTGCATTTTACCATTTTGTATACATGGATTAATTTTTAGTCTGGTACATTAATGTTGTTTAATATCTCCTATTACAAATAACACAGCACTTTCTTTGCTTTTATTTAATTTCTATATTGGGTGTTTGTTGCTTTTTTCCATATCTGCAGCCTAAATGCAGATTTACAACACAGCTTTTAAAACTAGATATACTGTATGTTGATATGCAGTATATAATAGTTCCAAAAGCAGACTATTTGAACTGCTTGTTTTTTCTTTTAGCAAATACAAACTGCATCTTAGAACATTTCCAGAATTATTCCTATAAAATTGCATTTAAAATATATTATTTGAATGTAATATGTTTATGGATCATATTTCATATTTTAAGAGATAAAAATTCAGTCCAAACATGTGTGATAACAGCAGAGGTTAATATATATATATATATATATATATATATATATATATATATACAGTATCTCCCAAAAGTGAGTACACCCCTCACATTTTTGTAAATATTTTATTATATCTTTTCATGTGACAACACTGAAGAAATTACACTTTGCTACAATGTAAAGTGGTGAGTGTACAGCTTGCATAACAGTGTAAATTTGCTGCCCCCTCAAAATAACACCTGGGGAGCAGGTGTGTTAAATTTGGTGTTATCGCTCTCACTCTCTCATACTGGTCACTGAAAGTTCAACATGGCACCTCATGGAAAATAACTCTCTGAGGATCTGAAAAAAAATAATTGTTGCTCTACATAAAAATAGCATAGGCTATAAGAAGATTGCCAAGACCCTGAAACGGAAATGCAGCATGGTGGCCAAGACCATAACAGGACAGGTTGCACTCAGAACAGGCCTCGCTGTGGTCGACAGAAGGAGTTGAGTGCACGTGCCCAGCGTCATACCCAGAGGTTGTCTTTGGGAAATAGACGTATAAGTGCTGCCAGCATTGCTGCAGAGGTTGAAGGAGTGGGGGGTCAACAATGTCAGCGCTCAGACCATACGCCGCACACTGCATCAAATTGTTCTGCATGGCTGTCGTCCCAGAAGGAAACCTCTTCTAAAGATGATGCACAAGAAAGCTTGCAAACAGTATGCTGAAGCCAAGCAGGCTAAGGACATGGATTACTGGAACCATGTCCTGTGGTCTGATGAGACCAAGATAAATGTATTTGGTTCAGATGGTGTCAAGCGTGTGTCGCGGCAACCAGGTGAGGAGTACAAAGACAAGTGTGTCTTCCCTACAGTCAAGCATGGTGATGGGAGTGTCATGGTCTGGGGCTGCATGAGTCCTGCCTGCACTTGGGAGCTACAGTTCATTAAGGGGACCATGAATGCCAACATGTACTGTGGCATACTGAAGCAGAGCATGATCCCCTCCTTTCGGAGACTGGGCCGCAGGGCAGTATTCCAACATGATAACGACCCCAAATACACCTCCAAGATGACCACTGCCTTGCTAAAGAAGCTGAGGGTAAAGGTGATGGACTGGCCAAGCATGTCTCCAGACCTAAACCCTATTGAGCATCTGTGGGGCATCCTCAAATGGAAGATGGAGGAGCGCAAGGTTTCTAACATCCACCAGCTCTGTGATTTCATCATGGAGGAGTGGAAGAGGACTCCAGTAGCAACCTGTGAAGCTCTGGTGAACTCCATGGCCAAGAAAAAATGGTGGCCACACAAAATATTGACACTTTGGGCCCAATTTGGACATTTTCACTTAGGGGTGTACTCACTTTTATTGCCAGTGGTTTAGACATTAATGGCTGTGTGTTGAGTTATTTTGAGGGGACAGCAAATTTACACTGTTATACAAGCTGTACACTCACTACTTTACATTGTAGCAAAGTGTCATTTCTTCAGTGTTGTCACATGAAAAGATATAATAAAATATTTACATTTTCATAAGAAACCTGTAGCAACTATGAAGATAAATATGTCTTTTCAGATTTAACTTAGATACAGTGTCAGAAAGACTGTGAATCTGTATAAAAGTTCTAGACCAACTTAAAAGACGAATTGTCTGTCATCTGTAATGACTCCCTTGAATGCTACTGTTTGTACCTTTATCCTTATTGTTCAATAAACTTTTGATTGAGAAAAAAAAATAAAAATATTTACAAAAATGTGAGGGGTGTACTCACTTTTGTGCGATACTGTATATCAGAGTGGAATTAATGTTCAGCAGTGCCATGCCAAATGGGTTAAATGAAAAGATGAGACCAGTTCACACCACAAGCAGTCCAGTGCATCAAAACTGCATGGAAAGTAGGTTATATGGTTTCCAATGGCATAGTTCACACCAGTGCGGTCAGTTCCAGGGTGTTCCAGTTCCAGAAAAAAAGTAGAACATGCTGCATTTTTCCTGCACTGGACTGTTCTGGAATGAGGTAAAACACATCAAATTTGCATCTGAATTCAATGGAACTCATAAAAACGCATTAAAAATGCACCGGAACCCAGTACAGGAAAAAAAAAAAACAGGGAAAAAAAGAAGAAAAAAGCACCTGGAATGCATCCAGGAATGCATCAAAAACACACTGGAACAAATCAAAAATGTGTTAAAAACGCACATGCAGAAACGCATCCTGAACGGATTTGTATGTTTTTGTTTCAGTTTAAAATAGAAATGAAAGGCAAATTATTTGTATATAAATATAAAAAAAATTTTAAACACCTTTTTTTCCCTTTATTATAATTATTCACAAAATTTCTGTTCTTAACAGCACAGAGAGGTGAGGGAGGAGAAACAGCAGCACAAGAACTTCCCAGTGATAGGCTGTGCAGGGGCGTTTGAGCAGAAGTCTGATCATTGGATTAGAGCATACTGAGCTCCCAACACAGCGAGAACTGACCACGCTGAGCTCTCATGCCTGGTATAGTCAGTTTTAACAGGAAAGCAGAGGTACTGACATTAAGACCAGGGATTTTACACAAAGGAAGCAATACAAAGAGAACAGGATACGTTTTCATACAAGTACATGGTACAACAGGCACATATCAGGAATATGAAATGCTGGGGTAACATATCATTTAAAAAAACAAATAAATAATTTTATTCTAAAGATTGTGAGTAGCAGAGATGGTGCCCACATGCCCTTCCACTAGTCTGCACACACGTTGAAGTACAGACCCTGGCTCTCTTCCACACATAACTGACCCTGCTGCGCTATAAAAGAAAACAAACCCATGGATGCTATTGAATAAATGTATTTTCATTCTTTTACTGCCACATCATGCAGCTTTGGCAGTGGAAGTCAAAGGATTAAACATGGCCATGAATTGATCAGTAACTGATCGAATCTTTGAGGCCACCCACACAGACAAGTGATCTCCAGAGAGTGCTGCAGCTGTAAATTCAGGACTTTAATTAACGCCCTCCAAGCACAGTTAGGATATTTTATATTTACAGTCTATTTGACTTTAGTAAATCCACCCCTATAACTCACAGTGGGAGGGTTTCAATGACAGAGGCAGTGCTGTCAATCCAGAAAGCAGTGGGCAGGGTTAGGTGTGGCCAGATGCTGACTCACAATTGAAAGGCTTATAAATCAGAAATGTCAATGTTGATAGACACGTCCCTGCAACATTTTTTATTTTACTAAAGTGCAAGAAGGCACAGCCTACACGAGAACACTTATAGCCTACATAGTGCAGCCATACTGCCACATCACGACAGGAAGCTGCATTGGATGGACTTCTCTGCAAACTCACAGGTATTTGTGAGACTTTGCAGGAGGAAAAAGGATGGGCACACACTGTTATTTTTTTTTTGTTCAGCCTGTGGGCTGACCAAAAAGAAAACAAACAGATTCCTCCATCCACAACAAATCAGATGGTAGAATGCCCCCAACTGGGACCTTGTATTCCTTGCTGAACTGGACAGATTTTAGTCGGTGTATGGCCAGCTTAAAATGGAACTTCACCTAAAAAGGGAAGTAGTTCAGATTTATGTCCTCCTGTAGTGGAATAGTGTCCATACATGATGTCTCATACATACTAGGAAGAGTAAATCTGGTGGAAACAGTGGTGGAGAAGGATCTGGTAGATCATGGGTGCTCAACCTGTGGCCCTCCAGCTGTTGCGGAACTACAATTCCCATCATGCCTTTGCCTTTGGGAGACATGCTTGTAACTATCAGCTTTCCAATGTATCATGGGACTTGTAGTTCTGCAACACCTGGAAGGGCCACAGGTTGAGCACCAATGTGGTAGACCATAGACCTAATAATAGCATGCAATGCCAAGCTGCAGTTCCTAAAGCTAGCAAAATACTTCCTTGCATTAAAAGAG
Source organism: Glandirana rugosa (assembly GCA_018402905.1). NCBI lineage: Eukaryota > Metazoa > Chordata > Amphibia > Anura > Ranidae > Glandirana > Glandirana rugosa. The sequence goes on along the minus strand of BLSH010467921.1, from coordinate 1,202,153 downwards.
GCTTAGACTTCAGAGAGAGAAACATAGTTCTTCCCCTGTACAAATCAAATAGCAAGACCTCATCTGAAATATGCAATTCAGTTTTTGGCATCAGTTCACACAACAGATATTGGAGAACTGGAGAAAGTACAGAAAGAGCAACCACACTGATAGTGGGCATGGAGTATCTTTTAGCTAAACCAATTTAATTTTCTCTTGAGAAGAGGCGGTTAAAGTGTTTTGCAACTCTGGACAACCACTTCAACCTACAGGTAAGCCTATAATAAGGCTTAATAAGGCTTACCTGTAGGTTCCATGCATAGCTCCTAAACCTTTACGGTTTAGGAGATATACACTGTACTTGCATGTGCCGACGTCATCGACACATGCGCAGTGAGAAACGGGCCGCTGTGCCATTACTTCATTGTGATCGTGCCGCGATTAGCGGCTGCCGCGCACATGCACTGGAGTGACGTCACACGTCTCCAACCAATCACAGAGCCGGAGTCCATGGCCCCGGAAGGAAAAGGGGCGAAGATGAAGCAGGGACATTGCGGGGACAGTGCGGGCTTCCAATGCAAGTGACACATAATAGGCTAGTATGCGATGCGCTTTAACAGATTATATTACAGAAAACACTATTAGCACCCAGGCAATTTCCGCAGACAAGTTGTAATGACTATTTTGAAAGCTAGGCACATTTCTGTCCTATACAGAAATATGGCCAACGCAAAGTGGACCTCAGGTGGCAATAGCAATGTAATGTTAACATTTTTAATGAGTGTTGGGAGGTATGCTATTTATTCTGATCAGGGCCTAACAAATGTTCCTCTCAGTCTACTTAAAACCCTTTATAACCTAAATCTGTATCAATTGTTTTAAATAATTAGTTCAAGGGAATGTAATCTATCAAAATACAGTCTAAATACAATCTGTTTTGAACATTAGCAATACATTTTAAAGATATTTCCTGTGAAGTGCAAGGATAGATAACATATTTAGAAGACTCTGAAATAAAATAAAATAAAACAAGTACCTTTGTAAATGATATCTAAATTATAAAATAGGGATTCAGCCGGATAATTTCTATAATATATATATAAAAAAATGACTTTTCATTTCAATCTGCAGTCAATATTTAATTGCCCCACACTCATTGCAGCAGTACTGTCATTGACAGAAGAGGACTACTGTGATAATTGGGGTTCCTGGTGGCAGCAATATAGTGGATATCCAGGACACAGTATGGGAACTGGTGTGCAGGCCAGGGGGCAGTGTAAACAAGCTGGGACTGGAGGGCAGGTTCAGGATCAGTGCAGGCAAATAGGGACGATGTACGCTGCATGAGTGGTGAAAGAAGAAAGTGCAGTCTCTTGAAGTGCCTGGTGGTCTGTAGGGGTTTGGCTGCAGGACAACACTAGGACTGATTATTTTGTCTTTATAATTGGAAGACCGTTTAGTCTGCAGGTTAAAAAAAAAATACCCAAAACACTTAGCGCTTTGATTAAAGTTTTCGACAAGGCAGGTGAATGTATAATTTACATTTTTTATACCGTTTTGATGGGACAACAATACCATAAGCTGCTGACATTGAACGCCCACTATCTTAATATAGAGAAATTGTTGAAAATGAAGGTTGCTGTGGAAATGTGTTATTATTTCATTACAATCAGCTGTTCTGGACATCCGTGCTAGATATTTATTTTTCAAAAGACAAAGCATCACTAGAGGGTCAAAACCATTACTAGTATAAATCAATATAAAACCAAAATCATGGAACCATCATTAAATTCAAGCAGTGGTTGTGTAATTTGAAAGAAGCATCATCCAACCACACTTGTAGTAGATGAAGGCCTTAAAGTGTAAAACCAAACAATAAACTTCTCCTGTTTGGTCCCTTTTGATCTGTTTGGTAAGTTAAAATAAATACCTGTTGATCTTGCCAGAAATCCTGTGAGCTGAAAACTTATTTTTGTCATTTTTTGCACACATGTAAATACCTGAATTTTTGGCTATAAAATTATTTTAAACCCCAAATAACCCCCCAGGCTAATGTTCAGATTTCAGCACTGTCACACTTTGAATGACAATTGCGTGGTCATGCAACGCTGTACGCATATGAAATTTTCATAATTTTTTTCACACAAGCAGAGCTTTCTTTTGATAGTATTTAATCATCACTGTTTTTTTTTTTTGCTAAACAAAAAAAGACTGAAAATATGGAAAAAAATACCCAAACATTTTTCAGTTTGTTATAAAATTTTCCAACAGGTAATTTTTCTGCTTCACTAATGTGCACTGAAGAGGCTGCACTGGTAGGCACTGATAGGCTGCACTGATGGGCACTGATGAGTCGAGACAGATGGGCACTGATGAGGCAGCACTGATCGGCGGCACTGATGGGCACTGATGAGGTGGCACTGGTAAGGACTGATGAGGTGGCACGGATGAAGCTGCACTGATAGAAAAGAAGAAATGGCCACACATCCAGAAGTTCCAATTGCTTTTATTAGGTAATCACAGAGGCACTACAGACACCAGCATGTAGTCACATACGTAGACGCATTTCACACATCCATCATGTGATTAATCATTACTTCTTTTCTTCAAGTGTTTTACGGAGACAGGCCGTGGCTGGCACTCTGAGAGATGTTCCGTGTGAGCTAATTGATGCACCAGGAGCGGCGGGCTCTCTTCTTTTAGGATGCACTGATAGGTAGCACTGAAGAGCACTGAGAGGTGTTATTGATAGGCAGCACTGATGGGCATTGATAGGTGGCACTGATGGGCACTGGTAGGCGGCACTGATAGGTGACACTGATGAGGAGGCACTCATGGGCATTGATTGGCAGCACTGATGGGCTGTGATAGGTGGCACTGGTAGGCACTGATTGGCAGCATTGGTCGGCACTGATTGGCAGCACTGGTGGGCACCCATTGACAGCACTGGTGGGCACTGTTTGGACTGCACTGATAATCAGGACACTGATAATCAGTGCCCTGATTATCAGTGCACATGCCCCTAACACAAGCCGGTTACTGGCTCTCTTCTTCTCTTCTCACTCTGTGAATGTGAGGAGAGAAACACCAATAACCGGCTTTTGTTTACATCCTATGATCAGCTGTCATTGGCTGACAACTGATCACGTGGCAAAGTGCTGCTGTGATTGGCCCTTTTCCCCGATCTGTGATCAGCTGAGTCAGAAAGACTTGGCGATCACAAAGCGCGCCCACAAGGTCCATAAATACATGGATGAGCGAGTTTGGGGTGGAGGAACTTGACTGGCCTGCACCTCAACCCAATAAAACACCTTTGGGATGAATTAGAGTGGGGACTGCGAACAAGTCCTTCTTGTCCAACATCAGTGCTTGACCTCACAAATGCGCTTCTGGAAGAATGGTCAAACATTCCCATAGACACACTCCTAAACCTTATGGACAGCCTTCCTAGAACAGTTGAAGCTGTTATAGCTGCAAAGGGTGGGCCAACTCAATATTGAACCCTACGGGCTAAGAATGGGATGCCATTAAAGCTCATTTGCATGTAAAGGCAGGTGTCCCAATACTTTTGGTGTACTCCTTATTGGGGTTCTCCTCTGCCTTCCAAAGCCCTCCAATGTCTCCCCTGTCCTCCAAGCCTCTAAACGGGCAGAGATCTGTATCAGTCAAGAAAAGTGCAGGAGAGCCCAGGAACCATATTGGGAGGGGGGAAGGGACTGCATCTGCACTGTGAAAGCGATCAGTGGCTATACAGCGCTGGATCACTTTGACTTTACCGTTGGGAGCCAGCTGAGGAAAATGGCCACAAGCTGTCGGATGCTACTGCAGCAATCAATTTGTGCTTAAAGTGCAAAAGCAATGGTGCGCTTATTCATACATAAAAAATTTGTTGCAAAATATGTGCATCAATATTGTTGCATGTGTAAACATTTATATAAAGTGCATTAGTGCTCAAAACTGATTCCTCAACAATCTATGAAACTCTCCTTAGTTAACTTGTAAAACTGTGCATCAAAAAAAATGTGTAAACATTTATATAAAGTGCAAGTGCATATGGGGTGTGGCCATCTGGTGAGATCACCCAGAGACCCCTCCTCCTTGTCATGAGGGGGCAGGGTCTCCAGATGATGTTGCTGGATGGCCACGCCCCATGGCTATAAAAGAACTGGCAGAGAGCGGAGCTCGCACAGCTGTGAGAGCTAGCATCAGGAGAAGATTGGAGGAAGAAGTGACATAGGAAGAAGACAGCGGGGAGACAAGAACCGGAGGAAGAATCGGTAGCGGAAGAAGACATCAGCGCAGCAAGAAGAACCGGAGGAAGAACCAGAGGAAGAAGACATCAGTGCAGCGCGAAGAGGGAGAAGAAGTCAGAGGGAGAAGAGACGCTGGAGCTGCTTTAATAAAGGACTTTGTCAAAAAAGCAGAGAGCTGGTTTTATTTCTTTGACAGTTTTTTGAATGAATAAGTAGGGGTACAACGCACCCCATACTCATTCACATAGGGTGGGGGGCCAGGATCTGGGGCCCCCCTTGTTAAAGGGGGCTTCCAGATTTCAATAAGCCCCCTGCCCCCACAACCACTGGCTTGGAAGAGGCCCTTGTCCCCTTCAGCTTGGGGAAAAAGTGGTTTGGGGTGAAAGCACCCACCCCCCTATGTTGATGGCATGTGGCCTGGTATGGTCCGGGGGTCGCTCGCTCGTCCCCCCCCCTTTCCTGACCTGTCGGGATGCGTGCTTGGATAAGAGTCTGGCATGGTCTTGGGGGGACACCACTCAGTTTTTTTTTTATTTTGGCAGGGTTTCCCCTCACGATCCATACCAGACACGAAGGGCCTGATATGGAATTGGGGGGGGGGAGGGGGGAGAACGACTCTACGCCAGTTTAAAAAAGTTTTTAAAGTTGCATGTCCAAGTCGGATCAGTTAAGATGATGATCCAACTTTGATCCCACTTCAATGATATGCAATGGGCAGAAGTAGGACCAAAGTAGTGCAGGAACCTTTTTCAAAGTCGGACCGACTTGTGTCGGACCAGTTAAGACGGCTCTCATACGGAACCATTGATTTATACACGTCATGCGTCATGTGCTCCCAAAGTTGGAGCGTATGTCATACCAGTGTGAACCCAGCCTTATTCTCAAAGCTTAATTGAACGACCAGAAGTTAGAAGCTGATTAGTTACAATGCACAGCTGCACCACATTCTGTGTGCTCCAGTTTGCCCTCATTGTGCTTTTGTTCCCTAAAATTAACTTTTTTACTGAAATTATTATTATTGAAAATATATACTGTTTAGGTTTTTAAGTAATCATTAAAAAAAAAAAAAAAAAAAAACACAAAAAACACAGCTCTGACAGCGAAATGGTTAAAGTAGATGTACTGTACATCAATCCTAACTAAATGACACTTGTTTGATAAAGAATTGTGTTTTATAAACAGTTTGTTAATAAATTACTGTTTTTACCTGTTTTTCTTCCTTTGTTGCATCTCAGTGCTGCTGATCTGCAGACACTTATGCAGGACCCTTCCTGCATAAAGGGTGTTGAAAAGGCTACTTGTTGTTGCCGTCAAAAGTCCATGTGAAAGGGTGACAACTCAGGAGCACATTTTGAAGACAGGGACAGGTCAGGAAGGCCTGAACAAGTACCTTTATGGTAGGATCACCAGGTATTATTTTAATGAAAGCTTCAGATTTAACCACTTGCCAACCGCGCTATAGCCGAATGACAGCTACAGCGCGGTCGCCCAGTTCTGGGAGGGTGTCTATTGACTGTGGCGTACACCCGGCATGCTCTGTGATCGCTGTGTCCATCGGACACAGCTGATCACAGATCAGGTTAAAGGGCCAATCACAGCGGCCTTTTAGCATGTTATCAGCTGTATCCAATCACAGCTGATTACGATGTAAACACACTTGCCGGTTATCGGCATTCCTTTCCTCACGCTGTCACAGCATGAGGAGAGGCAGAGCCAGTAACCAGCAAGTGTTAAAGGGGACATCTACACTGATAATCAGGGCACCGATCATTAGTGTCTTGATTATCAGTGCAGCACCAACAGTGCCCATCAGTGCTACCAATCAGTTCTGCCTATCAGTGCCCATCAGTGCCGCCTATTAGTGCCCATCAGTGCCACCTATCAGTGCCCATCAGTGCCTCCTAATCAGTGCCCACCAGTGCCACCTCATCAGTGTCCATAAGTGCAGCCTATCAGTGCCCATGAGTGCTGCCTATCAGTGCCCATCAGTGACGCTTCATCACCGCACAACAGCGAAGGAAAAAAATTACCTGTTTCCTAATTTTATAACAGAAACTAAGAAAAATGTTTTTTTTTTTTTTCAAAATTTTTGGAATTTTTAAATTTGTTTAGCAAAAGATAAAAAAAAACAACTACCACCAAAAGAAAGCTCTATTTATGTGAAAAAATGATAAAAATTTCATATGAGTACAGTGTTGCTTGGCTGCTCAATTGTCATTCAAAGTGCAACAGTTCAGAAAGCTGAAAACTGGCCTGGGCAGGAAGGTGTAAAAGTGCCCATTAGGCAAGAGTTTAAAATTATTTTTGAAATCACTATCACAAGGTAAAAGCTTATATGAGATTTTAGTGACTAAGTTTACATATACTTTAATTACTCCTCCTTTGATGAATTAAGAATATGAAAATTCAAAACAATGATACAGACCAGTCTTTCTCAGCCAGGGCTCCGTAAAGCCCTAGGGTTCCTCCTGAGGTTATGAAGGGTTAATTGAGCAATGAACAATTGCAAATCGATCTTCCACCTACACTAACCACCAATGCAAGGAAATACTTCTATACTGACCACAAATCAGGGGAAAACCACAATTTGTACTGTTTGCATTTCTTTTCCATTGTTATCATTCATTTAATTTCAGGATTATTACTAAAAATGTTTATGTACAGAGCATAAGGCTGTAAAAAAAATGGATGTCAAACATGTTAGGGTTAGAACAGTAACACCCCAGCCCTGCCCTTTGGACTATATTAGTCAACATCCCCACCAAAATGTCTTCTTTAATTTACTCTCTCTTGCTTTTTTCTTTGCAGAAAATAAGGTATACCCTTCAGCGTTGAGAACATCTATTTATCTTTTTAGAGACATCATTTTTTTTTTTTATTTGTAACCATTTACACAGTAAATGTCAGCTCTCCTGCACTCAATGGGAAACCTTCTGACCCCTGTGGTTATAACAGGACACAGTGCATAGTACATACCATTTTTTAGAATAAATCTAGAGAATCTCTTAAAGAGGGCGAAGAATAACTAAAAGGAAGATTCTTTTAGAATATGTAATCTCTAGGCACCCGTGAAAATGGCATATTGAGAATCCCTTTCTATTCTCTCCCACCGCCCAGCGCATTTATTACATTAGAAAGAGCTACCATGTATCTGTCTTCCAATAAATCTTTAGGAGGCCGGTATGCAGTTAATGTCAGTGTAGGAGAAGGTGGAGGGAGGGAGTAGACAGGATGTCAATTACCCCAGTTGGAGATCTAGCCTCAGGCAGAGTGTGCTGTTTAGCAACCTTTCACTGATATTGGCCATATTGGATTTGAACTTTACTATGTTACTTTAAATACAAATTTTTATTTTCTTTGTTTGCTGCCATCTAAGTGGCTTGTGCCAGATATGTAAACTTACCACTATCTGTTCTTTTTCCTAATATCTCATTGAGTGCCTCTCTGTAAGCGTAAGCACCGATGGAAGGTACAGTATTTGTTCTGTTACGTGTCCATGTTTTTATTTTATTTTATATGCAACAGAGTGGGAGAAATTAGGAGGCATCCCTGCCTTTACTTTGTTCATACAATTTGACCTTCTGTTTTACAGCAAAACTCAGCACAGCAAGCTACTCTCACATGTATATAGTTAAGAATTGTTGATCTAACATACTGTATATGCAATTTGTGCATGTGCATGTGTAGTACACTCTAGTGTGCTACTAGCGGTATTGCAGGTTAATTATAGTCTGGCACAGGGCTAAACCTGAGTCATGAAATCTGGGTCAGGGTAATTAGAAGTTAGGGCTAGATAACTCATCTTAGCAGCCCTCTGGTGCCACCCCATTGTGCTAGAATGTTGGAGAATATTATAGAAATTAGTGGGCAGAAGCTAGGAGGGTTGCCTTGCATATTTAGGGGCCCTTAGCCAATCCCCAGGAACTGGGCCTTGCAGGGAATTAAGAAGCCCTAAAATAGACATGAGCCTTGCCAGCCAGGGAGTCGGGTGGAAGATGGAGAAGCATTGCTGAGAGAGAGGGGTTTTACCTTGGGATGGAGCTTGGGTGGCTGGCCTGGAAGGGTCCTACCACAGGAGGCAGTAGGAGGAAAGCTTTCTGGAGAGGCAGCAGAAGCAAAGACAGAGGGAGTAGATCCACACGGTGCAGGGACGGTGCAAGGGGAGAGACTGCCAGCTGTAGCAGGTCTCTCTTGAAGACAGCGTTGTGCTAAGTCTTCATTCAACCTTGCCCTGGGAAATCTCCAGTGTGTCAGTCAGGTAGACTGGGAAGAAGAAGCAGCCATGTGGGCTGGTAAAGTGGCAGCCAGGTGGGCTAGCATTTCTGTGGGGAGTGGAGCTGGGACCAGTGTCTACAGGAAAGCAGAAGGTGTTGCCATAAGTGTTGCTAGGGGTTTGTGGGCCGCACCCGGGTGACACCCGTGGGCAGCAGCGCCGGTACACCGCGCGGTCCGCACCCGCCCCCACCATTGATCTGTGTCCTCACCCCACCAGCCCGGCTGTGTCTCTTCTCCGCACAGCGGAGCGAAGCTGCCCCCCCTCCTCTCTGTGTACATCTTCACAGGAAGAGGAGGAGGTGGGATTCAGAAGTCCGAGGGACACGCCACGCTGTTCTGAGGTCTGTGCAGTGAGTGTATTGGATATATGCAGGGGGCGCTGTGGGGGGTGTCCGCACTGTAGGGGGGTATCTGCACTGTGGGGAGTCTCTGCACTGAGGGGGGTCTCTGCACTGCGTTGTGG
>BLSH010467921.1:1171037-1183823 GCA_018402905.1 Glandirana rugosa | reverse complement strand
ATGTTGATGGTGAACAGATCAAAACACTGACAGAATCCATGGATGGCAGGCTTTTGAGTGTCCTTGCAAAGAAAGGTGGCTATATTGGTCACTGATTTGTTTTTGTTTTGTTTTTGAATGTCAGAAATGTATATTTGTGAATTTTGAGATGTTATATTGGTTTCACTGCTGAAAATAAATAATTGAAATGGGTATATATTCGTTTTTTGTTAAGTTGCCTAATAATTATGCACAGTAATAGTCACCTGCACACACAGATATCCTCCTAAAATAGCTACAACTAAAAACAAACTAAAAACTACTTCCAAAAATATTCAGCTTTGATATTAATGAGTTTTTGGAATCATTGAGAACATGGTTGTTGTTCAATAATAAAATTATTCCTCAAAAATACAACTTGCCTAATAATTCTGCACTCCCTGTATATATATAGATATATATATATAGATAGATAAAAATATATATTCTAGCAGATTGGAAGGAGAGTGGATAGCAATAGCCATGTGACTCTGATCAAGAGCTCCATCCTTACCATCGCAGTAGCATGCATCATCCATCGGAACTGTTTAAAGTCTCTGATTGCTAAAGCTAGCCACACATTGATTAAAATTCAGCCGGTTCAGCAGGGACCGGTCAAATTTCAATCCATGTATGGGCAGGCTGGTTGTACAGAAGTCAATCTATCGAACAACTTCTGTACAACCAGGCTCGCAGATTTTCCTTGCTCAATCAGCGCTGCCAGCTATAACCAGCAGCGCTAATCATCGTTTTCTGCTGCTGGGGTAGATTCCCTGCTGTTAGAATACAGTAGCTCAGCTGGGACGATTCCTTCATCAACATCGGGTGTGTAGATGGGGGAATTGAGTTTTTTTTTTTTATGCAACCTACTGGGTGAACGAAAAAAAAGTGACTCATCAATGGGCTTTTTAAGTAACAATTAATTGCATATATCATTGTTATATGCTAAAAGCGTAACTCCACTTTTGTTGAGAAAAAAACATTCCCCTCTGGGTGATCTATGTACATTGCAAGGATTATAACATACTTTGCTGCAGATTCCTACCTTTTGTTATTCTGAAGAAATCATTGCTTGTTCCTCTGTACCTGTGTGCTGAATAGGTCTAATGGGAGGGGTTTCATAATTATCAGTCAGCTGTGGCAGCTTTAGGGCACTAATGTGGAAATTTTCTGGGCCTGCATCCCTTTAGACGTGTTCCTATTGGGAGTATCTCACCAAAAATGACATTTTTGTTGCAGGGGATGCCTGAAATCTGACTTGTATCTTAGGCAGACTTCTGGGAATATTGGTGAGCCAATCACACAAGCAGGAAATGATGTTTCTGGGAAGTGGTCAGTACACACACTGTGTACAGAGCAACTCCAGGTAGCCATATTGGATTGCATGTATAGAAAATGACAGTGGCTGCAGATTGAAAAGGAAAGGTAATGTTTAATAACATTTAACTACAATATGACTTGTATTGCAATTGTACACGCTATAATATTTTTTCTTTATTCGCTTTTTATTCCCCATGAATGTGGAGTTACCCTTTAAACATAGGTAAATAGATCAATTTATGGTTGATGGTTATTTATTGAATTTTTAATTCAATAAAGTTAAAATACTTACCTCTTATTTGGTCTAAATGTCTATACTTCTCTGAAGACTTCTGTACAATCCAAGACAAATATTTAAGTAAAACAATTAAAAATCATTTATGGAAAGCAGTAACAACTGCAAGTATTTAAAATTCTGTGTTTTTCTTACTTGTACCTGCATTTTTTAAATGTGGTTGCAGGGTCTCTTTAAGGCAGCCCATACAGCAGGTTAATGAAAAAAAAACTGACTTGATTCTCCTATTCACACATTGTTGGTGGATGGGGAAATCCTCCCCGCTGAGCCTTTTTATGTATTGATAGCAGGGAGACTTCCCCACCATCAGAAAACACTGATAAGTGATGCAGTCTATAGCATTCGGTGCTGATTGAGTGGGGAAAATCTGACAGGGTGGTTGTACAGAAGTCAATTGACTTCTGTACAGCCGGCCTGCCCATACATGGATTGAAACTCAGCTGGTTCCTGCTAAACTGTCCAAATGTTGATCTATGCATGGGCGTCTTTAGCTATCAGTGATCCAGTTGGATGTATTTCCTTAGGAGAACAAATCCTCATATAGGTTCAAAGCCTCCAGTACTTCCAGGTACTTTGACAATCTAATGGTACATAATCAGAGTCATTTGTACAGGGGTTGTAATTGCAACCTGGCCCCATGTCCAAGGGGGCCTATGTGGCCCCCTGTACACCTAGATAGGAGGGCCGGTGGGGGTAGCATATAAAGGAACTGATTCCCTCCATTTGGAGGGGTTTGGTTCCTCTACATGCCACCCTGCCTGTCTGTCAGGGCTGGGCTCAGTCCTCTCTTCTCAGAGCAAGCTGCTCAGCTGAGGGTTAATTGCCAGTCTCAGCTTTCACTCTGTCTCAACTGATGTCCATATCCTGCTCGTTAGCCAGCTCTCTTAGCTATATAAACTGCCTGGATCAGATCTCAGATGCTGCCACCTGGTCAACATCTCTGGAGAAATCTCTGCTGTGTGTTCCTGTGAAAGACTTTGCCTGTTTGCCTTCTGGTTCCTGGATTCAAGATGGTGCTCGACTGACTCTCCTCCTGGCTCCTGACCCTGCATTCCGTTTGTTTGACTTCGCTGATCTCTGGACTCCTGTTTCACTGGCTTGCTCTGACTTCTGGTTACCAAACCCTGGCTATATTTTGACCATGTTTACTCTGTTCATAACATTTTACCTTTTTATGAACCACTTCAGTCCCGGAAGGATTCCCCATGTTAGGACCAGAGCACTTTGTGGCACTGCGTGGCTTTAACTGACAATTGCGCGGTCGTGCAACGTTGTACCCAAACTAAATTTGCGTCCTTTTTTTTCCACAAATAGAGCTTTCTTTTGCATCATTTGTGATCACCGCTATAAACAAAAAAGAGTGACAATTTTGCAAAAAAAAAAAAAACAATATTTCTTACTTTTTGCTAAAATACAAATCCAAAAAAAAAAAAAAATGTATTCATTGGTTTTGGCCGATTTATATTCTTGCTCATATTTTTGGTAAAAAAAATCACAATCAACGTTTATTGATGGGTTTGCGCAAAAGTTGCCATGTTTGCAAACCATTAATTTCTGGCGTTTTTATCATTTTTTTTTTTTACTAGTAATGGGGACGATCTGCAATGTTTATCAGTACTTTGATATTGGGGCAGATATCTCGGACATTTTTTACTCTTTTTTGGGACCAATGACATTTATACAGCGATCAAAATTTTAAATATCCACTGATTACTGTGTAAATGTCATTGGCAGTGAAGGAGTTAACCTGGGGGCACTCTAGGGGTTAACTGTGTTCCCTGGGTGTGTTCTAACTGTGACGGGGCTGGGATGTCAGGGGCACCACAGATCTAACTGATCCAGAGTACAGGGATCAGTAGATCTCTGACATGCTGCCTGACAGAGCAGGGAACCGCTGTGTTTACATTGGCAGTTTCCTGTTTTTCTGCTCGGTCATGCAATCGCTGTTCACCGGTGGAGATGGAGTTCGTCTGAGCCACGGCCACAACTCTGCTACTGCGCACATACGTGCCGCCGTTTAAAGACTGCGATTCGCCCTACAGAGCCACACTGCAGCAGTAAATGTACACGATCCGGTTGGGAACTGGTTAAAAAGTGCCATTTTACTACACTTCTCTATTTGTTTGATTCATGGTTCCTGACACTCCCTTCCTATCCGCCTCCTGCTCTGATCGGGCTACTGTGTGATTCCTCCCCTCCCCTGCTGGCAGTACCAATCACTGATTCTGTTCATTCAAAACTGAGGCATAGTAAACAGTGTTTATTATGCTTCAGTTTATGAATGAACTGGAAGCTCTGACCAGAGCTATTCCTATCCATTCATGTCCTCAATCTCATTTCTCTGTTTAGACCCCTGATATTTCAACAAAGCCTCCCAACAGGGGTTCCTAAAAAATTGTAACAATTGATCAAAAAAAAAAAATTAAAATGGTAAAAAATAATAACAAAATTAAATAACAAAAATAAAAACTACTGACATCAGTGGCAAAATTAGCAGGGTCACAAAGGTCTCACTTGCGACAGACGTTCCACCACAATGGGGGTCCCGGCCTGGGGTCAAGGGGGCCCTTTATGGTTTCTAGCACTGGGGCCCTGAAGGTTCTAGTTACACCTCTGTATAAAATAGTTCAACTTGCATGTTGATTTGCCACCATGACTACAATTATCATTCAAAAATTGCAACGCTCCAGGTGAGGCTGCCACTCACATCTTGCGATCCGCATGGTGGTTTCTCACCCCAGCTCACCATTGTCATATAGCAATATAGAGGAAATTGGCCACACAATACACTGTAGAGATGCTTTATCCTTTATTCCATATATCAAATGTAGACAACTCAAAAGACAGAGTATGCTGTAGCTGTTGATTAAGCACTAGCTTAAGTGTGAAATGCATTAACAACAGCTAAAGCATACTCTATCTTTTGAGCTGTCTACATTTGATAAATGGTATAAAGGATAGAGCCTCTCTACAGTGTGGTGTGGCCAATTTCCTGTATATGGCAATTATCATTTACTAATCTATAACTGCAGCTAGAAACACACAAACAAACTGTATTTTAACGAAGGCCCCTATCACACGGGCACCTCCGTTTGGCAGACTCCGCTTGTTCAGCAGGGGATCACTCTGCTGATCCCCGCAGAGCAGGCAGATGACAGGTCCGTCTCCGCTCACTATGCAGACAGACAAAGTCCCGCTCTCCTCTATGGGGAAATCGGGTGAAAACAGACCGCCAGTCCATTTTCATCCAATCCGCCAGACAGATGGAAAATAGAAGTAGGACCACCATCCGTCTGGATTATGTGGACAGGATCGGATTGGATCGGATCGGACATGTCACCGCTGACATCTGCCGCTCCATAGGGGAGATTGCTAGGTCCAATCAAGTCTGTCTCAAAAACTGACAGGAGGACCTGATTGGACAGCCCGTGTGAAAGGGGCCAAAGGCTAATAAAATACATGACACATAATATACACATGAATTAACACAAAGCTTTAGAAATTAAGCATGATAAAGTATAACTAAAGTCAAAAATTTTTTTTTTAGCTTTTGTTAGAGTGGAGAGGGATTAGAATTCTTGTCATTTTTATTATTGCTATCTGTGCCCACCGTTAAGGAGATCCCCCCTCTATATTTGTCCTGTTTTCTGTTATCATTGAAAGTGAAAACAAAAGTAAATCCCAAATGTTGGGTTGTCCCCAGAAAAATAATAGAGGGGGAATCTTCCAATGAGGACACTAGTTCTGGTGACCTGGAGGTCTCCAAGGAATTCCCTTAACCACTTCAGCCCCGAAAGGATTTCACACTTTAGGACCAGAGCAGTTTTTGTGATTCGGCACTGCGTCGCTTTAACTGACAATTGCGCGGTCATGCGACGTTGTACCCAAACAAAATTTGCATCCTTTTTTTCCCACAAATAGAGCTTTCTTTTGGTGGTATTTGATCCCCTCTGCGTCATTTCTGATCGCCGCTATAAACAAAAGAAGAGCGACAATTTTGCAAAAAAACCCAAATTTATTACTTTTTGCTAAAATACAAATCCAAAAAAAAATATAAAAAATTTTTTTTCCATTGGTTTTGGCCGATTTATATTCTTCCTCATATTTTTTGTAAAAAAAATCACAATCGGCGTTTACTGATTGGTTTGCGCAAAAGTTGCTGCGTTTACGGACGATGAAAATTCATTTCTGGGGTTTTTTAAATTTTTTTTATTTTTTACTAGTAATGGCGGCGATCTGTGATTTTTAGCGGTACTGCGATAATGCAGCTGACATGTCGGACCATTTTGACACTTTTTTGGGACCATTGGCATTTATACAGCGATCAGTGCTATAAAAATGCACTGATTACTGTGTAAATACCATTGGCAGTGAAGGGGTTAACCTGCAGGGGGCGCTCTAAGGGTTAACTGTGTTCCCTGGGCGTGTTCTAACTGTATGTGGGCTGCCCTGGCTGGGGAAAGGGGATGATCACGGCTTCCATATACAGGAAGCCTGTGATCATCGCCCTTCCCCCTCTAACAGAACAGAGATCCGTGTTTACATATACGGACCTCCGTTCTTTCACTGCGGGGGGGGGGGGGGCATCGCGGGTAGCCGGCGGCGATCGAGTCCACCCTACCCGCTCCCAGCCCCCCCACACAGTGAGTGCGCGAGCGCGCCTCTGGTTGTGCACGCGCGCTCACAGCACTAGTTATCGCAGCCGCCGTCGTATGACGGTGGTTTGCAATAACCAGCCACTCTGTCGCCGTCAGACTGCGGTCGGCAAGTGGTTAATTTGCAGGGATTTCCTCACTTCCTGTTTTGGCTATGGGACAGGAAGTGAAGAGAAATCTCCACAATGGGACACAGATGGCGGAAAAAAAATCTGACAGTGGTAATAACCCTCCTTTGCTCTATCCAAAATAAAAAGTTTTGCCTAAAGTTGTACTTTAATTCGTTTTTAATGTTACTGAACACGTAGAATTATGCAGTATCATAATGATGATTTTCAAAGTGAAGTCCCTCTGAGATACCAATGAGCTGAAATCTGAGGCTTTGGGTGTTTGCTCTTTGCAAATGTTCACGGAAGAAATCAAATGTTCTGATACTTTAACTTGCAAATCTACACCTCCTTCACCACCTCCATAATCAATATACAGGAAGGGACTTTGAAGGTCACTGTCTTGTAAGAATTTTGAAACCTAGACCCAAGTTTTCTAAGTGAAATCTTCTGATCAGAGCTGACTAACAGACAGTCAACGAGGACACTGAGCCGCAGACTCCGCTGATTCAGCTCTTTCCCAATTGGTCAGATGGATGGCTGTGATAGGTTTTGACTTGGCACTATGACAAGATTTGGAGAACTGCCACAGCCAGAACGATGACAGGCGAATGCAATCTGCAGACAAAAATGACACAAGGACAAAGATCTATAGACTATATGCAGTCAAAAGAGATGTCAGCTATAAAAGAGAACTACATGGACAGGAGCCAACCTCACACACTTTATTAATAATAAAGAGCATCTATCATGAGATACCTTTAAAATGCACTGCTCCACAATGTAAGACTGCCCTGTCACACTGCAAATACAGTTCTCCTTCTCTATATATTCTGCTTGAACAGAAGTGTAATTATGGTGCGGATGATGCATCATCCAGACTGGTGACATTGAAAGATACTTATCACAGGACTCAAATGAAGTTAGTTAAGAAAATATCTGCACTATAATTCTTATTAAAGGAAAACACACGCTTTGTAAAAAATGTGTATAACGTATAATGTACAACTGCTACATAAGAAATTTTGAAATGTAGTATTATTAAAAATGAGCTACCCATTTATTATTCTGTTGCCAGCTAGGATTTTCTAAAACAAACAAATCATAAATATATTATTGGGGTTAGTACTTCTGCCTGACAGCACTATGAATTTTATGTAGTTACATATCTATTGACAAGGGTGCCCAAATTTATGCACCTGTCTAATTTCGTTTGGATGCATATTGCACATTTTCTGTTAATCCAATAAACCTCTTTACACTACTGAAATATTACTGTGTCCTTCAGTTATTTGATAGATCAAAATTAAATTGCTGATCCAAACACCTAAATATTTATAAATGACAATCATGGAAATTGTCAGGGGTACCTAAACTTTTGCATACAACTGTAAATGACCTGGGTATGATCATTTTCTTCTCATCAAAAATTAATTTTAAATCAGTTTGTTGAGTCAGGGCTCATTCACACCACTGCGCTGGAGTAATGCATAATAACGCATGTTATGTGTGCTGCCATACTATTCATTGTGAATGCCACTCCCATGTACATTCACAACATGCCTGTGTTTGCTACACACCACAATGTGCTGTGCTAATACAAATGCAGCAAGTCGGATTTTAGGTTTGTCGTGGTACATGACTAGCCAACCTTTTCAAATGAACAAGCTGGGTTAATGCAAAGAATGACTTAACACACATGTAACATACAGTAAATTAAGGTGCATGCTCTAAAATTCCCTGCAACAAACCTGAGTGGTGTGTATGGACCCTCAGTATTACATATTAGCACCATATAAACTCTATATAAGGCCTCGTTCACATAGGGTGTGTGCATTTGTACTTCGTGTGAGGGCCCTGTTTAGCCACATAAGGATGCACAGGTGTTCCAATTATCCCTGTACAGGCAGTCACATTGCTGTCAATTGGGACACAGCAGCTTCAGGGACACAGCCTCTGGTCCCAATGCAATGGAGGCTGGTGCTCAATATTATGGGGGGGGCTGCACTCGCACTACACACCCCCCTGGTGCTCACTGAATCGGTGATCCACTCGCATACCCCCCAGCGCACGATCAATCAGGAATGCGCCGATCGTCCCGCACCCCCAACTGCCCCCAGGTGCACGATCTATGCAGTACAGGTGGGGTGAGGAGACCGATGGCGAGCTGAATCTGAGGTAGACCTAAGACTCCCTGGCCAATCAGGCCTCAGGACCTGCTTCCTGATTGGCTGGGAGGAGAATCTGGAAGACATTAGCGAATATTATTTTGCTATTGTCACACAACTGGGTGGGCTCAGGGCGCAGTGCTCTGCTCCCCGAGCCCACCCTTTTTTGAAGCCAATTAGAGCCTCTGGCTCTAATCATGTGCTTAAAAAAAATAAAAAACCCCTTTGAAATCCATGCATCCGGCGCCCTTCGTGGAGATTAGGGGCCGAGCGCATGGATTAGGGGGACAGCGCCCAATGCGCCCCTAATGAGCGGGCCGCCACTGTCCCAATATAACATCTGTGCAGGCGTGGGTGCAGTCCAGAATGCGCTTTAATATTAAAAGCCATCTATCATGAGATACCTTTAAAAGATAAGTTCACCTTTGTAAAAAAAAGAATAAATGCACATCTTTTTGCAGGTAGAAAAATGTGCATTTATTATTTTTTTTTAAAAAAGCATTGCACCCATGATCAGCAGATGGTGGCAGCCATAAAGGGGCTAGCAGATGAGGATGATAAAAGTGCAGCTCAGCTGCAGGGTTTTACTGCCCCCCAATGTCATATGTGAATGAGCTGTTTCATTCTTATCTGTGGTACAGTCAATAAAGCATCTTATGTGGGTAAAATGACTGTGGCACATGTGTGCTGAGTAAAGGGGAAGTAGGCTCAGTTGTTATTTAAATATTATTATACAGGATTTATACAGCGCCAATAGTTGACTAGCATCAGAAAATTGTTTCCAAAATATATGATTATATCTGATCTCATTCTTCATTACTTCCTCACCTTATTTAATAGTGTGTTCACATCAGAAAGAAATTATTTCAGAAGAATGTGTTGGTGCAATAATGACATTGAGGTCAAGGCTAACTCTGACCGAGAAAAATGTAAACTGGTGGAAGATACAGAAATGAACAATTGATGTATTTTTTCTATGCTTGGTAAGAACTGCCTGTAACTGTTAGCAAACAAAAGCAATGTTTTAGATCCCAAATGCCAGACAGGAATATTCAAATCTAATTATTGGCTTTGGCAATAGATAAGCTCTCACTTACCTCCAAGGATCTCCTAAAAAGCACAGTTTCACAAGGACAAATGGTCACCAACCTCTTACAAAGTCCAGCAGGTGTGGTTCAAATAAATATCAAACATAATGTGGGCAATTATGACCAATCTTGCTTGAAAGGGGTAGAATAGACCTCTGACCTCGCAAAGATGCCTACTCTATTCCCAGGATCCCAACTGTACCATAATATCTTTAGTGATTGTAATTTAAGATTCTACTACTGGTAACAAGATAATCTAAAGCAGGTCAAATGCAAGTCAGAAAATCGTATGAAAAATGGCGCTTTTAAAGCGATCACAGGATAATCTGATCGTTGGTACACAGGTTTCGAGAGCCAATCACAACAGTTCAGTATGCACCTGCCGATCTCTCGCATGTGCAGTGCAGTGCAATCTTGGTCAGCTTGACATGGCACAGCTGACCAAGATTTTCCATAGACGCCATTGCAAAACGGGAGAAATGCCATGCCAAGCTGACCAAGATTTTCTATAGACGCCAATGCAAAACGGGAGCAGTGCCATGCCAAGCTGACCAAGATCTCCCACATCCTACAGGATGAAGTGAAATTAGATATAGGCATAAATCAGGTAAGTGAACAGAAAAAATAAAAAAATTGCCAATTCATTTTGAGGATGCACATTAGTGCTGCTTGGTGAGGAGTGAAAAATGTGGGTGGAACTCCGCTTTAACGCTCACTGTAACCTTAAAAGCCACTTTTATTTTGCCTTCCCCAATGACTGTGCAATTTAATTTATTGGCAAAATATTGCTTAAGTTCACAAATATTTTGGCAAATAAAAGATTTACAATTTTGCGTATTTCTTCCTATACAAAAGGGAGAATAAGCCCTGAGGCTGTAGACTCCCGGTGATCCTGTGAGGTGTCTCTGGAATTTCAAAGAGAACTCAGATCAAAGTAAACTGTCAGTAAATAGCTAGCAACTCGCCATTTACTTTTACCTGTTGTTTGGATTTCTTAAAAGAGAATCGATCACTTTACACCCTAAATGGGCAGTCAGTGCTGTAGCCTACACTGGGTTAATGACCTTCTCCACACCCTCGAATATCAGTGTTTGGGCATGGTGATTGGTTACTCAGGCTGAAGCACTGCATTCTGGGAGGTATTTTTTACAGAAAAATGGAGCAGGATGGGAATGCAGCAAAGGTGAATATCAATGGGCGGTGGGGGGGGTTCCCTAAGAAGTGAGCCTGGCACTTAGCCCTGAATGCACAAAATAACAGATTCTCTTGAAATAGACTCAATCACTTAATAGATGAAGTAACTATTAAATCCTTACTTTCAGCTCTCCTGCGGATAGGTTTCTAAGTTGATGCTTCCTTGCCATTCCTGCCCTGAATATGACTTCTGCATTAGCTGGATCCCCACACATTCAGCAGATTTGCCTTAGGAAAGAAACTGGCCATTTATTCTGTATATGCTGAATATTTCCTTGTTAACATGGTAAGCACTGATGTTACATAAATATATAGTTTTAAAAGACTTAGAATTAAACTCACCGCTTACATTAATTAGACCAAGAAAAGGAAAAATAATCGATTCACTTTTAAATGGCAGAAGCCGTGCACAGACCGTGAAATATTCTACAAATTTCTGGATTCAACAAAATATCATTTCTAATTTATTTCTACAATGTTTTCTTTGCTGCCATTTCATCTGTAAATATTTAATTTATTGCCATGGGTGATTCATTAATAAATTAAATGTTTTTCTTAAACAGAGGATTTTGCTACTGGTAATTGTTTAACTCTTATGGGCTTGTTTGGTAAAGCAACCAATGTGCAGAGTGTAGAAACCTTTGGTAGTCTTTAAGTTTCTTTTCACTGGAGATGACAATGAGATTTATTTTGATTGGTAGTTACAGATTACCGCAGTTTGCCCTAAATTTGAACTCTGGTAAGCTATAAAAGGCACACATTGTCTCAGTTCCATTTTCATTAAAAAAAAATAATTTCTTTTTTTTTAAACGCAAGCAGTCCAAGTGCCTGAATTTGACCTTGTATTAGCTCTTTTAGACCACAGTTCAGACAGGCAGGGGGAAAGCAGCAAGAGCCACTCTCAACACTCTGTGTTGCAGTGCCCATGTGATAACAATGAGCATGCTCAAAGAAGAAAAGAGCAGAGTGTGTTCCTCCTTTCTGTGCTAAATCTAAGGCTGAGCGAGGTTCAAGACCTGTAAATGTAACTTAGAGAGAAATCATAGGTAGAGTTGATCAAAGTTTGGGTTCTGCTGGTTCGGCCGAACTTCGGGACAAAGTCCGGGTTCGGGTCCGGACAGAACCCGAACATTGACATGGACCCTGAACCCCATTGAAATCAATGGGGACCCAAACTTTTAGGCACAAAAATGTCTGTAACAAAGTCCTGCAAAGTCCTAGAGGTCTGCAAAAGGAAGGGAAATGGGGATAAGGGTCAGACAAGTGTACTACAAAGAAATGGGGATAGGGAAATAACTTAAAATAATTTTTAAACTAAAATCACATAAAAAAAATCAAAAATGGAGGTGGATGTGGACCATCTTCAAAGTGTGTGGGAAAAGCCTATTTCAGCTGCAGGGAGCCATATCAGTGTTGTAAAATCATCTTCAAACTGTGTGTGAAAAGTCTATTTCAACCGGAGGGAGCCATATCAGTGTTGTAAAATCATCTTCAAACTGTGTGTGAAAAGTCTATTTCAGCCGGAGGGAGCCATATCAGTGTTGTAAAATCATCTTCAAACTGTGTGTAAAAAGTCTATTTCAACCAGAGGGAGCCATATCAGTGTTGTAAAATCATCTTCAAACTATGTGGAAAAAGTCTATTTCAACCGGAGGGAGCCATATCAGTGTTGTAAAATCATCTTCAAACTGTGTGTGAAAAGTCTATTTCAGCCGGAGGGAGCCATATCGTTGTGACTATACCGAGGGAGACCAACTTTATCTGAAAAATGTGTGTCAAACTTCTACTAAAATGTTGTGACTATACCGAGGGAGGCCGACTTTATCTGAAAAGTGTGTGTCAAACTTCTACTAAAATGTTGTGACTATACCGAGGGAGGCCAACTTTATCTGAAAAGTGTGTGTCAAACTTCTACTAAAATGTTGTGACTATACCGAGGGA
>BLSH010467921.1:1138075-1153952 GCA_018402905.1 Glandirana rugosa | reverse complement strand
GGTGGCTGCAATGTACCCCCACCTGTGATACTGGCATCTGCAAAGTACCCCCACCTGTGATACTGGCGGCTGAAATGTACCCCCACCTGTGATACTGGCGGCTGCAATGTACCCCCACCTGTGTTACTGGCGGCTGCAATGTACCCTCACCTGTGTTACTGGCGGCTGCAATGTACCCCCACATGTGATACTGGCGGCTGCAATGTTCCCCCACCTGTGATACTGGCGGCTGCAATGTACCCCCACCTGTGATACTGACGGCTGCAAAGTACCCCCACCTGTGATACTGGCATCTGCAATGTACTCCCACCTGTGTTACTGGCGGCTGCAATGTACCCTCACCTGTGATACTTGCGGCTGCAATGTACCCCCACCTGTGATACTGGGGGCTGCAATGTACCCTCATCTGTGTTACTGGTGGCTGCAATGTTCTCTCACCTGTGATACTGGCGGCTGCAATGTACTCCCACCTGTGATACTGGTGGCTGCAGTGTACCCCCACCTGTGATACTGGCAGCTGCAATGTACCCACGTCTGTGATACTGGCGGCTGCAGTGAACCCCCACCTGTGATACTGGCAGCTGCAATATACCCCCACCTGTGATACTGGCAACTGCAAAGTACACCGCCTGTGATACTGGCAGCTGCAATGTACCCCCACCTGTGATACTGGCGGCTGTAATGTACCCCCACCTGTGTTACTGGCGGCTGCAATGTACCCTACCTGTGATACTGGCGGCTGCAATGTACCCCCACCTGTGATACTGGTGGCTACAATGTACCCTCACCTGTGATACTGGCTGCAAAGTACCCCATCTGTGATACTGGCTGCAAAGTACCCCTACCTGTGATATTGGCTGCAAATTACCCCCCGCCTGTGATACTGGCGGCTGCAATGTACCCCCACCTGTGATACTGGCGACTGCAAAGTACCCCAATTGTGATACTGGCAGCTACAATGTACCCCCAACTGTGATACTGGTGGCTACAATGTACCCCCACCTGTGATACTGGTGGCTGCAATGTACCCCCACCTGTGATACTGGCTGCAAAGTACCCCACCTGTGATACTGGCTGCAAAGTACCCCTACCTGTGATACTGGCTGCAAATTACCCCCCGCCTGTGATACTGGCGGCTGCAATGTACCCCCACCTGTGATACTGGCGACTGCAAAGTACCCCAATTGTGATACTGGCAGCTACAATGTACCCCCAACTGTGATACTGGCGGCTGCAATGTACCCCCACCTGTGTTACTGGCGGCTGCAATGTACCCCCACCAGTGATACTGGTGGCTGAAATGTACCCCCACCTGTGATACTGGCAGCTGCAATGTACCACCACCTGTGTTACTGGCGGCTGCAATGTACCCTCACCTGTGATACTCGCGGCTCCAATGAACCCCCACCTGCGATACTGGCGGCTGAAATGTACCCCCACCTGTGATACTGGCGGCTGCAATGTACCCCCACCTGTGTTACTGGCGGCTGCAATGTACCCTCACCTGTGTTACTGGCGGCTGCAATGTACCCCCACCTGTGTTACTGGCGGCTGCAATGTACCCCCACCTGTGATACTGGCGGCTGAAATGCACCCCCACCTGTGATACAGGCGGCTGCAATGTTCCCCCACCTGTGTTACTGGCGGCTGCAATGTACCCTCACCTGTGATACTCGCAGCTGCAATGTACCCCCACCTGTAATACTGGTGGCTGCAATGTACCCCCACCTGTGATACTGGCGGCTGCAATGTACCCCCAACTGTGATACTGGTGGATGCAAAGTACCCCCACCTTTGATACTGGCGGCTGCAAAGTACCCCCACCTTTGATACTGGTGGCTGCAATGTACCCTACCTGTGATACTGGCGACTGCAAAGTACCCCACCTGTGATACTGGCGGCTGAAATGTACCCCCACATGTGTTACTGGCGGCTGCAATGTACCCCCACCTGTGATACTGGCGGCTGAAATTCACCCCCACCTGTGATACTGGCGGCTGCAATGTACCCCCACCTGTGTTACTGGCGGCTGCAATGTACCCTCACCTGTGATACTCGCAGCTGCAATGTACCCCCACCTGTAATACTGGTGGCTGCAATGTACCCCCACCTGTGATACTGGCAGCTGCAATGTACCCCCAACTGTGATACTGGTGGATGCAAAGTACCCCCACCTTTGATACTGGCGGCTGCAAAGTACCCCCACCTTTGATACTGGTGGCTGCAATGTACCCTACATGTGATACTGGCGACTGCAAAGTACCCCACCTGTGATACTGGCAGCTGCAATGTACCCCCACCTGTGTTACTGGCGGCTGCAATGTACCCCCACCTGTGATACTGGCGGCTGAAATGTACCCCCACCTGTGATACTGGCGGCTGCAATGTACCCCCACTTGTGTTACTGGTGGCTGCAAAGTACCCCCACCTTTGATACTGGTGGCTGCAAAGTACCCCCACCTTTGATACTGGCGGCTGCAAAGTACCCCCACCTTTGATACTGGTGGCTGCAAAGTACCCCCACCTTTGATACTGGTGGCTGCAATGTACCCCCACTTGTGATACTGGCGGCTGCAGTGTACCCCCCACCTGTGATACTGGCAGCTGCAATGTACCCCATCTGTGATACTGGCGGCTGCAATGAACCCCCACTTGTGATAGTGGCAGCTGCATTATACCCTCACCTGTGATACTGGTGACTGCAAAGTACCCTACCTGTGATACTGGCAGCTGCAATGTACCCCCACCTGTGATACTGGCGGCTGCAATGTACCCTCACCTGTGTTACTGGTGGCTGCAATGTACCCCCCGCCTGTGATACTGGCTGCAAAGTACCCCCACCTGTGATATTGGCTGTAATTTACCCCACCTGTGATACTGACTGCAATTTACCCCACCTGTGTTATTGGCTGCATTTTACTCCACCTGTGATACTGGCTGCAATTTACCCCTACCTGTGATGCTGGGGCTCTATACTGTGTCCTGTGATACTGGCTGCAATTTACCCCACCTGTGTTATTGGCGGCAATTTACCCCACCTGTGATATTGGCTGCAATTTACCCCCACCTGTCATATTGGCTGCAATTTACCCCACCTGTGATACTGGCTGCAGTTTACCCCAACCTGTGATACTGGCTGCTATATACCCCTACCTATGATGCTGGGACTCTATACTGTGTACTGTGATACTGGCTGCAATTTACCCCACCTGTGTTATTGGCGGCTGCAATTTACCCCACCTGTGATATTGGCTGCTATATACCCCACCTGTGATGCTGAGATGTATACTGTGTCCTGTGATACTGAGCTGTATACTGTGTCCTGTGATGCTGAGCTGTATACTGTGTCCTGTGATGCTGAGCTGTATACTGAGTCCTGTGATGCTGAACTGTATACTGTGTCCTGTGATGCTGCGCTGTGTACTCCTTACACAATATGTGGAATACAGGGGACAGAGTGGGTGGATTCTATAAGGGGTGGGGCTTATTAGAAGTAGGAGGGGTCAAAAAGGAAGGGCGGGGCCTCGCGCCCCCAATCCTAAAACTTCACCAGCCGCCACTGCTCATGGTGTTTACCAATCAAATCTACCAGTCCCCCTCTAGCACTCTGTAGCATCCTCCTGAAGACAGGCATAGAGACAATTTGCCATTTGCCCATTTAAACAATGACAGTCTCACCTCTAAAGTACTTACCTAACTGCCGCTTCTTTGTCACAGTGTTGGGTGGGCTTTGTGTGAGGAACCAATTGGCTGCTTGAGTAGCCAATGGGTGCTTTTGGCCCACAATGAACTTGCCTTTGGCATTCGCTTAGGGGCAAAAATTTCTGTGAGGCAGCGACTAGTTTGATCATAGGTGACACAACATCCATTTAAATAGACAGGCTGCTATTTTTAATGGCATTGGCAAGGGGGATCAGTGGAACTAAAGTCACTGAAGCTTTCGGTACTAGTGAGGACATTATAGGTGTGAGCCTTACTGGAAAGGGGAAATAGTTTAGCCAGTAATAGGATACCAGCACATTATTGATGCCCTGCAACATGTCACAGTAGCTGCCATAGAGTAGCTGTGGGGTGCTACACATTAATGAAAGTATTCTAATGGCACAAGACATTAGCAGCTTACGTCATATTTGTCACCCTCAATATCCTTCAGTAATGCTTCTTTTTTAGACATACAAAGGAGCCTAAACGTAAGGACTTGGGTAGGACCAGGAATATTTGCCTTTTTGCATTTACACCACCCTACAGTCATTCACCACAAAACAATTAAACACAAAAAACTCTCTTGTGGTGAATGCTGAAATAAGCACATAATGGAAAATATGTATCTGGTAGTACAATGGGTCTGCAGTGGATGTCTATTAAATGTGGAGGGCAATTGCATCAAATCTGCTGATCTGGTGAACCAGAAATCATATTATTATTTAGGTCGGAGCAGCTAAAGAAAAGTTAGAGAATACAATTGGCTAGTGAGAACAACCCAACCGAAAAGGGAAAACAACTGAAGGGGCAAATGATTATAGAATATGGTTTGTTCATCCCTTTGATAACAGGTATCCAAATCTTCATTATGCCTGCTGACTTGTCCTGTCAATAACCAACATAAATCGACATTAAAGACTCAATAGTAAGGATTTTGAAGTAATAAAATACAGATGAACCAATGAACCATTTAAGCTCTTATAAAAGAGAATGATAAAATACTTTGCCAGTACAAGCAGTCCGGTATGTGTGCCAACATCGTCCATTCTGTAACAGAAACAAACTGACTGGCAAGGAAAGTACAGCTTTCGACAGTTTTCATCCATTTAACTGGAGTGTTCTGACAAGGAACAGATGTGAATGGAGTATTTCAGGGCAGAGGGTTACAAGTAAGTCTAAGAAATATTGTCTACATAATGGATACAAGCTATAGTCTTACCAGACGCACGCAGAACTTGCTTCTGTGCTGGGATTCAATGAAAAAGTTCTCAACTTTGTAGGCAATTATGGTAAATTATCACCTAATTGCTCACACCAATTATATTTCCATTAGTGTCTGCGTGCAGCGGGTGCGCATTTAACCTGAGACGCCAGATATTAACTTTAGCAGGATTACATTGCTTTAAATTATTTAATTGCCCCTTAATCTTTGCAGGTTTGCAGGCTGAATTTGCAGCTGGGAGAAAGGATGTCTGTGGTCTTCAGGGAGATGCAGATGTAGGCTAGTGTTCTGCTGTATGCAAGGATGGCCTACTCCATGAAAGGGTTACACGATAATAACGATGTGCATTCTACTGAATATCTCCAAGTAATTTCCCTCAATGCATCTTAAATTTAAATACCAGGTGAAAGCTGATAAGTGAATACAGATGTTTCTGATCAGGCACTCAATGGACACCCTGCTGTAATAAGTTTTCTTAAATTTACAACAAAATTTAATAAAAGATAATGCCTAATATCTGTGAAGTTTTAAAGTGTGTGTGTGTGTGTGTGGGGGGGGGGGGATGCAAATGTATTCTTATTACAAGAACAGCAGTGACACCCACACCTTCGCTACTCACTAGGTTTCACAAACATTATTAAGATATTAAAAACAGAATGCACTTTGTACACTGGGGTGCAGTCATGTTGGAACAGGAAGCGGCCATCCCCAAACTGTTCCCACAAAGTTGGGAGCATGAAATTGTCCAAAATGTCCAAAATGTCGCTGACGCCTTAAGAGTTCCATTCACTGGAACTAAGGGGCAAAGCCCAACCTCTGAAAAACAACCCCACACCACAATCCCCTCTCCACCAAATGATTTGGACCAGTGCACAAAGCAAGGGTCATAAAGGCATCGATGAGCGAGTTTGGGGTGGAGGAACTTGACTGGCTTGCACAGAGTCCTGACCTCAACCCGATAGAACACCTTTTGGGATGAATTAGAGCAGAGACTGCAAGCCAGGCCTTTTTGCCCAACATCAACCTTCCAAGAAGAGTTGAAGCTGTTATAGCTGTAAAGGGTGGGCCAACTCAATATTGAACCCTACGGACTAAGACTAGGATGCCATTAAAGTTAATGTGCGTGTAAAGGCAGGTATCCCCATACTTTAGACAATATAGTTATATATATGTTTTAACATGTTAATGGAATTACAAGATACATTTTCCATATATTTAAATCTGCAACGATATTAAAATAATACTTCGCTATCCTGTCTTTGTGCAGGCACTTATTTTCTAGAATGACAATGCTTTGTATCTTATCTCGGTATTAGTAGTGCTCCTACTTTGTTACCCTTTATTCGGGCTTCTGATTGAAACTACAAATGGCCATCTTCAGGAAACTTGTCCAAACAAATGCCATGCAGCCATTGTTGTAGGGCATGCTTGTAGACAAGAAGTGGCTAAAATGTGACTGCAGTAGATATGCAACACAGATATGTAACAAACGATGGGTATAAAAAAGAAAACTTCTTTATAGACATTTATGGTACATACTGTTTAACAACTTCAATACTGGGCACTTTCACCCCCTTCCTGCCCAGGCCAATTTTCAGCTTTCAGTGCGATCACACTTTGAATGACAATTGAAGAGAGGAGAGATTTGGGACTTTATATGAGAGGTATAATGCAATAACTCTCCATCCCTATCAAGAGATGCATAGAGAGGGGTTTGGGACTTTGAGCGAGGTGTGTGTAGTAAGACTCGGCATATGACAAAGTACAACAAATGCATTTAATGTGTTTATTGTCTAAAACACACAATAGTAAGTGGTATTCAGTACATACAATATGATACACCCATAATGTGTTCATTGTCTAGAACACACAATAATATGTCATAATGGATACATAAAGTATGACAAACGCATGACATCATAATGCAGATATATGTACATAGTTAAAGCGTGATCCATTTCCCAATAGCTTACATCATGTAAGTTATTGGGAAATGGATAATTTTATCCTTTACAATCTATACTATTACTCCTGTCATTTAGACTATGTTGAAACATTCATGTGATATGCTTATGTCCTCTTACAGATTTATTTCCAATTGCATCTGCCCCTGAAGATTGGCTATTACTGCCATGAAACGCGTAGGGAATACACACATGCATTTTGTTTATCTACAAGGACCCTACCCTATATGTTATATGTTATACATTTTATATTTCCAATTTTGATATGAAGGATCACGTTTTAACTATGTACATATATCTGCATTATGATGTCATGCGTTTGTCATACTTTATGTATCCATTATGGCATATTATTGCGTGTTCTAGACAATGAACACATTATGGGTGTATCATATTGTATGTACTGAATACCGCATACTATTGTGTGTTTTAGACAATAAACACATTAAATGCATTTGTTGTACTTTGTCATATGCTGAGTCTTAGCACACACACCTCGCACAAAGTCCATAACCCCTCTCTATGCATCCATTGAATGACAATTGTGGTCATGCAACACTGTACCCATTTCGAGACAGATAGAGCTTTCTTATGCTGGTATTTAATCACCACTGGGTTTTCTATGTTTTACTAAACAAACAAAAGAAGACCGCAAATTCGTTTCTATTATAGCCTTTTGCAAATAAGTAATATTTCTTCTTCACTGATGTGCGCTAATGAGACTGCACTGATGGGCACTGATAGTTTTCACTGATGGGCACTGATGAGGCTGCACTGATGGGCACTGTTAGGTTGCACCGATGGGCACTGATGATGCTGCACCGATGGGCACTGATGAGGCTGCACTGATAGGCACTGATAGCTTGCACTGATGGGCACTTATGAGGCTGCACTGATGTGCACTGATGAGGCTGCACTGATGGACACTGATAGACATTGATGAGGCTACACTGATGAGGTGGTACTGATGGGCACTGATAAGCTGCACTGATAGGCACCGATGGGGCTACACTGATAATCAAAACACTGATGATCAGCGCCCTGGCTATCAGTGTAAACAGTATGCTGACAGGCTTGGCAGTTATGGGCACTCTTTTCCTCACATAGACACAGCGCGTGAGGAAAGGCCTGCTGATAACCGATACGTCTGTTTACATGTGATCAGCTGTGATTGGACACAGCTGATCATATGGTAAAGGACCCCTGTGATTAGCCCTTTATCCCAATCTGTGATCACCTGTGCCCTAAGGGTGTCTATGGACGCCCTCCCAGAACTATAGAACCACACTGTAGCTGTCTTTTGGCTATAGCACGGTACTGAAGTGGTTAAGCAAACTAAATGCCTTTCAGATTACTTCTGTTTTTACTGTGTCTGCATTAAATAAATTCCTGAAATGTCACAATATACTGTAACAGTGTATTTTTTTTTAAAACTGTACACAAACAGATTAGGTAAAATTCCATTCCCAGAGCTGTGCTCTCCATTACTCCCTCATATATAAACTTTGAAAAATGTTAATGCACCTTTTATCTCTCATATGCAAATACTATATTAGTGCCTTTTCTCTTGCTTTTATAATACTTACATTACTTTACATACATTAATATTATTTTCACAAGGTATTGTTTACATTTTTTAGACAATATATGTATATCGGTGCATATCCACTTGCCGACTTCAATACGTATATATATATATGTTGCGGCTTACAAGTGGTTAACCAGGGTTATCTTGTCGCCGGCCTGCAGCTTACACATGCATTTGCAAATGTGTGTAACCAAACCCCTGTTTTTAACACATACTGTTAACCAGGTTAATTCGGTTGGTCACAAGCTGGTCAGTAAGTTGAGCTTGGAAATTCTTTGGTTTTTGTTTGACACGCGTCTGCCCTTCCAGTGCTCCTTACTGTAATAACCAGTTATAGGTGGGGGCATGTGACATCTGTTTGTATTGTTAGCCAGGGTTATGACTGAAGATTAGAGTTGAACGAACCCAAACTGTAAAGTGAGGGTTCGTACCAGACTTTAGGGTGTCCGTGTCCCGAACCCGGACATTTGAGAAAAAGTCTGGGTTCGGGTATTTTTTGCGCCTTTTAAATAGCTGCAGGGTAGCCAATCAACAAGCGTTTCACTCGTTTGCCCTTAGAAGCCATCACAGCCATGCCTACTAATGGCATGGCTGTGATTGGCCAGTGCATCATGTGACCCAGCCTCGATATGAGCTGGAGTCACGTAGCGCTGTATGTCACATGCTCTCAGGCTAGTGTAGGGAGAGGATGCTGCCGTCGCTGTGAGGCATAGATTAGCGTTATAAAATCATCTCATACCGGTGTAGGGAGAGGTTCCTGCCGCTGCTGTGAGGGACAGATTACCGTTATAAAATCATCTCATACTAGTATAGGGAGAGGTTCCTGCCGCTGGTGTGAGGGACATATTACTGTTATAAAAATCATCTCATACTGGTATAGGGAAAGGTTCCTGCTGCTGGTGTGGGGGACAGATTAGCGTTATAAAATCATCTCATACAAACTGTTAACCCGTTGGTACTACACACCGGTCAAATTACGTACTTGCTTCCCTACTGCATCTGATCAGTGCTGGCATTGCCGGGAGAGCAGAGGTACGCTGCTCCACATATTTTGGTCATGCCCTAAGCTACAGACGTATTGGACGACGTTTCAAACTGTCGCCCAAACATTTACAGAATACCAGATCCCATGGGACCCTTCCTTTTTTCTTCTCCACGTTTCAGACATATCCCCCAGGGTATATAAAAAATCTATCTTACGGCATCTCCTGAATGCAGCCAAAGCATGTATCCCGTTACACTGGAAAAAGAAACACCCGCCTACTGTGTCAGGGTGGATACGTAAAGTGGAGGAAATTAATAGGATGGAGGACCTGGACCTCACATCACAACATAAAAGGGAATTGTACAATAAAACATGGGGAATGTGGAACCTGTTCCTCCTTTCTAATGAAGGTAAAGCTCTCCTTGGCCAGACTAGCTAAATTGCCTCCATGAACTTTGACTCCATCTCCTGCCCGTGCCACCCCTCCCCGTCCCCTTCCCCGCCCCCTTCCCCTTCTTTCTACCCCTCCTTATCCCCTTCCTTCCTATGACCCCCTCTTTCTCCATCCTGACCTCTGTACTCCTTCTTTTCCCCCTACATCTTGTCTTTTATTTTTTGAAAACAGAAACGAGGTAGCAGCAAGGTCTCTATACATACTTTTGCAGGGATATTGCACTCCAGGCTGGAGGCCCCCCAAGTTGAGAGAGGCGCCTCGGGCTGGACGTAAAAGAACTCAGAATCTGTAGTTTCTTTAGTTGCTAAGTTATAATACCATGCACAGACAGGTTGATCTATGTACCGTTTATTACTTATGAACATACTTGTAATACCTGGTCACTGTCATATTTGATATGTTGCTCCGCCCTTGCTGGAAGATAATAAAAATTTTATATTTGAAAAAAAAATAATCATCTCATACTGGTATAGGGAGAGGTTCCTGCTGCTGGTGTGAGGGACAGATTAGCGTTATAAAATCATCTCATACTGGTATAGGGAGAGGTTCCTGCTGCTGGTGTGAGGGACAGATTAGCGTTATAAAATCATCTCATACTGGTATAGGGAGAGGTTCCTGCTGCTGGTGTAA
Organism: Glandirana rugosa; assembly: GCA_018402905.1. Lineage (NCBI taxonomy): Eukaryota > Metazoa > Chordata > Amphibia > Anura > Ranidae > Glandirana > Glandirana rugosa. Next base: position 1,143,407 of record BLSH010467921.1, on the reverse strand, counting down.
GGGACAGATTAGCGTTATAAAATCATCTCATACTGGTGTAGGAAGAGGTTCCTGCTACTGGTGTGAGGGACAGATTAGCGTTATAAAATCATCTCATACTGGTGTAGGAAGAGGTTCCTGCTACTGGTGTGGGGGACAGATTAGTGTTATAAAATCATCTCATACTGGTGTAGGGAGAGGTTCCTGCTGCTGGTGTGAGGGACAGATTACCGTTATAAAATAATCTCATACTGGTGTAAGGATAGGTTCCTGCTGCTGGTGTGAGGGACAGATTAGCGTTATAAAATCATCTCATACTGGTATAGGGAGAGGTTCCTGCTGCTGGTGTGAGGGACAGATTAGCATTATAAAATCATCTCATACTGGTGTAGGAAGAGGTTCCTGCTACTGGTGTGGGGGACAGATTAGTGTTATAAAATCATCTCATACTGGTGTAGGGAGAGGTTCCTGCTGCTGGTGTGAGGGACAGATTAGCGTTATAAAAAATAATATAAATTTGTGCTAAATAGTACATTTGCGTCCAGAATGAGGAGAGCGTCAAATAAGGGACGTGGTCGTGATGCTGTTGGTGTTGGTGAAGCTCCTGTTGCAAGGAGAGGACGTGGTCGATCTGTGCCAGCTACACACACAAGTGAAACACCTTCCTGGTGGTGTGCGATAATGGGCGTAATCTCGTAGCAACTCTGGGCCTAGTCGGTTTGACGCACATCCCTTGCCTGGCGCATGTGCTGAATTTTGTGGTGCAGAAATTTCTAAAAAACTACCCGGATATGTCAGAGCTGCTGCAGAAAGTGTGGGCCGTCTGTGCGCGCTTTCAGCGTTTTCACCCTGCTGCTGCTCTCCTGTCTGTGCTGCAGCGGCTCTTCGGCCTTCCCGCTCACCACCTCCTTTGCGACGTGCCCACAAGGTGGAACTCCACCTTGCACATATTGCATGTTTAATTTCTAATAAAATATTCTGTTTGGAAACTTTACATTGGTGTAGGATTGTTACTTTTTTCATGAGATTCCTATATAACCTTTTATTTTATATAGGCTTTTATTTTTCATGGATCCATACAGTGTCTTCTGAATCATTTATTTCCACATGGAATGGCTCCTCTTCAGTTCACCTCCACAGAGATCTCCTAGAAACTCACATTAAACATTAGCTAGGAATCAGAGGTATTTTAAGGGGAGAAAACCAGTATGTTAATTCATGTGAACTGACTTTTAAATACAAAATGTAACAAAAATCAATATTAGAATGTGCATGTGCTCAGTTCATTCTGATTTGTGCAATAAAATCTTTAGAGGATTCAAAACACTGTTTCAATAATAAAAATAAAGGAACAATGCCCAAAATAACTAAAACCTCAACTACAGGCTTCAGACGCCACCCCCACCCCCATGGAGGCCCCCGTGGATATGTTATACTTTTTTTAATAAGTGTCTTTTCCCAAAGACTTCAGGCTGCTCATGTGATTTGGATCTCCTCCTGGTGGTTGGTGGTCTGTGATGGTGCAGATGGCAGTGCTGACGTGATCAGCCCAGAATGATTTGCTGCGCAGGAGTGAATTACTGCACTGCACAGTTACAGCTTTTCTGAAATGTTTACTACTGATCACTGCATGAACACAATCCAGCAATATTTCTAAATACTGACATAGGACAAGCTTCTTCATGGAGTTACTTCTTAACCAACATGTAAATTTGACATACCATACTGATCTTTTCCCAATTCAATTTACTGGAGTGATGAACAGCAGAAGTCCCTCATTCCCAGAAGCTGGATGATTAGTTAGGCCAAAACTGAGCCACCAGCGACTGCTCTGGTGTCAGAATGCACAATAGAAGGGAGGGTCTCGGACACTTTTTATTAATTCCCCCCATGTGTCCATCCCACATATAGATCTCTCACCTTGTGGGGTGCACATTTCGAGGACACAATTTACAAGCATGCCTTGACAAAGAAGGCCCGTGAGCCCTTGAAAATGGTGGTGTTTTGCAGTAAATAAACCTATATTTTACATGGAGTATCGGCTTTTCCATATGCTGCTCTGGTATCAGAAATCACTCAGCACTTACAACTGCATGTGTCCATAATTTGCTCAATACAGTGCTTTTTTCACCACACTGAACCACTAACTTAGCAAACATACATAGACGTGCTTTTGACCGCAAGAACATTGTTTTGAAGTCCTAGATCATCTTAGGGCTTATTCACATGTATGGCAGAGACGATCGCGCCTCTGAAAAGTGATTCACACTTGGATGACTTTTCAGAGGTGTAAAACAGGCAGTGAGAAGGTGATATGTCACCTCCTCACCACCTGATTTAATTCCACACACCACAACTACTATTGCACGTGAATGAGGGGCAGTTGCAGTGTGGCCCCATTGAGTGGCATCAGTCAAGTTTGTTGGTGGCACCACCCTGCCAAAAACGGCTTGTTAGTAAAATTTTGCTGTGATGTTTGTACTGGCCCTGTAGCACTATTGAAAGTGTGATTTTAAAACTTTGAAAACTTTGATTTGAATAAAGACTCTGAGGACAGTTCTCGCTTACACACAGAGAAGTTTAAACACTGCAGTAGAGCATAGAGACAGATTATCTGGAAACCATATGTACACTCTTCCAGCACTGAACAGATGTTTAATGTCTCTAAATTAGCCTAAACTAGTAACAATTTAGCTCCACGCTAATTCATTCAATAGTTAAAGTAGATGTAAACTCTAACTGAATGCCACTGAAGCACTGTGTGTCACAAAGAATTGCCATTTTGGAATATAATATTTGGTTTCCCCTTTTTTTTAATCTTTTGTCACATCTCTGTGCTGCTGATGTCCTGCGGCTTCTGCATTTTTCACCTTAAATTTTTACATGGTGACAATAGTAGACCATGCCTGTCATGTACAGTCTCCATCAGAAGCCCATGTGAAAGGGTGACAATGATGGAACACAGCTGGGTGACAATAACCCATCTGAGCTTAATGGTGCCACTCCAAGCCGTGGTATAAAGCCTGCTGATATGGCTCCTCCAATAAGGAATTGAGATTAAAGCAAATGAACTGCCGCTCGCCTGACCTGATCCTGGCATTTCGCCCCACCCAAGGGTGCTTGGTCATAGAGGTCTATGGCTGCTCTTTTGCCTTAATTACAGCTGGGTGACAGGGACAGAATGTTGTCATCCTATAACAGGAAATGCTTGCACAAGGAACTTCATGGCAGGATCACAAAATATGTTTTAATGAATATTGCAGATTTAAAACAATATTACAAATGACTATTAACACTGATTTAGCATGGTAAATCCTGTATGAATTTTTGGTGATTGGGTTTAGATGTATATTAAAGTGTACATACCTTCAGCCAAATTTTATTTATTTATTTTTTGATTTGGATAGCTTCAAGGTAGGGATAGAACTTCTGCCAGATTTTTTGTTACTACTTGAAGCTTATTAGGGCAATTTCCCTTTACTTGCTGTTCTGGTGGCAATGGTATCGCTGGGTGAGGGAAAACCAATAGGAACATAGACATCAATACTAAACTGATAAGGGTTATAAATGCAAGCCCTTCCCGTCCAGCCTCAGCATTCCTTTAAATGGGTCTTTAAGCTCAGGAGGTGGTATGGAATTCCAGATCACGTGACTGGCTGTCACATGATCAGAAACCCATCCCTCTGGCTTCTGATCATGCTTGGAGACCAGAGCTGTCTATGACAGATTGGTCACTGTACTGGAAGCACTCAGTGAGTAGCTTCCTGGTGGGATTGCTCAGGTGGGATCAGACTAGGATCTGAACATGACCTGAGCTCATCCCTAAGGCTGCATTTTTTCTGGCATTATGTTGCATGTTTGTATATGTGTTAATGAACATTTTGTACAGTGTTTTCCAAACGATTTAGAGCTTTGGCACTTTTGTATTAGCCATCAGAGAAAACTATTATCTGTTACATCATGCGTTGCTATGTGTTTTTTCTTTCAGCTGATTTAAAAACTCACCAAATATACAAAAGTAGCTCCAAAACTTTATTGAGCTTCACCCTGTGTCTTCAGGCGTTTTGGAGTAGAGATGTCAACCTCCATCATAGAGTATAATTAAAGTTTTCTCTCTGAGCATTTTCGAGCTTCAAGCTTTGATTTGCAAAACACTCAGTTGTGAATGGGGCCTAATGTTCAACAGAAGACAGAGAAAAAGAAGCTTGACAAATAAGCGCAACTGCTGTGTCCAAAAAATGTGTTGCATGCTTTAGCTCTCATTCTGGATTCCTTCCGTCATACAGCCATCTCCGGAAACCGAAACAGACTGTCACAGCTACTGCGGGTGTTCTAGATGACAGACATCACTGATGGCTCCTCTTGAGATATTTCTTTGACATGCCCGCTTTGCACTAATGGTACTCGAGTTGCCATTTCTCTGATTTGTGTAATAAATAATACTTTTACTATTATGGCCTGTCTCTATTGGTTTTATATGGACATTTTCCTACATTTGGACTAATGACAACGACTCTGATCCAATAAATAATTGCTCTACTCATATTAATGTTGCTTCCCAATAAATCATTGGCTTTGCGCCTTACCCCTGTTTGTTGATTATAATGTTTAACAGAGTCTGTCATTGCATAAAAGTGGTTACAGCCAGCTAACAGAGATACACTTGATTAAATATTTCAGTAAAAGTAACTTTTCTTGAAACTTGATCCCATCAATGCCATTAGCACCCCATTAAGGTTCTTCCTTTTGAAGCTCCTATAATGCCCTAGAATCTTGGTTTTTCATTTTTTTCAATAGGACATAATTACAGTTTTTCTTGTGGTGACATGGAATGATATCATCCTCTACACTCAAGCAGATTCCATAGTTTTTTTTTCTTTTTTAAGGTAATAGATGACTAATATTTATCTAATGTAAGATCTTCACCGACAGATCTCTAAACAACTACTACCATTATGGAAAATTACCTGTTCGTATTTTTACGAAGTATCTAATTTAACGTAACGAACATTCTAGAGGACCCGGGGAAGATGGGTATATGAGACCACGGTCCTGTTTATGTGACCGCGACCCTTCAAACTTTGATTCATTACACAGTGAAGGTTTACAGAACGGATTTTGTTGTGTATGTGACCTCCGCATTTCATATTTAGGGAATTATTGACCGTCCTTGAGTTATTTTGTTCTTCTTAGGTGTCTTGAGAAACACGGAATCACGAATAACGATGAAAAACATATAAAATAGAATGTAATCTATTTATAATCAGTAGATAATGGAATTTTTTCTTTTTTTTTGATACCTTAGACGAACTCACATCTCCTACTATAGTAAGGTACAGTGGTGTTCTTTTTG
>BLSH010467921.1:1076064-1115881 GCA_018402905.1 Glandirana rugosa | reverse complement strand
AGAGACTCCATCTTGATTTCCTGTGGAGAATTTTAGTGAAAGCATGGCAGAGGAAGAGAGAGGAAATAAGAGAAGGGCACTGCCTCTTAGGTCATTTCACCACATGATCTTAGGCCTCTGGGAACGGTCGGGACATCCAGCTTGAGAGAGAGGGGAACCTAGGTGCATATCCAGGCACACTTGCACCGACAGAGAAGCATCCCAGTGTGAGGTGACCAGTCGCCACCAGGAAAGCCTGCCTGTCCCAGGAAGTTTGTTTGGGCCTTGATCAATCGCAGGATTGGGTGAGAGGGCTGTGTTCATTTGCAGGAAACAAGGACACTGCACCAATGGAGTTATATTGAACACTGTATACAGACATCATTGCTGGTAGTCATCTTGCTGACCCTTGTAGTGCCTCAGGATACAAGGCCATTTAGATAGAAAGACACTGCATACAGATGTCATTATCCTTTCACCCTGCTGAGGAAAATCTTGCATTCTTCACTTAATGATCCGGGCCAGTTATGCTATTTGGGCCTGCTACCCAGGAATTTAAAGTGCACCAACCAGAGTGGCTAGCTGAAGATGCCAAGACATATTTAACTTCAAAGGGACTGAAGTTACTATTACCATACAGCCTCACACACACACATATCCAGGGCTCTGTATATGCAGTGGGTGTGCTGTACAGCTTATGTGGAAAGTTAAGATATTGACTGTTGATTTGATTACAGTGTTTGTAATTGGGCCTGTGGTGCCAGGAGACAGAAGAGAGGGATCTGATATAGAGAGGGTCAGTCTTCTACTCTCCTCCTGCCTGAACTCATAGAGCCAAACTTGAGTAAGGGTAACCAATCTGGAACAGATTGCTATTTTTGTGACTTTATTGTTATTAAGTTGTTTGCTCTGTTCTTGGGGTTATTCTAAGGTTTTGAATCCCCTGAAAGCAGCCTAAATGTACTATTGAGCTATATTGCTTGTAACTTCAGTTAATGTTCTTCTATTGTATTCCTTGAACATATTGCTTATGGTTATTACTTATCCACAGAAATACTACAGTAAAGACAATTTCTGTGTTTTATATTGTGTGTGTTTCTCATTGATCCTTGCACACACACTATTACCAGGTGTGCCAGAGGGGCTGGGACAGTTCTTCCGGGTTGAGACGCAGAGTAACCAACTGAAAATACATAAGCAGCTCCTGCGGGGGGTAGCGCTACATATAATAAGGCTCACCGTTAGGTACAGTGAATATCTCCTAAACTTGCACTGTTTAGGAGATATTCACAAGGGATGCTGCTGGTGACGTCACCGGCACATGTGCTCTGAAGGGACAGCATACCAATGCCATACCTTCAAAGCTCCATGCCGGAGTCACACAAATTCTCACATATACACACATATATTCTTACAAATATAGCTTTATTTTGGTGGTATTATATCACCACTGTGTTTTTTATTTTTTGCGCTATAAACAAAAAGAAAACGACGATTTAAAAAAAAACAAAAAATTTTTTTTACTTTCTTCTATAAAACACATCCAAAAAAAAATAAAAATAAAAAATTACATTTCTTTATAAATTTAGGCCAATGTGTATTCTACCACATGATTTTGGTAAAAATGCAATCAGCGCAAACCAAAAATAACAAACAGTTAACATTTGCAAGCTGAACACCAAGGGTAATTTCAAAAAGCCCCACAAGACAATATTAAAATATATATATGACAATTAAGCATCAGAGTATTGTTTTAAAACAGTCTAAAGCCCAACAGAAAAATGTCCATGGATAGTATTATATTTCATCTGAGAAATTATCAGGTGCAGCAACACCTTAGGTGACTGAGCCCGCCACCAGCACACAGAATGCTCGCTCAGCTCAAAAAATTGACCCCTGAGCCAACAGGATGGTCAATAATCACTTGTTCCCACTATCAGTACATTAAAACACTTACAGTACAAGAAAATCCTCTTGTTTCCAGCATAAAAGTAGTATACAAAGCCGAATGCCTGATCAGCTCATTGGGATAGCAGCGGTGATGTCACAGATTGCGGCTCCTCCTCCTGTACACGTTACGTTCTACTGGACTTCATCATATAATACTATCCATGGACATTTTTCTATTGGGCTTTGGACTGTTTTAAAACAATACACTGATGCTTAATTGTCATATATATATTTGCGCTGCACTGTTTGTCTTTTGAGATATTTATGGAATTTTTATTTATTTATTTTAAACTAATAATGGTGGCGATCAGCGACTTATAGCAGGACTGATACTAACTGACTGACTGACTTTGCAGGAACACAGAATCCATTCCTTTCCCCCTGTGAGAACTGAGATATGTCTTTTTTACATGTCTCAGTTCTCTGTGTATTGCCAACGATTAGCGGGTGCCAAAGGACATTGAGTGCCCAGCACCTGTAGATTGGTTTCTGATGTGAATTTTCACAGCCAAAGCAGCCTGCCAGTGGCGTGTGCGCACGCCCCCTGCAGGCGGATGTCCGGAATCACGTATACATATGTGATTCAGCACACAGCTGACGCCCTGTAGCAGTAAAACTTAATATTAAAGTTTACGTTAATGTTTTACTTTCTTTGAGCACTGTGCATATTATTATACCAATTATTATTCTTATGATCACTAATGCTATTAGCAAAGCCCTAGCAGAGTGACATAATTCAGGAAAAAGTGTTTCAATTAATGTATGGGTATCTTATGGATTCCTTTCACTTTCTAGTTTGTGACCAGCAGGCCTGGAAGAAAAAGTGATCAGAAATTGTCTCCCCCAAGCCCACGAGGAACACAGCAATAAAGCTCTGACAAAGGCTCTAATCCTTCCTTACTTCCTTATCCAAAGAAAGAACCTTTTGGCTGCAAGTCAGTTTTGATTTGTAGCCAGGATCAGGTACATGTACACAACAATGAAACCTTTGAAAATGTAAAATTAATACATTTTCTGGCAGAAAATAAAAGCTGCTTTTTGTTTTCAGCTGGAAACATTGTGTATGAGTGTTTGAACTTCAGATAGAGAAAATCAGTGTGATTCAATTCTGAAGAACAATGAAGCCAACTGGTAACCTCCATAAACCATGCAAACTGCTGCATTTCATGCTGAATTTTCCACTCTACTGATGTGATTTAATCCTCCAGCTCATCATATCCTGTTGCACATTGTAGAGAGAGACTGCTGGATTCACAGTGCCCTACTGGATTCAGTTTGTGCAAGATATGTGTTGATCAGCTTTCTACTCTGGTGACTCTATTTTGCATTTACTGTGTTGTTCAAAAAAATTTTTTTTTTATTCTTTTCACAGCCATAGGTATAGAATTAGAGGATACACCGCTGCCTATGCAGCTGCTGTGAATCCTATGGCCGCGTGCAGAGAGAACAGAATAAGCACTTAAAGATAAGGTGTCATAAAACAAATGTATAATAGTTACAGTATCTCTTGACATGGACTGTATATGTGACTAGGGGACCTGGCAGGTCTTCCTTGGATTTTGAAGCAATCCGTCTCATTCCTCACTGGCTGTTTTAACCTTGTAAATGCCACACCACCACACTACTACCACGTGCAGGGCAGCTGATAAAATAGTACAACCAGCCCTCCTGTACTGGGCCCAGGCCCATTAGTTTAAAAGGGGGGGCCCAAGCACCTGCTGAGCAGGAGGACCAGCTGTACTACCTTACTGCAGACACTGATCCTCTTCTTCCTTCCCCACAATGCTGCTTCTCTTCTGCTCCCTCCCTCTAGCTGTGCCGCAGGGAGATCAGTTCTAACATCCGCATTCCAATCCCTCTGCTTTCCGGGCCCCCCTGTGCATCTCTTTTCCCCACAGTTTGGTTTGCCATGATTTCTAACAGCAACCCTGACCACGTATATTGCATGTGGTTGTGGAGCAGATTATGGTGAGGCTCTATTTGCTTAAATAAATTGCATTTGTTGGAGGTGGTGCCTGCAGAACATGACAGGGGGAGTAATTTTGTATACTTCTGTCTGTCTGTCTTTGCAGCTTAAGAGGGAAGTTGGGGGCGTTAAAAATGTATTTTAAGAGCAGGAGTGTGCATTGAACCAAAGAAACCAAAATAAACGGGCTTTTGTTAGAATTGTTAGTTGCTCTAAAGTGATTGGTTCACAACAAAGCCAAGTTATAAACAGGCTAAATATTTAAAAACAACAAATAAAGCTCACTTTATAAAGCTTTAAGATAAAAATAAGGGCCTTTATTTTTTCACGTGGCTGCAATTTTTAAAACTCATTGGGCTCAGCTGAAATTGCCACTTCTTTGAAAGCTTTGTGTTAGCTTTGTGAATTGATCCTATAGTCTTCTGTCTGCATGGAGTTTGCATGTTTTTGATATGCTTGTATGGGCATCCTCTAGATCAGAGGTCCCCAACCCCCGGTCCGTGGCCTTTTGGGGGCCGGGTCATGCGGTCGGCGAGCGAGGCTTGATTTGAGTTTGCAGCTCACTACCTAAATTTACCCCCTCAGAATACTGCCTCCTCATCCCATCTCAGACAGACGCCCCATGCTGTCTATAAACTGGTACTGCAGACTGTGGAACTAAGTACTGATGTGCTGCGTTTCCCATCGGACCGTTTCTACTGCAGTATCTGGTGTGTTATGTATTAAGAATGGTGAAAACCACAGTGATAGAAATCATGTCTTGTATTAAGACAGTTATGGACTCCAGAGAGAGAGATGTACAAATACATAAATGGTCCATATAGTGAACTTGGTGTTGAATTATTCACTTTAAGGTCATCGCAGAGGACAAGGGGGCACTCATTACGTCTAGAGGAAAAGATATTTCATCTCCAAAAACGGAAAGGTTTCATCACAGTAAGAGCTGTGAACATGTGGAATAGACTCCCTCCAGATGTGGTTCTGGCCGGGTCAGTAGATTGCTTTAAAAAAAGCCTGGACTCTTTCCTAGGTGTACATAATATAACTGGATACTAACATTTATAGGTAAAGTTGATCGATGGAAAATCCGATTGCCTCTCAGGGGATCAAGAAGGAATTGTTACCCCTGCTGTAGCTCTGTATCAACTGTGGGCATATGATTGTGTATATGGGTATTTTTTTTTGGTAGAACTGGATGGAATTTATTCAAACTGACTAACTATGTAATTATGTCAAACTATTTAAGTACATGTCAGCCTAGTCTGTCTGTGTCTGCAGCTTGGATGGGGGGGGGGGGGGTTGTAATACAGGCTGAGGCTGGGGCTCACCACTGGAGGGGTTACATGTCCTGCCAGCTACCAATCGTTAGTGGGGGCCAAGAGCTGTATTTGACTACAGTAAGCACACTCTCAGCTCAGAAACATTGGCCACCCAATGACTCATGTGTGTGGTGTGTGAGCCTTAAAACCCAACCCTTTTTGCCACCACGCATATGTGTTACGAGGGCTGCAACAGGTTAACATGCATTGAACACCCTTTGTAGTCTACCACATGTGTAATTAAATGCCATTCACCTGATACTGCTGTGCTCTGCATTACTCCTTACACTGTTCTGTAGCAAGCTATATTTTAGTCTATATTATATTATTCTGTAATAAATGTCCAATATGTACAGAGGATGTATCTAAAGCAAAGTCAGCCCTACAGCTCATTCTCCCCACACTCTTTGCTTTAATGATGGCACAACTGGCTTGCACTTTCACGATGCATGTTGTTGTACAGTCTGTATGATGAATGCTTGGCTGACGGCAATCAATAAGGGCCTCTAGCTTTCTCTATTTGCCTTGGTCCTTCTGGCAGATCAATAGCACGCAACCTTTAAAGGGCATGTTCCCACCTGGGCTCTGTAAAGCATCCCATGCCTCCTGCAGACCTCCAGCAAGCCAAAGCTGAAGTTTCTCTTGAGGTGGGGCCACAAAGTAAAGGCTGTGAGCTGAGAGTCTGAAGAAAGGATGCATTTGCATTCAGAAATGATAGTGAAGAATACAGAATAAAGAAACTGATACAACTTTTGGTAAAAAGTTAGCTGATTTTCAAATGGTTTGTTCACCCTAGCTAAATTCAAAGGGAATTGTTTATACACTCAATGCAGATTTATTGTGATGAGATTTTCTTGTTTATAGCAAAAAGTTGTCATTGTTTTCTGACAGTGATAAAGCCAATAATTCACAATTCATACCTGTATATATTCCTATACTCTTCCGTGCCACTGTGACTGAAGATCTGATCGCTTTTCTCTTTTTTATTCAAAATCGTATCTTTAAATATCTTCAGTTTATCTTTAGTGTTATTAATCTCAGGGTCAAGAGTCTGTAATTTATTCTTTTTCCTCAGGATCAAAAACATCAACAAATCAATACCATCACTATTGAAAAATTGATACCATTCTTTATCCTCCACCTCTAGCACACAGCCTATGTTCTCCGTGTACTTTGAGGAGGGGGGTATGTCCCTTCCCTCCAATCAGGGCTCTCTGGACACTGAGATATGTAGAGTGTAACTTCAGTCTGCCCCATGCTTTTCACAGCTGAAAGGTCATGTGTAAATTCTGCACTTTGAATGTAGAGGATATATGGCTGCAAATAAACAGGGACAACTTACTTAGGATGATTTGTTTTTTGTCTATGTATCACCTGAGGCCAGTCACTTCACTGGTTAAATGTGAGGGTTTTCAACCACTTTAAGGGGTGATGGTTGGGGGCGGTCTCAGCTGCATGTTTCCCCCCACCTCATCCGCAAGTGTAAATGAATGCTAAAATGATTAAATCAGCTGTTGAAAGTGCTTAAAAAACTGAGGGTCTAATATCACTTTAAGAATCGTTGTTTTAAACTAATCATCCCTCTGTCTCCAGTCTCCAATGTATTAACAAAATCACCAGAAAGATAATTCTAAAGTTCCTCTATCTTACCTGCATTGTGTTAGGTTTCCTATTAAAAAATAATCCTGTCTAGGGTTACATTTGAGGAATGAATCATGTTCCCAGCAAATCTAAGGTGCTAAAGTTAAAGAAAACTGCTTTTTAATACATGTTGAAACACCCTAAAGTTTAATGTGATTCTAAAAGCTTGTTGTTTTCATTTAAAAATAACAAACATGTTATACTTAGATGCTCTGTGTAATGGTTTTGCACAGAGCAGCCCAGATCCTCCTCGGGTCCGTTGCTGGTGCTCCTGGCCTCTCCCTCCTGCCAAGTGTCCCCACAGCAAGCAGCTTGCTATGGGGGCACCCAAGCCCAGCTGCTGCTCTGTGGTTCCATTCAGACACAGAGCCATGGCTCGGCCCTGCCCCCTCTCTCTCCTCATTAGCTCACTGACTTTGCTTGACAGCAGCAGGAGCCAATGGCACCCCACTGCTGTCTCAGCCAATAATAGAATAATGCATAGAATGCATTAAGACAGAAAATCTTCTGACTTTAGAATCATATTAACACCAGCTAAATCCAGAATAGGCAAGAGTTTAGAAACCTTGATTTTTACTGCTGTCTGCTCCAGCACTGGGAAAAAATGATCCTCTCAGTTTGTACTGGTAACCATTATCACGAGAGGGGAAATCCAAAATGTTACCATTTTCACTAAAACAGGAATAAAGGTTAAACTTTGCAATGGGAACACCTGTTTTGGCAAAAACTGTATAAGAAAAGACTTCCCCTCACTTTGGCGAGATTTCCGTACACTATTTGTTGGAAGCAAGCAAAGGAAAATCTTACAAACAGCTAATAGAAAAAAATCTGACTATATCCCATTCTATCCAAAACTAAAAACAAAAAATGCTTTGGCTATAGGTAGACTTTAAAGAAATTTGTTCATACAGGGCAACCGATTGGCTGGCCTTGCCTGATTAGTTTGATCAGTAACTCTGCATTAAAAAAACTTCCTGAATGGTCAACATGCACTTGGATCTAGAGTTGGAACCTGCTGCCAGACCTCCTAGAGAGGGGTTAGGTTAGCATAATAACTTTAACTGCAGGTTTTAGTGGCTGGAGACAGGGAGAGCACTGGGTTTTTCTAAGACATTAGCCCCGCAGATTAGAATTATATACACAAAAATGTAGGGCTGTAATATTTTCTCAAATTCAGTTTTTGTATTTGTGTGATCTGTCAGCTTGGCTGTGTGTTTGCTAGTGTTTTTGTAAGCATAACGTGCATTATCCAGTGGAGTGTGCTAGAAGTAACATTCTGAGTAAGGATGTTTAATATCTGGCCAATCAGCAGGCTTAAGGGGTCTGCTGGTACATGCTGTAGGAAATAATAAATATCTGAGGGCATTCCTGCCACTTGGTCTTCCATTCTGGGTTTTTGCCCTTGGAGGATTCAAGAGTGACATCTTGTCCTTAGGACTTAGGGTCTAGGGATCTAGGGATATGGGGCTGCAAGGATCTGGACTGCTCTGTGAAGAAACCTTTAAGATATTGACTGCCATTGAGTGCTACTGTTGCGACTATAGCAAGCCGACTTTGATTGTGCCACATATGGAGGTGGTGAGTGGTGAGCTGCAAAGCAATGCAGGAGCTTTCCATTGCTATCCTGCTATGAACTTAGATTCTGAGATAGTGCTTGATGATCAGCTGTCAAGAAGCCACTTTAAAATTTAGGAAAGGAAGTTAAACCATTATACCCAGAAGCACAGGGACCCAGAAGGATAGAAAAACATGCAGAAGAAAAAGGACTATGTAAAGGTGGAATCTACAGGTATCCAATGTTTCATCCACCCGGTTTCCAATATCTTCTAGAAATAGCATAATACAAAGTTTTAAAATCTAAAGCAAAGTCACTGCACCCATCATTCCTACCATTCAGTGACAAGAACTGCACCCTGAGGGAAATTTGCCTAGAAGATTTATTACCAAGTACATGGATCTGGAATGTTTACAATATATTTGCTAGGGAACTGAAGGCCAGGATTTGGTCATATCTTGAAAATTAGTCAAAACAGTGCTACATAGGTTTTATAAATAAATCCCTAGGCTCGGAAAGGGTCATGACTAAATTACAAAGGCACTGTGCAAGGCATGGCGATGAATGGACCAGGCCACTCACCCAATACAATGTTCACAGTTTCCAACCTTTTTATTTGGTAAAACAAAAGCACAGCTGTGTTTTTTCTATAAACTTTAGCAGCAGATCAGCCTGTACTTTCAATTCTCATGATGCCTAACACGTAAATAAAATATACCTTTTATTGCAACATTTATTGGAAAAAGCTAGTAGCTAACTCTCATGCATTATATATTCCAACTGTCCTTCTTTTGATACAGTCACTGCCATTTTTGAACCCTAAAAAAGGTAAAATTAAAAAAAAATCTGGTATTAAAACATTGTCAGGTTTCATTTTAGTCTGGACAATTCTCTCTGGGTGCAAATGATACTTTTTAAATGATCAGATATGTTTTAAGGTATTGGAAGCTTTGTAAATGTGTATAATAAAAACATAACCTGTATATCTAGTCAGAACACACAATAGTAAGTAAAATGTGAATCTGCAGATAACAATGTTAGTAGGTCAAACAAAGAAAAATCAACCACAAGAAAAAAAGATCACAAAAGTCTATTGCTACACTTTTTAGAGGTTCAGAGGCCAGAGTCAGTGTCTGGTAAGTTAAAGTGGCTCTTTAAGGCAAATACATATAATGTCTAGCTCTTAGTATGGGCAAAATGTAGCTGCAAAGAAAAGTTTGATTTTAAACTTACTAAATTAGGCAAAATGGGTGCTGGAACACAGCAATTGCTGTAACAGTACCCCTGTTTTACACAAATTAGCTAGAAAGCCCACAAATACAAGGTTACTACAGTCTACAAACTTTACACTAAATACCACCAATATTATTATACAAATTATCTACAAGGACAAAGAAAAGTGTTGGATCAAAGACATCTAAAACAAATGTAGACTGGTTTGGACCATCATATATCATATGTATTAGCTACACTATATTACAACAAGTATTGCCTCCTTTGTTCCAGTGAAGATAACGCTTAAGGGTCAGCATACCAAGACATTTTGGACAATTTCATGCACCCAACTTTGTGGGAACAGTTTGGGGATGGCCCCTTCCCGTTCCAACAAGACTGCACACCAGTGCACAAACAAGGTCCATAAAGACATGGATGAGAGAGTTTGGGGTGGAGGAACTTGACTGGCCTGGCCAGAGTCCTGAACTCAACCCGATAGAATACCTTTGGGATGAATTAGTGCGGACACTGCAAGCAAGGCTTTCTAGTCCACATCAGTGCATGACCTCACAAATGTGCTTCTGGAAGAATGATCAAACATTCCCATAGACACTCCTAAACCTTGTGGACAGCCTTCCCAGAAGAGTCGAAGCTGTTGTAGCTGCAAATGGTGGGCCAACTCAATATTGAACCCTACGGACTAAGACTGGGATGCCATTAAATTTCATGTGCGTGTAAAGGCAGGTGTCCCAATACTTTTGGAAATATTGTGTATTTCAAATGCACAATGTCATCTTCCTTGGGGTAATAAAGAAATTCTCTAATACCAACATATTAAACAAATCCACATGGGCATAAACGTCTAAGTTAAACATGTGCACTTGATGTGCCCACCACATCCAAGTTAGTCTTTTTAATTTTCAAGTACCCTTTCAAACAAATGTGTTTACAGCTGTTATTATGTTTTGTATTGTAATCATATCATATCAGCTCACTTGGAAACAAAGGTAAAGCGCCAAAACACAACTAAAATACATATGTGGAAACTGTCTTATCTACCAAAGGAATCTGAATTCAGTGAAACTGCTCTTGTGATAAATATACCCCAGTTAGATATCACAACCAGACACTGCTCTCTCTTTCTTTCAGTATGTTCCCATGTACAAGGAATCTCTACACAATCATTATAGCTATTTACATGCCAGCACAGCTTACCTAATACCGTAATAAGATGTTATAAATTTTCCTTGCACAGCTGTATACACCCTCAGGTACTGAATAGCAGATTTGTGGGCGGTATATATGCGTCACCTAGGTTTCTCACCTACACATGGTGAGTGATTCCAGGGTTTATGACTGATATAGAGAGAATTCTTTTTTCTCAGAATCTTAATAGGATCCGCTCTGGCTCCTGGAGCTTTATATGGCTGTTCCTAGGTCCACATCTTACGTGTTACTAGTCTCAGCTACGAACTGGCCTTTATGCATGCAAGTTTCCTGATTTTTAGGGAACTCATTGAGGTTTTACTCTGTTAGCCTAAAACTGACATAAGTTTAGTTAGTTGCTTCTCAAAGGCCTCCTGCATTGACATGGTGTTTGTTTGGTGCCTTGCTAAATAGAAGTACAAGACAAACTTGCTTGGACTGTTCCTGGGTATCACTGTGTCATGCATGGTTTACTGCTAGCACTACCAGTTGAGCCTTCCCCCTTTACAACACACATACACTAGGGTCACTTAAAGCTGGCCATAGATGAATCGAAATTTGGCTTTTTTCAGCAGGTACTGGTTGAATTTCCATCCATCTATGGCCGTTCCCATTTGAGAGGAGTCGATGTAATGATTAGCACTGAAAGGAAACTACAACTATCATACAGTACAACAAATTAATCGTACCTCTCTATCTTAAGGATGTACTCTCTATATAGTACTCCTATATTAACTCAAAGGTTATCTCAGATCTGTAACGAGTTAATGGTACCTATATATTTAAGGGATTTATTCCTTTCCATATTACCAATCTATATGATCGATACTAACCTTTGCTTGTACTCTCCGTTCCCCACGTTCAGACACACACACACACAAAGCCCTGTTTGAGCAATGCAGGTCAAAAACACAGACATAGAATGATGCACTACTCATTTTTATTTCCTGGTTCAGTATATCAAATATGGTATACTATCAGGATAGTAGAAAATTGCCACCCACAGCTTGTCACCATAAAAGGATTGTTATGGACATACATTTCTCAAACTTATTAGCACTTGTTAGTAATTCACATCTTCTAAAGTATATATCTGAAGTTTATTTAGTTCTAGACATATTATCAGCATATTATGGTTACATTCTTTAACCATACTTTCTGGTCATATTGCCAAGTTATCTTAATATAGCAGATTCGTCTTTTTTCAATGATAACAGTGTTGTCACATACTAGACTGTAAGCTACAACTCATTGTTAAAGAAGCACTCTAGATTAAGTTAAGTTACAATAAAGCACAAAGTAAGGCCAATATTAAGGGAGGGTCTTTACAAGACCATCACAAGCACCTCTTGAACAGGAATCTTGGCATATTTTCACTCGATCAGCACTTGCAGTCAATCAGCTTTAGTCTACCAAAATGTTTTGGTAGAAACATTTTGGTAGAAAAGGCTGAGTAGTCCATCGAGTCTGCCAATTTTTATTTTTGATCTTTTTTTGTTTGTTTTTTAATTTTTTTCATTAACTTTTTTGTCTGAGTATAGATCTATGTTTGTCCCAAGCATTTTTGAAGTGATTTACTGTTGACTGGCTCACTACCCTTGCTGGACGTCTTTTCCAAGCATCAATTACTCTATCAGTAAAATAATACTTTCTAAGATTAGTTTTGAACTTCCCCCCAGTTAGTTTGAGGTCATGTCCCCGTGTTCTTGATTTTAGTTTCATATTGAAAAAACTACCCTCCTGAACGCTATTTACTCCCTTGATGTATTTAAATGTTTCAATCATGTCGTAACCATAAAAGCCATAGGGATGACACACAGATACAAGAAGCACAGACAAACTCAATTTTGGGTTAAGGTCAAGGCATGGAGAAAAGTTTTTTCTATATGTGTTATCAAGTTTCTATAGTTCAAATCATCTTTCTCACAGAGTCAGCAGCTCTTTTGTCTGACATCCTTCTACAACTCAATTGTACTGTTCTTCTATCACTGACATGTGAATCCATCAATCATGTGAGTCTTTAAAGACAAAAACCACCAGCCATCCATGAACCATAGAATATCCAGATTTGTATCAGAAATACTTTGTGAAATTACTTGCACAGCGTAAATATCTTGATTATATCGTATATCACATACCGTGCAATTTTTAAAGTGTCACATTAAGTGTAACCATTTAATCGCTAGCTGGACTAATTTTAAGCCTATTTGAAGATGTCACTTGTAATAATAGGAACCTGGAAGACATCAGATGGTTGCTTTTCTCTAGATGAATTCTCTTACAGGTCGTGCTTTAATCTATGGTCTTCAAGGCCCATGAAGTAGATGTTATTAATGAAGACATGTAGAAAACCAATTAAGTGGTATAGATCAGACACATCATAAATCATCATTTTGAAAGGTTCGTAAACAAATACCATTTATGCCTTCAGTTGTTTATTAATTACAGCAACTAAGTACAGGAATACTGCTTACTTTTTCTGGTAAACCTCCTTCAATGCTAATGAAATAGGACAGCCTGGATACATAAACAGCAAATATGTCTTCCCACATATACATACTGTATTTTTATTATTATACAGGATTTATATGAAAGGGAGACAGTACAGTTACAATACAATAGAATACAAGAGGGTTAAGAGGTCCCTGCTCATAAGAGCTTACAATCTAATAGGTTGGGGCAAGTGGTACAAAAGGTTGTAAGTGTGGGCGAAGAGCAGATGGAAGTAATAAAAGATTAGTTGGAGGCGTGCGTGATAGGCTTCCCTAAAGAGATGAGATTTCAGGGATCGCCTAAAGGCAGCCAGAGTAGGAGATAGCCGGACAGATTGAGGTAGAGAGTTCCAGAGGATGGGAGAGGCTCTGGAGAAGTTCTGGAGATGAGCATGGGAGGAGGAGGAAAGGGAGCTTGAGGGCAGGAGGTCTTGAGAGGAGTAGAGAGGACGGTTTGGGTGATATTTGGAGACAAGATTTGTGATGTAGCTCAGGGCAGAGTTGTGAATGGCTTTGTATGTTGTTGTTAGTATTTTGAATTTAATTCGCTGGGCAATCAGAAGCCAGTGTAGGGATTGGTGAAGAGGAGTGGCAGACACTGAGTGGTTGGTAAGATAGAAGAGTCTGGCAGCAGCATTCATGATAGACTGAAGAGGGGATAGCCTATGGAGAGGTAGACCTATGAGAAGGGAGTTGCAATAGCCAAGGCGAGACATAACAAAGGAGTGAATGAGTAGCTTGGTGGTTTCATTAATTAAAAAGGGGCAAATTTTAGAGATGTTATGGAGGTGAAGTCTACAAGCTTTTCACAACTATTGAATTTGGGGCTGAAAGGACAGATCAGAGTCTAGGAATACACCTAGTACCCTGATGTGGGGGAGGGATTGATGCTTGCATTATTGACCTTGATGGAAAAGTAATGGAGGGGGGGGCGAATGGGGGGGGGGGTATTATCAGCTCAGTTTTAGAGAGACCCTGCGGGTCATGCACGGCATGCTCTGTGATCACTGAATCTATGAGACTCGGCTGATCATAGATCAGAGTAAGTGGCCCATCCCGACCCCTTACCACGTGATCAGCTGTCAGCCAATGACAGCTGATCACGTGATGTAAACAGAAGATTGGTGATTAGTGTTTTTTTTCCCTCATGCTATCAGCGTGAGGGAAAAAAGGCTAATCACCAGCTTCTGTAAGAGGGACATCTGTCCCTCACACAGAGAGCTGGGGCTGCTCACCTGTGCCCACCAGTGCCACCTATCAGTACACAGTCACCAGTGCCACCAACCTTTGCCCACAGGTGCCAGCTATCAATGCCCACCAGTGCTGCCAATAAATGCCCATCAGTGCCACCGATCAGTGCTGACTATCCGTGTGACCTACCAGTGCCCATCAGTGCCACCCAGCAGTGCCCATCAGTGCTGCATATCAGTGCCACCTATCTGTGCCCTTCAGTGCCACCGATCAGTGCCGCCCATCAGTGCCAACCACCAGTGCCCATCAGTGCCAACCATCAGTACCACCTATCCGTGCCCATCAGTGCCACCTCATCAGTGCTTATCAGTGCTGCCTATCAGAGCCTATCACTGCAGCCTATCAGTGGTCACCAGTGGAGCCTATCAGTGCCCATCAGTGTGGCCAATCAGTGCCCATCAGTGCAGCTTACCAGTGCGGCCTCATCAGCACACATCAATGAAGGAGAAAATGCAAATGTAAGCCCGCGCCCAATTAAATAAATGTTAATAAATATACAAATAAAGTATTGATACAAAGTAGTAATGCAATGTTAATAAATATATAAATAAAGTATTGGTAAAGAGTGATAATATCACTCAGAAGGACTAAAATATGGCTTGATAAAAAATGAAAATGAAAAGTCAAAATGACAAGTGGGCAGCTCGCAGAAAACAACTGATCCAATTGTCCAAACACAGTATCTACAAGAACCACAGCGCCCAGAATGAAGGATCCTCAATGCGTTTTATGGAAAAAAAATGAATGAATAAAGTGCAAATGTCACTGAAGAGACTATACTGATGAGGGAATGTTAATCATAACAAAGAAAGTTTCTTCTTCTGAAAGGGGTAAGCTTGCCAATGAATATTCATGCAATTGAATCCAAAACGGATAAATATATATGCTTACCAGAAGCACATAGATTATGCGCAAATGAGCAGGTAATGGCACCAGTGGTGATCTCCCATCATCCGCACGATCCGATCAGAGGGTATATGGAGGAGAAGGATTCTCTTCTCGGCTTCCCGGACCATAAGGATTGATGACAACAACCCTAGATTGCCTGGATCGACCAATCTCTCCATATACCCTCTGATCGGATCGTGCGGATGATGGGAGATCACCACTGGTGCCATTACCTGCTCATTTGCGCATAATCTATGTGCTTCTGGTAAGCATATATATTTATCAGTTTTGGATTCAATTGCATGAATATTCATTGGCAAGCTTACCCCTTTCAGAAGAAGAAACTTTCTTTGTTATGATTAACATTCCCTCATCAGTATAGTCTCTTCAGTGACATTTGCACTTTATTCACTCATTTTTTTTCCATAAAACGCATTGAGGATCCTTCATTCTGGGCGCTGTGGTTCTTGTAGATATTGAAGGAGAAAAACTTGTTTTCAAAATTTTATAAAAACTATGAAACATTTTTTGTTTTTCAAAATTTTTGGTCTTTTTTTTTTTTTAGCAAAAAATAAAAAACCCAGTGGTGATTAAATACCACCAAAAGAAAGTTCTATTTGTGGGAAAAATGATAAAAATTTAATTTGGGTACAGTGTTGCATGACCGTGTAATTGTCATTCAAATTGTGAAAGCAGTGAAAGCTGAAAATTGGTCTGGGCAGAAAGGGGTTTAAGTGCCCAATAAACAAGTGGTTAAGGAAGGATACTATAGATAGTATACTTACATTTATATTTGTGAATTCGTGGTATAGCTAGCAATAGTTAGTCACATTCAACCGGACTTGTGTAACATTAAGGATGGTTTGCCACTCATTCAGGTAGTTTCCTGATTTCAGAATGTGGACGAATGGTGAAACATCATCAACGCTGCAGAACAAATTCAGCTGAATGTGACTTATTACTAGTGGGTATGTTTAAAAACTATACAGATACAAAAATAACTTTTAATTGAGCAAGTAGGAAAGGAAAAAATCTCAACTCTTTTGTCTACAGACTTGGAGCTTGAGCTCTCTCCATTGTTCTCTGACTGTGTTAGGAATTATTTGACAATTAAAACTGATTTTGAATGATATGCCAACTTGGAGCTTCACTATCGATAAAAACAACCTTGAGCGTGTTCACTATTGTGATCAGAGTTTTTATCAGCTTATTGGTCCTGAAATGTGAGGCACATTCTGTCCAGCCATGTGAATTCAAATTTGAAGGGAAAATAGTTATAACAGCAGGTAAGTGAAAGTTACTATTTAAGTTACGCAGCCTCTTAATACCATGCCCCTGAAGAGAAAATTACTACAAAAGAAGAGTTAAAGAAAGACTCTTCCACTCCACCGGATAAGTTTCCCTTAGTGTATATATTATAGTTGTAATGAGGTTAAGCTGTGGAAGAGTCAGGTACACTAAAGCCAGTAATACATGGATCAAAATTCAGCCGGATCAGCAGGGACCGGCCACATTTTGATCAATGTATGGGCACCCTGGTCTATTGATTGACTTGTGTACAACCAGCCTGCTGGGTTTTCCTCAAACGATTAGTGCCACCGGCTATAGCCGGCAACACTAATTATTGTGTTCTGCCAACAGGAAAGACTCCCCACATTCCCCGCCGGCAGAACACAATAGTGCTGCGGAAGGGATTCCTCCATCAACACTGACTGTTGATGGCGGAATTGAGCACTTTTCTTTCCTTCCACCTGTGGTTGAAGGAAAAAAATTGCATACTCTATGGCCTGCCTAAGACACTGATAATGATGAAATATGTAGGACAACCCATTGCTTGTGAAACCTACTCTGTTATAATCTGTACTGTCTTCTTGTCGGCTCTGTAACTTGCTATATTTCGCAATAAAATATTTGAACAAGGAAATATGTTGAACACATTATAGCTGAATCTGTCTTATCTATAACTAGCCATGCACAGCTCAAAATTAAAGTTATGGGTAGCCCTGTGGGCACCACCCAGATTGATAAAAGTTGATTTTTCAACTTTTATCAAAGGAGACGGGTAGGTAATTATTGGCCTGGACAGTGACTGGTCGGAAAATTTGCAGCAGGGGAGATTCCTTCATCCACGCTGCTAAGCGTAAACAGAGAAATAAATGATACTTCTCTCACTCAGCCCATTGGAAATCTTTGTGCGTATGGCTAGCTTAACTCTCCCACAGATTATTAGCTTTGACATGGTAACATACAAGCAGTGTGGAAACACGTTGGCTTCGGGTAGGCAGTAAGACTAAACTAAACCAATAGTAATGATTACTCTTATTAACTAAATAAATTGTATAAGGAGACACAAGAGTGAAAAAAATCTGAAAAGCTTGGTTGAATAGATGTAGACAATTAAATGTATGCACAAATAATTAGAAACACAAACAGTGCCTTAGACGTGCAGTTCATATGCTCATAGAGGTGTAAAGATATTCTTAGGCTGCATTCACACCTGGGCGTCGAGTTTTCAGGCAGAAATACACGCGTTTTTACCACGATTTTTGCCGCAATTTTTACCGCGATTTTGTACCGGTCAAAAAGTCACCAGTGTAAAAAAATAGAAAAACGCCCAAATCAAGCTACAAAAATACTTCCAGAACTTGTTTGAGCTTCAGGCGTTTTCAGGCTTTTGGCTTCAGTCGTTTTGGAGTGGAGATGTGAACCATCTCCATAGAGAATCATTGATTTTTTCCCCTCCAGCGTTTTGTAGCTTCAGGCTTCAAGCTACAAAACGCCCATTTGTGAATGGGGCCTTACTCTGTTATATAGTGGGAGCTCAAAGCTCTTAATTTAACCAAGGTTACATAGTAAATTCAGGGCACATAAAGTCACATCATGCTTTTATCTGATGCGTTCTTACATGATATATAGAAAACATTTTGTCAATTTATTACGTAAAAACCACTATTTGTGATCTAGAGATGACCTCTTGTTTTGAAGTTAGAAGCAAAGTACAGGCCACATGGATGTGAATAAGGATTAGGGGTGCATGTGATTTTAAGAAAATTTCATTACACCAGAAGTTCACACAAGGCATTGGGGTACACTTTTCTTTGGCCATTTGTATCATCAATTTAGAGAGAACAAGATGATGGGACTTATTTTAAGTAGCACAACTTCTGTGTACCTATCTTTCACTTCTAAATGTGGGTAGGCAATTATTTCTACCAGTAATCTGTAATATCACCTCTATTCCCTCTGCAACTGTGAAACTGTTCATAAATGTCCTCATCCTGCCCTGATCTAACACACTCATTTGGAGTTACCAAGACCTCCTGCTCTCCAGTCCCCTAGGCACCTCCTCCTATACTCATCCTCAGGATTTCTCCACAGCCTCTCCCTTCATCTGGAATTCCAACCCCAATCCATCTGGTTATCTCCTACTAGAGTATGTCCTTTGTAGCTTTAGGTGATCCTTGAAAACATATCTCTTTAAAAAAGCCTATCCCACCTCCACCTAACAATTGGAATTTTACTTTCTCCTTCTCCTCAACCCCACGGTCATTACCTTTGTATCACTTGCCTCTCCATTTAGATTGTAATGTTAATAATGTGATGCTCAAGGCTTTGGCCATTTAGTGGTAGCTTTAGGAGGAGATACTAAGCATTTTCCATTGTAATAAGTGCTCATTATCACACATTGTCAGGGCTTGGCTCAGCCCTCCCTTCTCAGAGCTCAGGCTGCTCAGCTGTTGGTTAATTGCCAGTACTCATCATTCCATAGTGACTCGCCTGATGATCATATCCTGCTCGTCAGTCAGACTTGCTGGCTATTTAAACTGCCTGGACCAGATCTCCTGTGCCTTCACCTTGCTCAACATATCTGGATCTCTGCTGTGTTTTCCTGTTAAAGACTTTTGTCTGGCTGACTTCCCTTCTGGTTCCTTATTCCATTTGCTGCTTCTGACCATGCTGATCTCTGGATTCCTGTTTTACTGGCTTGTTCCGACTACCCGCTCTGGTTACCAAACCCTGGCTATGTTTTGACCATGTTTATTGTGTTTGTATTATTTTACCATTTTATTTAAAAGTGTGATTTTTACTGCACTTCTGTCTCAGTCTGATTCATGGTTCCTGACAGTAGGCGAAGGCCATGAATTCAAAAGATGCAGGCAATCCACTTGCTGGTAATATTTTTTCTAGATTAGATGAGCAGGATCACTGCTTGGATCAGTTTGTCATAGCGTTACAGAAGCTCCTGATTCTCACTGCTCACCTAGATCCTCCCACTGTGGCTGTTCCAGTACAACCTGTGTTGCAGGCTATCTCTGCTGCTGCTCCAGTCTCTGTGCAGCCACCTGCTTCGATTATTACCTCTACAAGAGGTATGTCTGGTTCCGCTCTGCTTCCCCAGCGATTTGGGGGTGATCCAGTGCAATGCAGAGGGTTTCTCAAGCGGGTTGGGATATACTTTGAAATGCTGCCCCAGGCGTTTCCCACAGACAGAAGCAAAGTAGGCTTCATGATTTATTTGCTTTCTGAGAGAGCTTTGGCCTGGGCAAACCCTAAATGGGAGACGCAAAAACCCATCGTCCAGAGTTACCCAGAGTTTGTGGCTTCCTTTAAAAGGGTATTTGATGTTCCACTTCTGCTCCCAAGAGCCTCATATCCATTAAACAGAGTATGAGAACTGTTGCCGATTACGCCATTGAATTCCGTACATAGCAGAGTTTGCTTTGAACAATGAGGCCCTTGTGGCTGCTTTTTCTCGTGGTCTCTTGGATAACATCAAAGATGAGATAGCAGCCTGAGACATACCCACTGAGCTGGAGAAGTTGATCATGTTTGCCATTCTCATTGATTCCAGACTCCGAGAGAGACCTTCCCTTAAGGAGCACTTGCAGAAGCCTCCTGGACTCTGGCATAAATTTTTGCTCCGGCTGGAAGCTCCGCCCAACTTGAAAGCGTAACTCCACTTTTGTTCAGAAAAAAGCGTTCCCCTCTGGGTGTTCTATGTACATTGCAAGGATTATAACAACCTTTGTTGCAGATTCCTACCTTTTGTTATTCTAAAGAAATCTCTGTTTGTTCCTCTGTGCCTCTGTGTAAAGTGGGTCTAATGGGAGTGGATTTATAATTATCAATCAGCTGTGCAGCTGCAGAGCACTAATGAGGAAATATGCTGGGCCTGCATCCCTTTAGACGTGTTACTATTGGGAGTATCTCACCAAAAATGACATTTTTGCTGCAGGGGATGCCTGAAATCTGACTTGTATCTATGGCAGACTTCTGGGAAAATTGGTGAGCCAATCACACAAGCAGGAAATTATGTTTCTGGGGCATGTTCAATACACATTCTGTGTACAGAACAACTCCAGGTAGCCATATTGCATTGCATTTTCAGAAAATTACAGTGGCTGCAGATTGAAAAGGAAAAGTAATTTTTAATCACTTTGAATTACAATATAACTTGTGTCGATTGTATATGCTATGTTATTTTTTCTTTATTTGCTATTTTTTTCGCCACGAAAGTGCAGTTACCCTTAAACCACTTAAGGACCGGAAGAATTTACCCACTTCCTGACCAGGCCATTATTTGCGATACGGAACTGCGTCGCTTTAGCTGACAATTGCGTGGTCATGCAATATTGTACCCAAACAAAATTTATGTCCTTTTTCCTCATAAAAAGAGCTTTCTTTTGGTGGTATTTTGTTTTTTGCGCTATAAACAAAAAAAGAACGCTAATTTTGAAAAAAAAAAACAAAACAGTATTTTTTACTTTTTGCTATAATAAATATCCAAAAAAAAGTAAAAAAACTAATTTCTTCATACATTTAGGCCAATATGTATTCTTCTACATATTTTTGGTAAAAAAAATTGCATTAAGCGTATACTGATTGGTTTGCACAAAAGTTATTGCGTCTACAAACTACGGGATAGATTTATGGACTTTATTTATTTATTGGTAATGTCCGCGATCTGTGATTTTTAGTGGGACTGCGACATTGCAGCAGTACAAATCTGACACCAAATGACACTTTTTGGCGACCAGTGACATTATTACATTGATCAGTGCTATAAAAATGCACTGATCAATGTGTATGTGAAACTGGCAGGGAAGGGGTTAACACTAGGGGGCGATAAAGGGGTTAACTGTGTTCTAACTGCAGGGGGGATGGGCAGCCTGGAACATGACAGAGATCGCTGTTCCCGATCACTGGGAACAGAAGA
This sequence comes from Glandirana rugosa, assembly GCA_018402905.1. Lineage (NCBI taxonomy): Eukaryota > Metazoa > Chordata > Amphibia > Anura > Ranidae > Glandirana > Glandirana rugosa. Next base: position 1,094,202 of record BLSH010467921.1, on the reverse strand, counting down.
TCTCTGATATGTCCCTGGTCAGAACGGGGATCTGCCTTGTTTACATAGGCAGATCCCCGTTCTGCCTCTGTGCACAACAAGTCCACCGGACCCGCGAGCGCACTCCCACAGTGTGCAGCGGGTGCGCATGCGCCCACAATCTCCCATTCAAAGACCGACGTACAGGTAGAGCCGACTCGCCACAGTAAAAGTATGGCGGCTGGTGGGCAAGTGGTTAAATATGGTATTTCTATTTTTCTGAAGTGCCAAAAAAATTACTCTTTAATGTGAAACATCTGCATCTCAGATTTTGAACACCTTCACTGACCAAGTATTCTTACCACTGGTTAGAAGCAGCGTTCCTGGTTCAGACTCACAAATCAATTCTATAACATAAGTCTGATGGTTTAAAAATGCAACATATTGGACTGGTAATCACAACCCAGAAGACTGTATATCTAGAGCATCAACAAAACAGCCCCAGGAGCAGAATCCAGTTACTTTAACTACTAATCTGAATGCTCGTCTGGTTTAAGTAAAGGGTTTATTATTTGTTGGTATGGGTGTCTACACTTTACTTCTTATGCATGTTACTCAATAAGCACTTTAGAGTCATAGCAACAGCCCGGTTCTGTTAAACTCCAGGCCAGCCTTTTTCAACTGTGCCTTCTGTGTTCTTCACGCGTGCCTAAAAATTGCCCCAAATTGCCCAAAAAATTGTGTACAAGGCAGCCAGTAAATCAAGCCTGCTTTTTGTTACACAAAACCACAGATTTTCTTTGTGCAACATTACAACCTTGGGCACTGTGCAGGTCAGCTGTCAGCATCCTAACAACTACTGGCATCATTGGTTGATAAGGAGGACATCTGACACATGCACTGCATCCTTGTTTGACCCCCCCACCCCCCTCTGTTAGAAATGCTGGAATACTAGTGAAAACCAATGTGCAAAAGTGTACTTGCTTTCTTTAAAATAATTAATCACCTCTAATGTTGGGTGTCCTACTTGTGTGGATGCTGCTGCAATATTCAAAGCTATTCATTTATTTTTTTCATTTTAGAAGGGGGTACCTCGAGATTGTTCATAGTTTTACAGGGTGCCTTGACTGGAAAAAGGTTGAGAAACACTGTTCTAGGCAAAATTCTAATTTAATAAGAGACCAAGCAAAGTGCAAAGTGCAGTAACCAACAGCAGCCAATCAATACTTGCCATCTACTTGTCTGACTTCAGTAATCTTGCATGAGCTTCTGTGCTTTGCACCTCTGTACTGCCTTGGCAAATAAGCCAATAAACTGTACTGAGAACAGCATAATGATAAAATGGTCCTACTTTAAGAATACAAAACATCTTTTTGTTTTTCTTGATGAATAACACATTATATCAGGCCATAATTACATTAGATAGATAATTCTTGTGGTTTTACTTCAATAAATTAATAATAAGAACTTCAATTGTGCCCATGAAAATGTCACTGGTGGAATTAATAACTCATTATCAATGCTGAACTTTTCTTTTATGATAGATAAGATGATTATTGTATCTAGGGGTAGTCATATCTGTCCTCTCGGGGACCATTCCTGTCAGATTTATGCCACTCTTCGGCCTGGGAACAGACTGCCTGTCCACAGTCGATAACTGTTCTGATTTTATGGCATTTGACTGTCGTCCACTCTTACAAATGAGACAAGGAGTGCTATCCGCAATGCAATCAGGAAAGGAATACAGATGGTCTGATTTTTGGAATTGGCTACCAGCCAACACCTATTCAACTCCCTTGTGCATGAAGCATTGTGCTTTGAGAAGGCTGCCCGCATCGCCAAAGGATTTCAGTGACACTGACTTATCCAGTGCCCCTTGGACAGATCTGTGCTTTATGATGTCACCGGCTCTCTTTAAGGGAATTATTGCTGTGTGAATCACAGTCGCTGCTACTATAATTTAGCTGATATTTTCTACCTCTGCGGCCCTCAATGTCATAGGGTGAAATTCTCGTGATTGATCCTCATAGCCTCCTATAAAACATGCCAAGATGGTGCTGGGACAGCGCTGCAAATTCATCAGACAATAAATGTAGAAGGATCTGAGCTGTGCAAAGCTTTGCACATATTTTTAGCTGTGGCCGCCAGAGAAGTTATAGCACAGCTTGTGAGTTTAAACATCTTGGGGTAAACAGCTCTACAATCTTTTTGTCAAACTGACAGCTGGTTAAACATCAGAGTTACATATTTGACTTCTGGTCAAACAAGCTCCACAGTCCACTATGTTGCGTACCTTGAGGGAAGAATAAGAAAAATTATTTTGCTGTCTTGGGATAAAATTATGAATACAAATAGTTGATAGACAATGCTGTCAAAATGTGTAAAGAAATGTGACTGTAGAATTATGGTCCATTGACTTCAAAGGGAGATTTCTGTATATGTTTTCCTGGCATGGAGCATAAAATGTTATATTTGAAAAACATTAATTTACAAGTATGTTTGGTAAAGCAGTGTGCAACAACCCAATCAACCAACTGGATTTCTGTTTACATTAGATTTTGTAAGATCATTTGTGATAGCTTTTTATGGATTTCTGCACATTGCTGTTTTCTTTCTTTAATAGGACTTTTCTCCCCTGCAGCTCCTTTGCAAGGAATTGTTGTGGTGAAGTGTCTCTTATGTCAGTAATCTGTTGAGGATGCTATATAGTATTAAAATTCTCAGGTTCCTAATAGAAAGCGTGATCCCGAGCCCTACAAGGTCTTTGCATTATTAAGAAACTATAGTGTACCATGCAGTATATTGTGCATAAAGGCCTTCCGGCTAATCAATACATCATGATGCTTGGCACAGTTTGTAAGAAATTGACAAACATTCTTGAGCTTCAAGGATATCTAAACCCAGAACAAAAATGTATTACATTGCAGCTTACTAGTCATTAGAGGTGGGAGCTGCATTTGTTTTTCAGGCTAAGGCCATTTTCAGCAGATACAGAAAATACTTGTTAACAAATGCAGCATGAGTATTTTATGTCAGATGAACTGAAAGCATAAACAATTCTAAATCCCCTTTGTTAATTACAAGAAGCCAGCCTAAGACAAGAAGTATGTTATTTACAGGATTACCAGCAGTGGCAGCCCTTCCATACTGGGTGGACGCTAGGGCGCTGCCCCACTAATCCAAGCATATGGCCCCTAATTCATGGATCCCAATGGTGTTTTTCTTTTTTTAGAAGCACACGATTAGAGCATGAGGCGCTAATCGGCTTCAAAAATGGGTGGGCTCGTGGCGTAGAGCAATTAATATTCGCTATTGTCTTCCTGATTCTCCTCCTGGCCAATCAGAAAGAGGGTCCTGAGACCCGATTGGCTGAGAGGAGAAGCGATCCTATTGGAGGAAGAGGAGACGCAGGAGAAGCCGCCGTGAAGCCGAGGAGGAGGAGTTGCTCTCTGGTGAGTGTTTTGGCACATCACACTGTCACAGTGGGCTTTTGAATCAAGAAAAGATCGTCAATTCACAGCTGTTGGTTACACATAACACTTTGTTTATTTATCTAATACATGGACTTTTTTCATTTATGTAAAGCACTGCACCAAAATTGTTTAACATATGCGTCTCTCCTGCCCTTGAAAATATAATTGTCTGAATCGTAGAAATACTGGATTAAGACTGTGTGTGTGTGTGTGTGTGGGGGGGGGGGGGTTGAATCAAGATTGTGATCCTTTAACGATTAATCGTGCAGCTCTAACTTACTGTAGTAACTTATTTTGTGCATTTGAAGGCTCCTGATTACCGCTCCATTCAAACAAGCACAGGTTTGTCTCTGAAATTTGCAAACTTATGGTGGCATTGGTGGGGTGACATAATTATGTTTAATAAGCTAATTTCTAATGTCATTATTAACTCTAGCACAAAGTAGGTGGAATATATCTTCCCCAAGAATAATGCACACCATCATCGTTTCTCTGACTGCTGCTAGCCAATCCACAGCCCATCTGTACTTTGGAAATATCCCAAAGGTGGACAAATAAATGTAATAGACATGAATCTGTCAGCTCAATTCAGAAGCAGCAGTCAATGTACATTAGGATAAACCAGTTTTATATTTATATAGCCATGAGCACTAGATATGTTTTACACTGTAACATAATGGTTCCTCCAACATGCTGTCACATGAGAGGCGCCTCTAAGTGTAATATGTAAAGACATTTATTTCAACAATAGCCAAATGGCAACTCACATGAAAGAAGTAAAAAGCAGGCACTTCTTTGGTAAAAGGGATGAATTGAGGTCCATCCAATCCAAGCTGTGTGGAGTCTCCTCTGCGTGTGCACTAAAGCACTCGCCACTCAAGCAGGAAGCGCTGGGCGGGCGATTTGGGAGGTCAAAACGAGGCTTGAGAAGCACCAGCAGCGTGGATGGATGAAGTCACGCAATGCGACGCGTTTCCTGAGCTGGCAAGCTACGGTGGCCTGGTAGCAGCACTCCTTCGTCAGGCAGGGATAGGGAGATGTGTAGCTCTCCTTCCTTTTACTTCTGCTTTTTACTTCTTTCATGTGAGTTGCCATTTGGCTATTGTTGAAATAAATGTCTTTAAATATTACACTTAGAAGCACCTCTCTCCTTGTTGCTTTACAGTGTCTCCCGGAGCCTGGGTTCAGCTTTCACCTGACGGCAGCCTTGTGTGTGCCTACAGCCTTTTGGATTTGATGGTCTAACTGTATCAAGTATTTCATTATTATAACTATTTTAATCCCGTGTTTAGTGTTGCTCCCCCTTTACACTCGGTTCTTAGCTGTTAGATTCAGTGTGTTGGATATGCTGGGTTCTGCTCCTGACACTTGTCCATGCTGTCACGTGAGCACTGTCTCTGTACAGCATGTTTTATTACAGTGTTAACAATTAAGGCCAATGTAAAGGGATTGCATATTTCATCTAACTTCTAAGTTAGAGAGATTTGCCCAGCCAGTGTGGAAGCATTTGCTAACTGTTTCACTCTTTTTACAGTTTTAAGGGAACTCAGAGGGAGAAAAACATGCGTGTCAAGTTAACATAGGCAAAAATAACCATGGTCTTGTGACAGAGCCAGGGAACATGTTAGTTAAATGCTATAAAAAAAATTAAATTCCAGGAAAAGAAAGTATATACACAGTTGAATCAAATATATATGATCTCCTTTACCTGCAAAAAGAGGTTGTAGTTGCTAGTCTTGTGAATCAGACACCCCTGCACTGCGCTATTGACCTCATTTTTTTGGAGCAGTTAAAGTACACCAGCTGACTAGAGCAGCTCAACGCAGGCCCCCAAGGATGCTTCCGGCACCCAAAGACACTTAGAATCCCATGTGGCCCTTCTGTGCACATTTTGACACTTCCTAGAAGTGTCAGAGGACAGCCCCCTCCCTGTCATTTCCTGTGCTTTCCTATTGGCCATAAAGCTGGCCAATTATAATGTTAGGCCAGTATGAAAATATAGAGGCAAGAGTTAGCCTTTAAAATACCAGAGAAAAATTAATTTTCTATAGGAGACAGTCACTGGATTTAAGAGGTCAGGTAATGCTGCAACAGGTATCTGGAGCTGTATGCAGGTTGCCAGCTGCTGATTAGATAAGGAGGAGCATCTCTATTAACTTCTTTACTTATTTCCCTTCCTCTCTTTGGCTTCATGCACACAGGACTTTAACCACTTCTCAACCAAGCCTGTTTTCTGGGTTCGGTGTTTACAAGTTAAAAACATTTTTTTGCTGTAAAATTACTTCGAACCCCCAAACATTATATATTTTTCCTAACACCCTAGAGAATAAAATGATGGTCATTGCAATACTTTATGTCACACTCTATTTGCGCAGCGGTCTTCCAAGCGTGCTTTTTTAAAAAATAAATTCAGTTTTTTTAGATAAAAAATAAGAAAACAGTAAAGTTAGGCCATTTTTTTTCCATATTGTGAAAGATAATGTTATGCCGAGTAAAATGATACCCAACATGTCATGCTTCAAAATTGCGTCCGCTTGCGGAATAGCGACAAACTTTGCAACTTAATAATCTCCATTGGCGACGTATAAAAAATTCTACAGGTTAGCAGTTTTGCGTTACAGAGGAGGTCTGGTACTAAAATTATTGCTCTCACTCTAACGATCGCGGCGATACCTCACATGTGCGGTTTGAACACCATTTTCATATAAGGCGGGAATTTTTTTTTTTAATTATTTATTTTGCTTTCGACTTTTTATTTTTACACTGTTCTTTAAAAAAATAAAAATGTATCACTTTTATTCCTATTACAAGAAATTTAAACATTCCTTGTAATAGAAAAAAGCATGACAGAACCTCTTAAATATGAGATCTGGGGTCAAAAAGACCTCACATCTCATATTTACACTAAAATGCAAAAAAAAAAGAGAAATTCATTTGAAAAAAATGACAGCCCAAAAAATGGGCTCTTTAAGACCGTTGGGCGGAAGCGACGTGTGGCGTCATTTCCACCCTGCCGTATTATGGAGCTGAGTGAGCGGCTTCAGCCGCTCAGTCGGCTCACGGACACTGGGGGGGATGGATCCGATCATCTCCACCGCTGCCGGCGGAGATGACGGGAAAGCGGCGGGAGGGGGGGCACCTCTGCTGATAAAAGTGATCTCACGGTGAATCCGCCGCTAAGATCACTTTTATCTTTTTCAGAATCGCCTGAAGAAAAAAACGGTATCTGAATGGTGCCTGCAGCTGCAGGCACCATTCAGATATCACCACTCGAAGTCAAGGACGTCATATGACGCCCTTGGTGGTTAAGTGGTTAAAAAACAGCCAAAAATTGCAGTAGCATATCAGGGATGTTTTCAGCTTTTACCAGCGTTATATTACCACCATTTTTTCACGATTTTTCGCGGTTTTAAAGGGACATCGTTTTTTTTCCCAATTGGTCTAAAACATCCAAAAACGTTGGGGATTGACGTTTTTGAGTGTTTGAACGTTTTTACAGCTGAAAACAGTTAAAAAAAAAAACCGTCAGCTCTTGGGTTTTTTTTACAGCTCAAAAACGTCACTGCTAAAAACAGTTGATAACAGCCTATGTGTGCATGAACACATAGGATAACATGATGGAGGGTTTATTGACTGTATAAAAAAACATCTGCAGCTGAAAACAGCTGCTGAAAAACAGTCCAAAAACATCCTGTGTGCATGAGGCCTTAAAGATCTGCCTCGATCAATCTCTTTCTCATCAAAAGTTTACTTCCTATCAACTTTTAAAGTGGTTGTTAAGCCACTTGTATAAAATGCTCCCACTCCCTCTGTATTATAACAATAAATTCCCCTGTGTCTGAGTTATACCATATATATGCTTATCTGGACTGATAACACAGTGTCTTCCTGTGATCAGTCGCCTTCTCCCTCCTCTCCTCTGCCAGCTGAAAGTTCCAAAGGGGGGGGGGGGGCAAGCACTGCAGCCGACATCAGTCAGGAGAGGAGAGACGGAGATGAGGAGTCACATGACTGCAGGAAGATGGTGTGTCATCAGTACAGATAAGCATATTTATGATATAACACAGACAAAGGGGACTTCTTGTTCTAATACAGAGGGGATGGGGGCTTTTCACGTTAATTATGAGAGCAGCATGAGCGGAGCTGACACGAGCAGACACAGAGAGGTGAGGGGGGAGGAGGGAGGGAGAGAACATAGGAGACACAGAGCAGGGTTGCAGATGAAGGAGGTATGTACTGACTCCGGTGTCTCAGCTCTTCAGCCATGACAGTTCGGAGTCAGCATACAGGGGGAAGGCAGAACCAGGCAGGATCAGACAGGCATTACAGGTGATACAGGGGGCCAAATGACACAGCACAAGCACTGAGCTGTATAACATGCTTTAAGGGAACAGGATCTATTTTTTTTTTTGTTGGGTTAACAAACGCTTTAATTATTTTTATTTACTACCATTGCTATAAGATATCCTAAGTCAAGCAGTGCTAGTGAGGACCCTTGTCTAATCTACACTGGACACTGAAAATTATTTACTCAGATTGGTTGCTTTGGGTAACACCATCTTTCTGTTGCACACTTTGGTAAATGAGTCACATTACTTTCTTCCATATACAGTATCTCACAAAAGTGAGTACACCCCTCACATTTTTGTATATATTTTATTATATCTTTTCATGTGACAACACTGAAGAAATGACACTTTGCTACAATGTAAAGCAGTGAGTGTGCAGCTTGTATAACAGAGTAAACTTCCTGTCTCCTCAAAATTACTCAACACACAGCCAATAATGTCTAAACTGCTGGCAACAAAAGTGAGTACACCCCTAAGAGAAAATGTCCAAATTGGGCCCAAAGTGTCAATAATGTGTGTGGCCACCATTATTTTCCAGCACTGCCTTAACCCTCTTGGGCATGGAGTTCACCAGAGCTTCACAGGTTGCCACTGGAGTCCTCTTCCACTCCTCCATCACGACATCATGGAGCTGGTGGATGTTAGAGACCTTTCTCTACTCCACCTTCCATATGAGGATGCCCCACAGATGCTCAAAAGGTTTTAGGTCTGGAGACATGCTTGGCCAGTCCATCACCTTCACCCTCAGCTTCCTTAGCAAGGCAGTGGTAATATTGGAGGTGTGTTTGGTGTCGTTATCATGTTGGAATACTGCTCTGAGGCCCAGTCTCCAAAGGGAGGGGATCACGCTCTGCTTCAGTATGTCACAGTACATGTTGGCATTCATGGTTCCCTCAATGAACTGTAGCTCCCCAGTGCCGGCAGCACTCCTGCAGCCCCAGACCATGACACTCCCACCACCATCTGAACCAAATGAGTTTATCTTGGTCTCATCAGACCACATGACATGGATCCAGTAATCCATGTCCTTAATCTGCTTGTCTTCAGCAAACTGTTTGCGGGCTTTCTTGTGCATCATCTTTAGAAGAGGCTTCCTTCTGGGACTACAGCCATGCAGACCAATTTGATGCAGTGTGCGGCGTATGGTCTGAGCACTGACAGGCTGACTCCCCACCCCTTCAACCTCTGCAACAATGCTGACAGCACTCATACATCTATTTCCCAAAGACAACCTCTGGATATGATGCTGAGCATACGCACTCAACTTCTTTGTTCGATCATGGCGAGCCCTGTTCTGAGTGGAACCTGCTTGGCCACTGTGCTGCAGCTCAGTTTCAGGGTCTTGGCAGTCTAATTATAGCCTAGGCCATCTTTATTTAGAGCAACAATTCTTTTTTTTCAGATCCTCAGAGAATTCTTTGCCATGAGGTGCCATGTTGAACTTCCAGTGACCAGTATGAGAGAGTGATAACACCAAATTTAACACACCTGCTCCCCATTCACAACTGAGACCTTGTAACACTAACGAGTCACATGACACCGGGGAGGGAAAATGGCTAATTTGTCCCAATTTGGACATTTTCACTTAGGGGTGTACTCACTTTTGTTGCCAGTGGATTAGACATTAATGGCTGTGTGTTGAGTTATTTTGAGGGGACAGCAAATTTACACTGTTATACAAGCTGTACACTCACTGCTTTACATTGTAGCAAAGTGTCATTTCTTCAGAGTTGTGAATGTAAAGATATAATAAAATATTTACAAAAATGTGAGAGGTGTACTCACTTTTGTGAGATACTGTATAATGTGAGGCAGACACTTTTGAGACTGTTACTTCTGCTTATGCTTCATAATTCAACTGCATTCAAGTCTCTTCCTCTGTATGTGCAGCTTATTATAGACACATCACTGCTGATATTGATCTACATGGGTTCTCAAATGTGAAATATTTATAATCATACGCCTCTGGGTTTCATGTTTTCAGATCCTTCTTGGGAATGGCAAGCTGTATTTATTTAAACATAGTACTTAAAACTAATGCTTGGAAACATATTTGTTTGCCAAGACTGAGAAATTCAGACTAAAATGTATATATGTATAGAATACACTTAAAGGCAGAAGACATTCTATGCATTAGGATAAAAAGCCTTCTGTGTGCAGCAGCCCCCCTCAGCCCCCCTAACACTTACCTGAGGTTCCTCTCTGTCCAGCAATGTCCATGAGTGTCTCAGCCATCTGATATTCTCCTTCCTGATTGGCTGAAACACAGAAGTGGCGCCATTGGCTCCCGCTGCTGTCAATCAAAATCAGCTATCCAATCAGGGGGGAGGGGACGCCGTGTGTCAGGGCTCCATGTCTGAACGGACACTGGGAGCTGTGACTCAGCTCCTTCTAAAATCCAGCTCCCATGTGTACCAATATAACATTAATGTACCTCAATTGCAGAAAAATACAAGCTTTCTTTGATTTTGAGAACAAGGCCTTACCTTATCCCTGTTGTATTTCTTAAAAGGCTTCAGAGACTCCCTGGCATAGATTTGAGACAGAGAACACAGTAAGCAGTTTACCAGCTGACCTCATTAGCACACTTCCTTCACCCATCAACTAAGTTTTCACAGCATCCACGGCATTTCTCCACATGTGCATTTGCCTGGCTTCCCCAGCATCCCTTCAGGTGGGCTCAGGCTGCATGCTAAACTCCCTGGGGCCACAAGTAACCCCTACATGTAGTGCAACGGTTTGCCTGATTGGATGCAGAGTGATTGGATAAATGGTATGTCCTCCTATTATATAGTTTTGGTAAATCTAAAGGAGATGTTACTGTCTGATTGTATTGAGTATGGCCACATTTATACACCTAAAATTACCTGGTTGCTCTTTCAGGGTCATTAATTGTTAACGGCACACCAAACACAGAAGCAAACACACATTTTGCCACATGAAAATAGGTGACAAACACAGTAAAAATGCAACTTGCACCACACCAAAATGTCCCATGAGCTATTTTGCCTTGTGTAGTGCAGCCCATTGAAATCAATGGGCTGCCCTATGTGTGTCACTGGAATATTGAGGCAAAAAACATGCGCTCCCACTACTCTAGGTGTGAATGGGGTCTGAAAGTGAAATGGGTGCATTTACACAAGAGTAACGAGGCTCCATTCACATCTGTGTGTTTCTGAATGCATGGCAAACCATACAGAAAATGCGTGCTTTGCGTATAGAAAGTGGGTGGAAGGTAGTATTGTAATGGGTAAGGTGTGGTCCAGAGTGGTGAACACATCCTATCACACCCTCTTCTGTGACCTAAAAAGGAAGTGAAGGCTTCTGGGAGATTGCCTACAGGAAGTGAATGGTGAGAGATGATCTACAGGAAGTGATGGAATCTGAAAATCATTAAAAAAATTCAAATAAGCTGACAAGATTTTTAAACCTCCTGTGGATAAGGTAAGTGAGAGAAAAGTAGACGTGCAGAACTAAGAAATTAGCTTAGTTTTGATTTGTTATTTGCATAAATTAATTCAGTTAAATTTGTTTAACCCATTTAATTAGCTTTCGGAATTAGTTTCGTTTATTCGTATTCAAATCAATTTGAATTTTCGGAATTCGAATTTGAATCGATTCGAATAGTTTTCGAATCAATTTCGAATAGTTTTCAAATTTCAACAGTTTTCAAATTCGAAAAGTTTTCAAATTTGAATAGTTTTTCAAATTTCCAAAGATAATAAAATAGAATAGAAAATAAAGGAATGGAATATAAAAAAACAGAATAGAATAGAAAATACTATCACAGAAAATAAAAGAATAGAATATAATAGAGTAAAATAGAACAAAATAGAATAGTAAATAAAAGAACAGAATAGAATAAAATAGAATAGAAACAAATAGAATAGAATAAAAAAGAAATAGCATAAATTAGAAAGAATATAACCATCTTCTGAAATGTGAATAGAAAAGAATAGAATAGAAAAGAAAAGAAAATAATATAATTAAAAAAACAATAGAATAGAATAGAACTTCGAATTTAAAATAGAATAGAAAATAATATATTAGAATAGAATAGAAAATAACAGAATAGTGTATAAAAAAAATAGAATAGAAAGAATATAACCATCTTCCTGTTCTAATCTATTCTTTTCTATTCTATTTAAATTCGAATTGATTCTATTTAAATTTGGGGAAATGGTTATTTTCTTTCTATTCAATTCTATTGTTTTTTTAATTCTAGTTTTTTCTATTTGTTTATTCTATTTTACTATTATTTTCTATTCTATTCTATTCGATTCTATTCTATTATATGCTATTCTATCCTTTTCTATTCTATTCTTTTCTATTCAAATTCAAATTTATTCTATTCCAAATTTGAATTTTGGAAGATGATTATATTCTTTCTATTCTATTCTATTCTATTCTATTCTATTCTGTTAAATGTGAATATAAAGTGACAATTGATGGCGCCAAAGATTGTGAATAATAATAAGTGAAGCTGCCCCTTTAAGAGTGAATAAATCACTGTAAGTGAAAAAAATTAAGAAAAAAAGGTTATGGCGCTACCCCATAAAGTAAACACATATAATATTGGAATTCAACATTGATCAAATAAATAAATATATATATAGCTATATGTGAAAAAAAAATTATATGTAAAAAAAATATATAGTACAACAAAAATCCTTAGTGTATCTTCACAGAAAAAAAGTCCATTCACCGTGATCCAAAGAAATGTGCAAACACAATTTGTGTCCTTCAGTGTTCCGCCATAAATAGTGCTTATAAAATGCAAACTCACCAGAGCTTCAAAGTAAAAAAGCCTGGTAAATAAATATTACATTTCTTTCAACCAACAGCATATACGGAGACTGTCCCTGCACCACAGCATGTGTCATTGGTACTGGTCAGGCAACCAAGCTCGGGAGCAACATATGAAGGGTCGTAGGGCAATATGTTTATTGCAGATGAATAAAAACAGGTAGGTAAAACAATACGCACTTAGAATTAAATCAGCACCAACATGTACAGCTTTTGGATATGTGTGTTCGCATTCTCGTTTGATAGCTTACTGATGACATGTGTAACATGAAATGCATAGAAGCTGCACATCTGCTTCCTATTGACGCCCTGTGCTTTGGAACGCACACCACGATCAGGCAGCACATATAGGAGGCCCTAATGGGCATTGATAGGCGGCACTGATGTGCACTGATAGGCGGCACTGATAGACAGCATTGATGGGCAGTGATAGGCTGCACTGATAGGAGCCACTAATGGGCACTGATATGTGGGATTGATGAGCACTGATAGGTGGCACTGATGGGCACTGATAGGCAGCATTAATGGCCACTAATATGCTGCACTGATGAGGATGCACTGATAGGCGGCATTGATCAGCTGCACTGCTAGGCGGCATTGATAGGTGGCACTGATAGGCAGCATTCATGAGCCCTGATAGATGACACTGATGGGCACTGATCAGCTGCACTGGTAGGTGACATTGATGAGCAATGATTGGTGCCACTGATAGGCGGCATTGATGCGCACTGATAGGCAGCACTCATAGGTTTCACTGGTGGGCACTGATAGGCGGCATTGATAAGCACTGATAGGAGGCACTAATGGGCACTGATATGTGGGATTGATGAGCACTGATAGGTGGCACTGATGGGCACTGATAGGCAGCATTGACAGCCACTGATAGGCTGCACTGGTGAGGAGGCACTGATAGGTGGCACTGATGGCCACTGATAGGCAGCATTGATGGGCACTGATATGCTGCATTGATGAGAACTGATAGGTGGCACTGATGGGTATTGAGCACTGATAGGCAGCATTGATGGGCACTGATAGGCAGCACTGATAAGCTGCACTGGTAGGCTGCATTGATGAGCAATGATAGGTTGCACTGATAGGCGGCATTGATGAGCACTGATAGGTGGGATTGATGAGCACTGATAGTAGGCACTAATGGTCACTGCTAGGTGGGATTGATGAGCGCTGATATGAGGCACTAATGGGCACTGATAGGTGGAATTGATGAGCACTGAAGGGAGGCACTAATGGGCACTGATAGGTGGGATTGATGAGCACTGATATGAGGCACTAATGGGCACTGATAGGTGTGATTGATGAGCACCGAAAGGAGGCACTAATGGGCACTGATAGGTGGAATTGATGAGCACTGATAGGAGGCCTTAATGGGCACAGATAGGTGGGATTGATGGGCGCTGATATGCTGCACTGATGGGCACTGCTAGGCAGCATTGATGAACACTGATAGGTGGCACTGATGGGCACTGATAGGCAGCACTGATAGGCTGCACTGATTATCAGGGCACTAATTATCAGTGTAAAAATGTATTGACATTGTTGCCAGTTAATGGCTCGCCTTTCCTCACCCAGACACAGCATGGGAGGAAAGGCTGCGGATAACAAGCAAGTATGTTTACATGTGATCAGCTGATTACATGGTAAATTACTGCTGTGATTGCACTTGATGCACGTTCCAGGGAACACGCGGGAGGCAGATTTCTAGGAGGATGTCCATGGGGTTCGGATGGAGGGGGAGTCAAGGGGGCCCATCATGGTATCTTGTATCTTGGCCCTGAGGGTTCTAGTTACGCCTAGGGTTGCCACATCATCCCTTTAATCCAGGACACATATGAATTACACAAGTTCTGAGGCTGATTTAATGCAGATAAGGAACCAAGTGAGTGTAATTACCACCTTAATCAGCCTCAGAACCTGTGTAATTAGTATGTGTCCTGGATTAAAGGGATGATGTGGCAACCCTAGTTACGTCTCTGATCTGAGCTGTGTGAGAGAAGGAGGGAGAGGAGGAAGGGCAGAAGGAGGGGAGGAGGAAGGGGAGGAGGAAGGGAAGAGGAGGGAAAGAGGAGGTGTGCTGCCTGTGCTCAGACTGTGTACGGGGATGTCAGAGGGAGCCCAACAGGCACAGCTTACATGGAGGATGGGGGGCACAACTGAAGTCTGAGAAGGGGGCAGCCCTCCCCAGCACCGCCCCTAGATCCAGCCATGTCTATACCACTTCTGTATTTTCCACTTTTATGCTGATGAATAGCACAGTGCCTGAACTTGTTTACTGTTCACTTACTGTCTGTTCAATAGGCGCAGCCACATCTCCCAGTGGAGGAGGAACAGTAAGAGGGGTGGATTTCTGAGGCTGTAACTGCCCCCTCTAAACTTTTAAACAGCAAATGGACCGGTACACGCCATGCAATTCAGTCTTTCACCCCATACCTTGCAATGTGCTATGCTATTTCTGATATGTATATGGTTTGCAGCATGCAATCAATATGTTTTTAATAGCACATGTATGTACTTACGGTTATATAATTCATGTTTTCAAGATCAATAAATACAAGAGTTTCATACATTGACTTTCTGCCAGTCATGACATACATGCCTCATCTAAAGAACCAAAACCCCTCTCTTTAGGGATGGAGATGCATGTCCCCATTAGTTTCATTTAAAGTCCCAAAACCTTTCCTGGTTTTCCAATGGACCGGTACAGTGACCTACATAATAGATGAGGTGCTCCGTTGGAAAAAAAAGGTGAGAAGAAAGAAATAACAGGTGATTCATAATTATGGTAATATTTGTTATATATTTAGCCTATCCCATCCTTTAACACCATTAGCATTAAAGGAGTACAGCCAAAACTTGTTTGGCTGTACTTCTCCAGTGGTTTACAGGAGTGCAGTCCGTTTTGCACTCCTGTGACCGGTTTTCAGCAGAAAGTGGGGTGAAGCCCGCTGTCAGCTGACGTCACAGAGCCGGTACAGGTTTGGCAAGATCACGACCATATGGTAGGGATCTGCCCATGTGTCTGTATTGGCATCTGACTTAGCCTCTCAGTGAGCTGCAGAGAGCCTGTGCTGGCCGCTGCCGCCACCTCCACATCCCAACACTCCAGTGAGCGAGGAGGGAGCAGAGCAGAGAGCCGGTGACTAACAGTCACCAGCTCTCTGCTCAGGGAGGTGTGAAAACTGAGCGATTAGCGGTGTTTGATCGCTCGGTTCTCAGTGTTAGAGCGGGGAGACAGATGCAGCATCAGACCGATGCTGCATCCACCTAGGTGTTATACTTACCTGCTCTGTGCAATGGTATTGCAAAGAGCAGCCCTGTACCTACTTTTCTGGGGTCCTCTGGTGGGGATCTTAACTCCCCCTCTTCTGTTTCTGGCCTGATAACAAACTGCTTGCTGTGTGTGTCTCGGCTATCCCCCTGCTCTCTGCTCACTGGATTTGATTGACAGCAGCAGGAGCCATAGTATTCAGCAAAGTCTGCGGGACCAGGAAGAAAGGAGGGAAGACTTGCAGCAGGGCACAGCACTAGATTGATAAAAGATTAAGTGTTGGGGGGGCAGTTAGTGCAAGGTTTTTTACCTTAATGGTGATAATGGACAGATCTGCAGTACATGTTATTGAATTCTGACAGCCAACACTTGCAGAATAATCAAACTGTGTCTGCATCTGATTAGATGCACGTGTTGCTTGGCTAAGAAATTTCTGCCTGGCTCTATTGACAAAATTTGATTGAAAAAGTTACTTTTTTGAACCAGGTGGTACCAACAGGGCCGCCCATGGTACAATTTTGGCAGAGTCACCAGGATCAGCCAATTTTCAATCCATGTATGACCAAATTTTAAGCTGACAGAGGAAGCAGCAGTACTCGAATCCAGTGGTTCTCGGCCCTGTCCTCAAGTACCTCCAACAGGCCATGTTTTGGGAATTTCTTTTAGATAGAATAGCTGTCCAAAATACCAAGCCATTGACTCTGATTTAAAGCACCTGTGCAAGATAAAGGAAAACCTGCAAACATGGCCTGTTGGGGGCACTTAAGGACAGGGTTGAGAACCACTGCTCTAAGCTAAGCACGGCTCCCCTACAGTGTCCAATGCTACCAGTCACACAATGAACATGCATATAAGACAGAAGAGAGAAAGGATGACCTTATCAGTTTGCTGCTGCTCCTTTACTGTCTAGTCACAGGCTGAGGGCCCTGAACTACGATGTATTGCTTCACTGCAGGCGTCTTTATTACTAGACTGGATAAACAGAATTACAAATTCATGACAATTTTATAGATATCCATTTAGCTGTTTTTTTAGCTGTTTAGAGACTTTTTCCACAATAGCAAAGGTCATTTTGTTAACATTAATTTTCCACTTTAGCCCTATTGCTTACTGTCCTTCACACAATAAGTGTAATTTGCCTAAATGGATGACAATACCAAATTACATACAAATAGTCTGTGTCAAAAGTCTGGAGTCTATCAGTACAATCTAATATATATACAAAGAAAAGCAAGGATCACTGAACACTGTTTATAAATCCCTCTCAAGTGACTTCACCAGCATATCAGATTTTCAGAATGTAAAAATACAGGTGAAACCTGGATTCAGGATAACCCCCAATCTTTATCCACCATGTATATTTAGAGTGTGAATAAATCCAGCTGTGCTTCAACAAGACTTACTGCTTCAAATATAATCCACCGAGATAGTGTATAATGAATATTAAAATACTGTACAGACAGCCTTGAGTTCAATTCTGAAATAATGAATGATAAACTCCCTTATATAGCAGATTTACTTGAGGTACTCCTTTAACCACTTCAGCCCCGGAAGGATTTCACACTTTAGGACAAGAGCACTTTTTGCGTCGCTTTAACTGACAATTGCGCGGTCATGCGACGTGGTACCCAAACAAAATTTGCATCCTTTTTTCCCACAAATAGAGCTTTCTTTTGGTGGTATTTGATCCCCTCTGCGTCATTTATGATCGCCGCTATAAACAAAAGAAGAGCGACAATTTTGCAAAAGAACCCAAATTTCTTACTTTTTGCTATAATACAAATATAAAAAAACATTTTTTTCCTTCGGTTTTGGCCGATTTATATTCTTCCTCATATTTTTGGTAAAAAAAATTGCATTCGGCGTTTATTGATTGGTTTGCGCAAAAGTTGCCGCATTTTAATTTCTGGGGTTTTTATTATTTTTTTATTTTTTATTAGTAATGGCGGCGATCTGCGATTTTTAGCGGTACTGCGATATTGAGGCGGATATGTCGGACCATTTTGACACTTTTTTGGGACCATTGGCATATATACAGCGATCAGTGCTATAAAAATGCACTGATTACTGTGCAAATGCCATTGGCAGTGAAGGGGTTTAACCTGGACCAAGAAAACGTTTTAACAGCG
The DNA here is from genome assembly GCA_018402905.1 of Glandirana rugosa. NCBI lineage: Eukaryota > Metazoa > Chordata > Amphibia > Anura > Ranidae > Glandirana > Glandirana rugosa. The sequence goes on along the minus strand of BLSH010467921.1, from coordinate 1,076,204 downwards.
AGAAGAAAACAAATATCGCCGCTAGTATTTACTGCGTCTCCCCTAGTTTATGGTGGTTTTCTTTCGAGATAAACACCCTTTTTTCCTACGTTTAAAACAAACCCATGGTGCAGCGTACTGGCGCGTTAACAGTCAATTTC
>BLSH010467921.1:1031980-1072535 GCA_018402905.1 Glandirana rugosa | reverse complement strand
GGTGAGCATGGATGAGGCTGCATGGGTGAGCACGATTGGATTGGTGAGCACGGATGCATGGGTGAGCATGGCCGGATGGGTGAGCACGGATGCATGGGTGACGGATGGGTGAGCACGGATGCATGGGTGACAGATGGGTGAGCACGGATGCATGGGTGACGGATGGGTGAGCACGGATGTATGGGTGACGGATGGGTGAGCATGGGTGACGGATGGGTGGACACGGATGGGTGAGCATGGGTGACGGATGGATGGGTGGACACGGATGGGTGAGCACGGATGCATGGGTGACGGATGGGTGGACACGGATGGGTGAGCAGGGATGCATGGGTGACGGATGGGTGAGCACGGATGCATGGGTGGGCACGGATGGGTGGGCATGGATGTATGGGTGACGGATGGGTGGGTATGGATGTATGGGTGACAGATGGGTGGGCATGTATGTATGGGTGACAGATGGGTGGGCATGTATGTGTATGGGCATGTGTATGGGTGATGAGGGGGGTCCCTGCCTGTCACATAGCGGTGCTATGGGCACTTCAGATCCTGCCTACAGCACCGCTGCATCTCCTCTCTCCCCCCTCTCCCCCCTCCCCTGTCACACTGCACCGATCGGTGCGGAGAGGGGGGAGACAAGCCGGCACTTCCGCCGGCTTGTTTACATGTGATGCTCCGTCATTTGACGGAGCGATCACATGGTAAACGGCCGCTCCAAGCGGCCATTTACCGTGATCCGTGATGCGCCGGGTCTCACAGACCCGACGGTCACGGATGCTCCCAGGTGCGCGCCCCAGGGGGCGCGCGGGAGCGCGATTGTGGGAGGACGTTATATAACGTCCTCCCACAACAATGAGTGCCACTTGCCGACGTGTATCTACGATACACGGTCGGCAAGTGGTTAAACAAGCAGTGTGGTATAATTTAGCCTTCAACCAAATACTGTAGATGTTGATAGGTGGTGATAAGTGATAATAGATCCCAGTGTGGCTATAATAATTATATCACAACAGCATGCATCAGAAATGAACTTTCAGTATTGTGTAAGTAAGGATGTACCATCTGTGATTCTTAAAGGTGCATTGATTGACACCTCAGTAGTATAAAGGTCATCCTAGGGCAGTGGTTCTCAACTCCGGTCCTCGGGACCCACCAACAGGCCAGATTTTAAGTATTACCTTGGGGAGATGCAGACTAGAATACTGCAATCACTGAGCAGCAAATGATATCACCTGTGATGTATTTCAGTTATCCTGCAAACCTGGCCTGTTGGGGGGTCCCGAGGACCAGAGTTGAGAACCACTGTCCTAGGGTAATGATGTCACACTTAAATAAAATATGGCAGACTTTTCTATGCTAGATGTCTGCCTTCATGTGCTTTGAGAGTTTGATAAATAAATATGTTTTAAGACATCCATTCATAAGATATTCCCATCCTGATACTTCATGCCACCGCTCAAGTCAGTCCAGGGAAAACACAATCAGCTTTTATACATTAGTGATGTATAAAGAGTGCATAGTGCTTCATTTCACTTCTCATATCAGTCAAAAGGACAATATCCGATACTGGTGGTGTTCAAGCAGTATACTGTATATTGTATATATATATAACCATAAGCATAATTACATAAAGCCATAGGAGATGTCAAGTAATCTTATATTACTTATCAGAAAGAACACCAGATGTCATTTCATTATATTGTCAGCCAATTGATTGACACATCATTGTGGGGAGCAGGCAGTGGTGTTGCCTGACATTCCCATTCAGCTTCAACGGGGCCTCCATTTAGCATCTTTAAGGTACACATAAAATTAGGGCCAACTACTTCCATGCTTTGCAAGAATAGAATATTAAAAACCTTCACGCAGGCTAGAACAGGTAACCTTTTCCTTTTAGCTCTCATCCCTTTTTCTCTGAACTCAAAGATTCACATGAATGAGTAGACAGCAGTACAACTCATTGTTATTGCTAAAAAATGCTTAACAAAGCAATCAGAAGTAATGCAGAACAGAAGTGAACGGGAATATTATTTATTGACAATTCTTTTTATGTCATTTTGCTGCTGTCACATTTGTTTAGGTTGGCCAGCTATCTATGTACAATCCAGGATATGAATGAAGGTCTAGTTTATTGGAGACTGTACTCTAATGATAAATGTTAGAGTGTAAATTGTTTCTAGTCCTTTCACAGTTATTTTAGGTAAGAAAAATGCTGAGTATACAACATATTAATGGAAAAGTATCTAGTCTATTGAGTTTGAGATTGAACTGGCAGCTCGTATATGTCTGAAAAGCTGGAGCATAACCAGCAGACACAGGAGGCATGAGGTCCTCACTAAAGGGACATCTGGTTGAAGGCTTGGAGCTCATAGGGAAGGCAGTGCCAAGGCTGCCTGGCTCAGTACAAAAACCTTTATAAGCCAGATAAACAGACGTGAATGCAGATAAATTTTGGTTTCATCTGTCTCAAGATAAATCACATTTTTAATAGAGCAATATCTGGAAAGCATCCCCTGTGGGAAATCTTGATTAAAGAACCAATAAAGAGAAAATGCAAGTTTTCTTTTTGTTAAAGAGATACAAATACGAAGCATACCACTTCATCCAGATTTTTATTTTTTAAGGAATTCGTATAGATCAGGACCTAGGGTGGTAGGGTAAGAGGGGCCCCAATAATAGAAAAGTGTTACTCATTGCATTTAGTAAGGATAGATAAAGTATAGCATGTATAATGTGTCTCTCCTTTATGTTGTCTGGTCACAGCTGGACAAATGTAAGAAAACCTGTCAGTAAAACTGACACAATTGAGTTTAAAAGGATGGAAACAGACTTAGCTGCTCCTGGACTTTTAAGGTGCCAGTAATACACATGTAGAGACAGTTTAATAAAATATATACTGATTTTATTTAATACACGTTTTAATAGTTGTATAAAAACATAGAATCACTTATTGTATGCTCTGGTGTCCCTGCTCAACATGTTTCGCCCATGTGGGCTTCTTCAATACATGTGTATTACTTGCACCTTAAAAGTCCAGGAGCAGCTAAGTCAGTTTCCATCCTTTTAAACTCAATTGTATATTTACTTTGGATGTGGTGCCCTCTTGGCTCCTCACCAGCCTCTGAATACTCTTTAACTGTCAGTAAAACTAAATGGAGAGGAGGTACACAGATTATGATTCACAAGTAACATTGAACTACCTCCTTGTTCAATGTAGGCTCTGAACTCCCAGGCTTTACAGTTCAATAGGAGCTCTGCATAGAAATGATGCATTTTGGTTTTAGACCTCACTGATACCAGGTACTGCTAAGCACTTCAGATTGCATGCTGTCCACATTCAGAGACTTCTTAAAAAAAGTACTGATTGGCAGGGTCTGAAATGGTCAGGGTTTAAACCAGAAAGGTAAAAAAAGGTATGGTCTAAATGGGCTGGTAAGGGGAAAGCTTTGTCAAATGGGAGCATGGTAAGATATGGACATAGTTAGGTAAATGTTTTGATAAGGGCATAATTAGGAATAACTGGATCATGTTAAAATATGTGCTGTATGCAGGAAAATGCCTTTTATCTAATGTTATCACAGTTAGTTTTATTCCTGATAAGCACCTACCAGTAATTTTTATAGTAAAATGCTTAAAAAAGCATGTATGCCCCTACTGCCTAAAATACATAAGCCGATCTAATGAGACAGTATGTTAGTAACAATCTATGCTCCGTTTAAGACTAGGTGGGGTTGGAATACTTCATGACTGTCAGTAGTAGGCTAGGATGGAAGACACCTGATTTTTTGGGCTCCGCCATTAAAATGATCATCCAATGCTGATGGGCAAACAGGTGCCAGCAGAAATGAAGGTAATTTGCATATGAGGGCAATTTTTTGGGAAGCACCAGCCCAGCACATCAAGAATATGTGCTGACATCCCCAAAATAAAGGCCTATCAAATGCAAAGTATCTCCGCTGTATAAATACTAGCCCTTCAGCACTGGGAAGATGCATATTGTTTTTTTTTAACCATTAACAGAAAAGGAGGATTGTCCCATTCAAAATCTACAAACACTTGTATAAATTCATGAGTATGTGATGGAAATGTTTTGTTGAATATGTGCATGGAGATTACAATGGGCAAGAAAATCTGTTTTGGAATATACGTTTTGGACTATGAACTCTTTAGGTTTGGATTGAGTGGGGAAAGGTTGGACCCTGTGTCAAGTTTTATTGCTGTCTGCATCCTCATTGTGGTGATTCACCACTCTAATTTTACTTGTGACCGCTGTCAATGAGAGAGAAAGTAAGGGGAAATCCATTACTTTAGAGTTGTTCCCTGAACAAGAAGTAAGGGAAAATCTTTCAATGGGGATAACTGTCTAAGAGATGGGAGATTTGGGAGATTGTGAAATCTGGGAGATTTCTTGTTGCATCTCAGGCACAGTAAAATGAAGGAAAATGTTCACAATAGTAATTATTTCTCACAAAAAGAAAGTTTTTGCTATGCATCCTCTTTAACAGTCTTGAGAGCGATCTTTCCAGCTTTCTGCAAAAGTGTTGGAGTATTGCTAACTTTTAAAAGGTGCTAAAGCTGATTAGTTTTCACTGCTGTTTATTTAATAATAAAAGAGTTGATAAAAAAAAATCTAAAAGCTATTTTTACATTGTAGATCTGTCCATCTTCTTGGCTTCACTGAAGAAAACTGACTTACAGGACAAAAGAACGGAGAAAAAAAAAAAAAACAACCAAGGAGAGCCCTTTCTAGTGCAGTATTATTAGTACAAGGTAGTGATAGACAGATAAGCACAGACAAGAGACTGAATGTGTGAACTCGCATTTGGTGAGGTTATGAGTAACACCAATATGGTGTGCATAACCTAGTATGTTTGTGTGTGGAGAATACGTTGGCAGTTCTTTGCAGGAAAAAAGTTGGCATTCAAATGCTCAGGGTATACACAGTTCCAAAATCCAAAATGACTGTACCAGCATGGGCATGGTGGAGTAATGGTGGCAGATAGTGTTAAAAAAAACCCCATTGAGTAGGAAAGGTGCTCATTCATAACAGAGCATGTGGCTCAAAGGCTGATTAGTTATAATTAAAGGATAGATTTATTAAACACCATTTAACACATTTCCTGGCTATTCCCCAATTCCTCAGCTATGTGGTGTGATAAATACAAGACTGTACGATAAAAACAAAATACAAAAATAGATACCTTATTAGGTTCATTAAATAACTGACTGTTTTTTTTCACACCATCTGTAATCTGCCACAATTTCTAAATTTTCTCAGTCTGCTTTACAACACAGTAACCATGTCTTTCATCTTCCAGATTCACTCTAATTACAAGACATCAACAAAGTTTAAGTCCCCAATAATCAATACTCAATCAGCACAACTCAACTATACCAAATAAAATAAAATAACCAAAATAAGCTATTTATCTAAATACAGTGCAATTATGCAGTATCTCACAAAAAGTGAGTACACCTCTCACATTTTTGTGAATATTTTATTCTATATTTTCATGTGACAACACTTTGCTACAATGTAAAGTAGTGAGTGTACAGCTTGTATAACAGTGTAAATTTGCAGTCCCCTCAAAATAACTCAACACACACAGCCATTAATGTCTATACCGCTAGCAACAAAAGTGAGTACACCCCTAAGTGAAAATGTCCAAATTAGGCCCAATTAGCCATTTCTCTCCCTAGTGTCATGTGACACGTTAGAGTTACAAGGTCTCAGGTGTGAATGGGGAGCAGGTGTGTTAAATTTGGTGTTATCACTTTCACACTGGTCACTGGAAGTTCAGCATGGCACCCTATGGCAAAGAACTCTTTGTGGATCTGAAAAAAAGAATTGTTGCTCTACATAAACATGGCCTAGACTATAAGAAGATTGCCAAGACCCTGAAACTTTGCTGCAGCACGGTGGCCAAGACCATACAGGGGTTTAACAAGACAGGTTCCACTCAGAACAGGCCTCGCCATGGTCGAACAAAGAAGTTGAGTGCACATGCGTGGCTGTCGTCCCAGAAGGAAGCCTCTTCTAAAGATGATGCACAAGAAAGCCCGCAAACAGTTTGCTGAAGACAAGCAAACTAAGGACATGGATTACTGGAACCATGTCCTGTGGTCTGATAAGACCAAGATAAACTTATTTGGCTCAGATGGTGTCAAGCGTGTGTGGCAGCAACCAGGTGTGGAGTACAAAGACAAGCGTATCTTGCCTACAGTCAAGCATAGTGGTGGGAGTGTCATGGTCTGGGGCTGCAGGAGTGCTGCTGGCACTGGGGAGCTACAGTTCAGTGAGGGAACCATAAATGCCAACTTGTACTGTGACATACTGAAGCAGAGCATGATCCCCTCCCTTCAGAGACTGGGACGCAGGGCAATATTCCAACATGATAACGACCCCAAACACACCTCCAAGATGACCACTGCCTTGCTAAAGAAGCTGAGGGTAAAGGTGATGGACTGGCCAAGCATGTCTCCAGACCTAAACCCTATTGAGCATCTGTGGGGCATCCTCAAATGGAAGGAGGAGTGCAAGGTCTCTAACATTCACCAGCTTCGTGATATCGTAATGGAGGAGTGGAAGAGGACTCCAGTGGCAACCTGTGAAGCTCCATGCCCAAGAGGGTTAAGACAGTGCTGGAAAATAATGGTGGCCACACAAAATATTGACAATTTGGGCCCAATTTGGACATTTTCACTTAGGGGTGTACTCACTTTTGTTACCAGCGGTTTAGACATTTGTGGCTGTGTGTTGCTATAATTTGAGGGGACAGCAAATTTACACTGTTATACAAGCTGTACACTCACTACTTTACATTGTAGCAAAGTGTCATTTCTTCAGTGTTGTCACATGAAAAGATAGAATAAAATATTTACAAAAATGTGAGGGGTGTACTCACTTTTGTGAGATACTGTATATAACATATACAATTAATCAATATGTTATAAAGTGACAAACTCCTGTGGAATTGGTGATCTGCCATTATACTGTAATCAAAAATTAGTAAATAATAAAAAACTACAAAGTGCCCATGTATTCATAAATCTCAGTAGAAAAAAAGTCCCTTGATCTTAAAGTATTTCCAAGGAGTGCTATTCCACCACAGTGTAAAGAAATTTAATCCACAGTGTACTCTCCTCCACCAGTGTCCTTTGGCTGCTCGCCTCACATTATGACTCTTGTTTTACCAGCGGGTCATATTCAGTTGTTCCCCTCAGGGGATATTATCGGATCTGTATAGCGTGCTGTTCCTCCGTATCTCGTATTGCCTCCTGCCGGCTCCCTGAACCTTCACACATCAAAGTCAAACTCCAGGCATATAAAAAGTATACCAAATAGTGATGAAATATGTTTATTAAAAAAAAATCATAATGATCTGTATTTTAGCTAAATCTGTCTTGATATCAGCTTCTTGTTACTCCTGTCAAGCAGCACAAAGTTTGATAGAGGGTAGGGAAAATTAAGGAGCCAATCAGGTATTTTACATACACATGTGCTGAAAAGGAACACAGTGTCAGGAGGAGAGCAGAGGAATGAGTCATTGTTGCAGGCTAGGGGTGAGTCGATGATCTAGCTGTTTTTCCTAAAGAGGAACTGCAGTCTGCTCACATAATTGGTAATAAAACATCTTTGCAATTCTGGAGCTTTCCTTTCAACCACTTTGCATATTATTTTATATATACTGTAATTCTGTACTTGCCAAATATGCTGCAGAAATGTGTCTGGTAGCAGCCATTTTAATTGTGGGAAGGTGAAGCTGTTGCCTGTTCACTTCCTGGATTTATCCAGACACACAGAGACACACCTCCAGCTCTGCAGCCCTGCAGCTTTCATTGGCCCTCTTATGACTCATCCCTTCTCTCTTCCTGGCAAACTCTCACAAGTGATGACCAGACAAGAAAGAGGAAGTGGGCTGTATAAGGTATTTACTGGCAGAAAAAAATGTTTTACTGTCCAGAGTTAAAACAACAAGGGCAGAAGATTTAATAGATGGAAAAATGACTGAAGCAGAGAAAATTTTAACTACAGCAGAGAAAAATCTGGTTAAAAGACGGATTGCTGGTCTCTGGCTTTGAAAACCTTTTTTGAACCCTTTTTGAGACTTTTATGAACATTTTATAGACACTACTGTGTAGGGGGACCCTCCTGGTATGCCCATGGATGGAGCTAGCTGATCCCCGCTTTTGGGGAATGACCTTCCCCGGGGCCTTCTTAGGGGCCTCGGACGGGTACGGGTATCCGGGGGGGTTCATTGAATAAATGTTATGGGGGTTAGGAGGGGGGCTTCACCCTGTAATCTATAAGTTGTAAGATCCTGTATGGGTCGCAATGTGTCCTACCCTCTTTATAAGCAGTGTCTGTATGTTATATATTTTGATGCTGATCTCTTCAATAAAAACAGATTTGACTAAAAGATGGATTGCTCTGTCTGACAGCATTGTGTAAATCTCATGAAAAACGGAATTCTTTGACAGATAAAATCTCCCATATACTGTATGTATTTTAAATTCGTAACCAGCTGTTTGTGTGATGTTCATTCAAATGTTTTTTCTTTTTATTATTCATACATTTTTTTGCATGGGCTACTTTTATCCTACATATTCTAGGGACTCATTTATTAATGTGCCAAAGGATTTCTTTCCAGCATGTAAATCACCAAGGCTCATACTTTTCTAACATTTTATGAAATTGTTCTAAACATTTCAAGAAACGAAACAAAAGACTGAGCATTCAACTAACATACTCGGGGTTATTTGTATTTCCTTTTCATTTTAAAGTGGTTTGAGTACATTTAAATGGACTATATTAAAGATAGCTTGTTCAACAGATTGTCAGTTTGCTTGAAGCTACTCATGACAGCTCATGCAGTAAGTAACATAGCTAAAACAATGCTAATGTACTGTTGTCATGACAACAATCGGAATTTGAATGTGGTCTAATTTGCTAAATTATCACTTTTCACTTTCAGAAATTCTATAATAAAAGAAGAACAAGCTGTTTTATGAGGTGGTCCTCATATCTACTTTGTCTTGTCAATGTCAGTTATGTACTATCTCTCAGAACACAGAAAAATTCTTTATGCGACACATGAAGGAGAGGAAAATGCTTAAAATAACCTATGTTATGCATCATGGTAGGTCATTGTATGACACTTTTACAAGTTTCAGTGAAATCCAAACTGTAATATGCAAATATTAACTTGAGAATGAAAAGTCAAGAGCTGACCAGCCCCTCATACCTCTTCCAGCTTCCTACTGAATGTTCAGCATGATTAAGCATATTAAAATACTCTGGAATTGTAGGCCCCCAGGTAGCTCCAGAGGTTGTTTCCTCAGTGCAGTTTGGAGGATGTTGCAAGGTACAGTTTGGAGGATGGATAGGACTACTTTAACAAAGCACTTGATATACAAGACATATGATTAAACACATCCGGCTCTGACAACAATATTTAAGGCCTTAATTGACTAAGGAGTTGACTTACTAAAACTAAAGAGTGCAAAATCTGGAGCAGCTCCGCAGAGAAACCAATCAGTTTTCATTTTATTTTTGTCAAAGCTTAACTGAACAAGCTGAAGTTAGAAGTTGATTGGCTACCATGAATAGCTGCACCAGATTTTGCGCAGTTTAAGCAAATCAACCCCTATGGCCTGCCATACATGGGTCAAATGGGCCGAAACCTTCTTTTGAAGATCATAGCTAAGAATTTTCATTCTAATTTTGCACCATTAGTGGGCCACAGCAACGGACGATTTTTGCGCAGCCATCGAATTTGAGTGATGGGGCATGTTGGAAACATGTTGAAAAACAAACATTTTTCTAATCAATGATGGAAGAATCGTCTCAGAAATATAAAAAAGAAAAGAAAGAAATGTGCATAAGCACAAGAAAAGAAAATTCCCAGAAGAAGAGGAGATACCTGGCCACGAAAATTATTTTCTGTAGTAACATGAGGTGAAATTGAAGGTTTGGTTGGTCGAATTTCAAAATCAATGGTGGCATCCTCTGATCACAAAATGCACTACATTTCTGATTTTTGAAAGAAATGAATTTGGAATTTGATCCATATACGGCCTGCAGAAGAACATGAGAAAAATAGTGCCACCCCCATCCTCTGACATCAGATTATGTCAAATCCTGCCAAAATATATTCAAAAAGCTAATGGTGACAGAGCTAAGTGTAACAAGCATCAACAATGGATTACATAGTAAGGGGGAATACAGTCCACATGGATCCTATCATTAAAACTTCTGCCGATCGGGCACATCAGCCAGATGCACTCGATCATAAGCCGTGGTTGTTAGGACCCAGTGGTCATGCCGCCGAGTCACAGAGCTGACATTCAGAGCGCATGCATACCGCGCTGCTAGCAACCAGTTGGCAGGAGGACGCCTAGCTGTGGGGCCACCGTCGCCACGGAAACCCATGACATCAGGCAGAACCCGCGCGCAAGTGTAAACATCTGAGAAGAGGGGAAAGTGTGACAGCCATGAAGACATGACGGAGCCAGGAGGGTGGAAACTTATGGACACTGATAGGCGGCATGGATTGGCGACACTGATGAGCACTGATTGGCGCCACTGATAAGCAGCCCTGATGGGCACTGAAAGACAGCACTAACTGGCATCATTGATACGCACGGATTGGCATCACTGCTGGGCAGTAACTGGCATCAATGCTGGGCATTGTTGGGGCTGCACTGATAATCAGTGCCCTGATTATATGTGCAGATCTCCCCTGTGAGGAAATGCCACTGATTGTCTCTCTTCTCCTTACACTCTCTTTTTCCTTGTTTACATGTGGTCAGCTGTGATTGGACACAGCTGTTCTCATGGGTAAAGAGCTTTGTCATTGGCTCTTTGCTGAGATTGGTGAAGCGCCGTGTGCTAGGGACAGAGGCAACCATCGTTCATCAAGCGTGGCGAGAGTGGGACGATGACATATGACATCGTTCCAGAACAAGAGAGCCGCCGCCCGCCTATAATAAGACTTACCTATAGGTACTGCGAATATCTCCTAATACCGGTGCCGGCCCTCCATAGCTCCATGCTGGGGTCCACGGCTCCTGCACGCTCCATAGTGAAGTGGCCAATCAGATGGCCGGAGGATGCAAACCCAGAAGGAAGACCGGGTGAAGATGGAAGGGCCTTTAGCGGTGACAGCTTGCTGCTGGAAGGCTTCATTCTAAGGCAAGTATTTAATAATGTGCTAGTATGCGATGCATACTGGCACATTATGCAAATGTCTTACAGGGTTTGATAAAAAAAGTGATTTACTACCGCTTTAATGTCACTCTCGAAGTTGCAGGAAAAGGAGCTTATCCCCGCTGTATGTTTGTTTTTACATTTTTTTTGCTCCCTTTTTTTTTTTTTACAATAGTCTATGTCTCAATAATGGCCAGAATTTAATAAGAGGGTTCACCCCCTCCATTCCCATTGACTTTAGTGGGATTTCCTGGCTTTGCCAAACTACTCAGGCATATACTATGGATTGTTTATCCAAGGGGGTAGCCACTTGCCTTTGGCGATCAGGAAGAATTATTTTTGTCTTTGAAAGCAAGCTGGGTTGTGCTTTATAAGGGGTTTTTCCCTCCTGGATTACCTGTGCGTATAGATTTCTGAGCCTGTACATTTTTTTTTTACGTATTTACTTTGGTATTTTAACAACTTAATCAACTGAATATTCAACATCAGCCATCATGACGCTGAACCTATCAGTCCTATAATCACACATTTCTGGGGCCAGTCTTTCAGGTTGCTTCCCCTCCTGTAACCATTGGGATAGTATACAAACTCCATGCAGATATTACAGTGGTGGAAACCAAGCCTAGAACTCCAGCACTGAAAAGACATAGAGCCAGTCACAGTGTAATTACACTGTTTAGCCATGACTGGGGACTTAATCCCCCCAAATCAAGCAGAGGATGGAAGATGAAGTGTGAAGGATACTGGAGGTGAAGTGGTAAATTAACCCTTTCTTGTTTCTTTGCTCCCCGCAAAGAATTTCCTCTTACATATTTCCCTCTATATCTTATCATCTAAGCCTTAAAATAAATAAATCATTCAGCCAGCCATTGTTCCCTCATCTATCTTCATCTATGAGTTTTCTGTCACTGTGCTTTAAGTCCGCAGTTTTATCTTCATGCATTAGCCACTTTTATGTTTTATCTGAGTTTCGATCTGCCTGTCAGTCTTCATTGTACTGGCTGTTCATCCTGTAATGCGCTACCTGCCACAAGCTTTTCTCAATCTTATTTACCTTTGCCTCGCATTGTAACTTTTTTTAACGTTTTTTTGTGTAACATTTTCTATGTTTTCATGCCTTTTCTTGCTTGTAGAAAAAAATAAGCATGTTACAGTGTATAGAACAGATGATCTATTTTTATGTATTGTTATAGAGGATGTGACCTTCACATTGACAGCATTACAATATCATCTCCAATCTTAATTATCTTTAAAGAGGACCTTACATTAAAATGCAAGGTCCCCATAAAGCAAATGTACAGTCAAAAGAAAAAAGAACACATACAGTGCTTTGAAAAAGTATTCATACCCCTTGAAAGTTTCCACATTTTGTCATGTTACAACCAAAAATGTAAATGTATTTTATTGGGATTTTATGTGATAGACAAAGTGGCACATAATTGTTAAGTGGAAGGAAAATGATAAAGGGGTTTCAAAATGTTTTACATATAAATATGTGAAAAGTGTGGTGTGCATTTGTATTCAGCCCCCCGAGTCAATACTTTGTAGAACCACCTTTCTCTGCAATTACAGCTGCAAGTCTTTTTGGGGAACAGCTTTGCACATCTAGAGAGTAAAATTTTTGCCCATTCTTCTTTGCAAAATAGATGAAGCTCTCTCAGATTGGATAGAGAGTGTCTGTGAGCAGCAATTTTCAAGTCTTGCCACAGATTCTTAATTGGATTGTTTGGACTTTGATTGGGTCGTTCCAACACATCAATATTCTTTGATCAAAACCATCCCATTGTAGCTCTGGCTGTATGTTTAGGGTCGCTTTCCCGCTGGAAGTTGAACCTCCACCCCAGTCTCAAGTCTTTTGCAGCTTTTCTTCTAAGATTGCCCTGTATTCAGCTCTATCCATCCTCCCATCAACTCTGACCAGCTTCTGTCCCTGCCAAAGAAAAGCATCCCCACAACATGATGCTGCCACCACCATGCTTCACGGTGGGGATGGTGTGTTCAGGGTGATGTGCAGCGTTAGTTTTGCTTTTAGGCCAAAAGGCTTCTCGCAAACTGCAAACAGGACTACTTATGGCTTTCTTTCAACAATGGCTTTCTTATTACCTTGCTTCCATAAAGGCCAGATTTATGGAGTGCACGACTAATAGTTGTCCTGTGGACAGATTCTCCCACCTGAGCGGTGGATCTCTACAGCTCTTCCTGATTTATCATGGATGGGCCTCTTGGCTACTTCTCTGATTGATGCTCTCCTTGCCCAGCCTGTCAGTTTAGGTGGATGGCCATGTATTGGTAGGTTTGCAGCTGTACCATACTCTTTCCATTTTCAGGTGATGGATTGAACAGTGCTCTGTGAGATGTTAAAAGCTTGGAATATTTTTTTATAATCTAACCCTGGTTTAAACTTCTCCACAACTATCCCTGGCCTGATGTTTTCCTTGGCCTTCATGATGCAGTTTGTTCATTAAGGTTCTCTAACAAACTTCTAAGGGCTTCACACAACATCTGTATTTATACTGAGATTAAATTACACACAGGTGGACTCTATTTACTAATAAGGTGACTTCTGAAGACAATTGGTTCCACTAGATTTTAGTTAGGGGTATCAGAAAAGGGGGCTGAATACAAATGCGTGCCACACTTTTCACATATTTAATTGTAAAAACAAATTGAAAACCATTTATCATTTTCCTTCCACTTCACAATTATGTGCCACTTTGTCTATCACATAAAATCCCAATAAAATACATTTACAATTTTGACTGTAACATGACAAAATGTGGAAAATTTCAAGCGGTATGACTACTTTTTTAAGGCACGGTATGCACTACATATCTGCAATACATGCACATTTGCCTATGTTTTATCACCTTCAGGGCTCATTCACACCAGCTGCAGTTGGATGCATTTTTGACTGCATTCAAACTGCATAGATAGTCCAAAACGCAGGTTATCCTAATGGCATGGTTCACACAATTACAGTGCAGTGCGGTACAGTGAAAAAAGTACAAGCCGCATTCTTCCACACAGCAAACACACAAAAACACGCCATAGCGCATCACGGTGCACATAAAAGCTGAAAGAAAGAATGAAGAAGCTAATGACCTCACAGAACAAATGCGATTTGAAAAACACACATCAACTGCATGTACATCCGCATCAACTGCATGCAAATGCGCATAAAAACATGCATTAAATGCATGTGAATGTGTATTATCTTCTCCATCAGCACATCCCCCACAGTTATTACCTCTTGTATCTCTTGACCTTCCGTCTCAGATTGTCAGCTCTAACGAGCAGGGCCCTCTAATTCCTACTGTATTTAAGTGTATTGTATTTGTACTGTCTACCATCAAGTTGTAAAGCGCTGCGTAAACTGTTGCCACTATATAAATCCTGTATAATAATAATAATAATTAAACACGTGAAGTACGTGCTCAGTTTCTGGTTTGTATGGGCCCTCAATGACCCTGCAAGTTTAGAATATGAACAGGGAGGGCTAAATAGTCTTTTTGGGCTGAAGGCACAGGACAAGTCAATAGCATATTTATAGAAAAAAAGGAGCAAATAATAGAAGTTCATTGTTGGAGTTTACATACACTTTAAACTCTTAGGCCCTCCTCCCCTCCAAGTAAAAAGAAAAAAAAATCACACGAGGCGAAAAGGCAAAAATGTACCCTACATCCCTGTTTTCCCCCTTGGTGTCTAGGTTTGGTTGATCTTAAACCCTTTATATACCTCCTGGAAAGCTAAAGATTCCAGCTCTCTGTAGAAAACGCTTTTGCATAGCGCTGAAAGTATTGATGCAAGGTCCGCTTTAATGATTTCTTTTCAATTACATTACAGGATTCTAAAGAATGTGTCGACATGGAAAAAAAATGATTATAGCCTTCAATGAAAGCCTACAAATGCAAAGCGCTGTTCATGAAAATACTAATGTGACAATCTTTTCATTGAGATGTTGTAAAGAACACTCTTGCACCAGTCAAGGATCAGTTACTAACAAAAAAAGGTAAAGGAATTTCTCCACTCATCAAGGTTGCTAGGACCCCTTTAATTACCAATGTTATTCAGGCTCTATGGGTAATTTGATTCAATCAGTGTCTTATTGGTATTTAGTCAACCATGTATGATACAGTATAAATATAAATATAGGTAAAAAATACTCCTACAGTATGGCCCCTTTTACATGGACGGCTGTTCTGCTGCTGTTAAAAGCATGCTTTTTTATTTTGAGACTCTAGGCAAGACTCTAAGCACAGCGATTACTTGCAGTTGTACATTGCGATTAGCCGTGTTTACGTGCGTTTATATGTAGCTGCGTTTAGCTGCAATGGACCATTTTTGACATTTCTGATGTGCTTCCTGTTGTTTTTCTTTCCTTGTTGCCGCTGCTATCTGCAGGTGACATAGTACACTGCGATTACCTGCAATTATGTGCAGATAGCTGCAATAAATCGTTACTGGACAAAGTCAAACCTATTTTTTCTAATCGCACAAAACCTCATGTAATGAAACCATTGCTAAATGTAGTGTGTGAATGGGGCCATAGGAAAGCATTGTCTGAGTATAGCTGCGGTAGATAACTTCATCTATCCACTGCTAAAAGCTGAATTCTATCTGCCCGTGTGAAAGGGGCCTATCACTCCTTAGCTAGATTGTTATTGAATTCCCAACTCAGTTCTCTGGTTATACAAAACCGGCATACCACTTAAATAAAATAATTCTAATTTGTTATTCTTGAATATTGAAATTATGTAGAGACATGCTTGTTTGAATTGATAATACCCTAAATTGTTTTAATTATTGAAATAGCTTCTATTATGTGTGAACATAAAAAAGCCTGTTATGTTCTTCTCTAAATTCTAAAAATGTAAGAAACCCTTAGACCGTGCACAATGCACATTTGAAAACATTTTATCATTTTATAATTTTAGTACTGTAATCTAGTCATACAAAAATGATTTTATTTTTACAAAGTTGGTAGCAGTGCCATAATGAACCTTGCCCTGCGCCACCTTATGTCTAAAAGTAGTTCTAGATGTATAAACCTGCCGTTTTACATAAATTAAAATACATTGGGTAGTATCTCACCACAACCCCCAATAATTTATTTAATTACAGGTAGCCAAGTATTCCCTTTTCTATTAATTATTGCAAAGGTCTGCACTGCGAGGATCAAGGATGAGCTAAAATGGCATATCCCCTGTTCATTCTCCCTATGTTTGACACAACAGATGTTAACAGAAAAGCTTAGGTTTGGAAAAGGCTAAATCCAGAGGCATGCTGGGAGACAAACTGTTCTGGCAGAGATCATCAGCCTTAGTTCTTGCTATTGCATTTTTAAGAAAGCTTAAATGTGCTCAATTCTATTTTTTATTTCATATAAATACATCTGATAAAACCTGATAAAACATTCATATGGAATGGTGTTCTCTGAAGCAGAGCAACCAACTAGGCAACTGCGCATCTTGTAAAATTTGTACCGTAAAGATAAAACTGATCACTCATTGTTTGAATACCAGTCAGCAGCCTAAAAATGACTACTTAGTGGACCCCTCTCCTCCTGCACAGCAAGGGTTATCTACTTGTTTCATCTAGGGGTAGGCAATAAAATAAAATTCCTACCTTATTCCTAGTTCCGGAAAACTTAAGCCTAGTACACACCACTAGTTTAAACTCACATTTAAACTCACAGATCAGGTTGAAGCCGTTGTACTAACAATGCAATGTTAGTACAGCGATATCTCCTGCTGTGCTATTGTGTTCTGATGGTGGCGCCCCTGCCAGAACACTCCAGCCAGCACTCTCAGTCATTGGCTGAGAGTGCTGACTGGGGGGCGGTCGGCAGACTGTTTGCAGTCATGAACCTTTGACAGAAGCCGGCCAAACTGACGATTTCTGTCGGACCGGCTGCCATACACACGGGCCAAATGTCGGCCGGTTTCTATTGAACCGACCTATGCCAGACGACATACGGCCCATGTGTACTAGGCTTTACTCTCCACCATACAACTGAACCTATGAAGCCTCTTTTCTGCTAATCACCCGGTCATGGCCTCTCAGACATTGTCATGCACAATGCATAACCAGTGGTCTTCTATTCTGCACAGGGATGTTTAGAGCCCCCTCTCTACATCCTGAGAGTGGAGAACACCGGAGTAGACACCTGGCTAATATGGGAAAGGGGAAAAAGCTAAGTATTTCTTCTTTTTCGTTTCTCTACCTAACCCCTGCTGTTAGGTTAGGTACAGGGGAAATGCTACATAATCATCTTGACTATGAATCTGAGATCAACTTTAATGCTTGGAAACATTTTTTACCTTCTATTATGTATAGATGACTGATAGCTGTAAGGTCTATCTAGAAAGGTCCTAACTACAAAAGGCTATTCCTATTCCACTAGCCGGTCCTATGTACAGCTACAGATCTGCAGTGTTCGGACTCTTAGATTACTAGAAAAAGTGCACTTACTGTCAGGAAGACAGTATTTGTGAAGTCCTCCAAGATGCAGTCCATTTCTGGATGGTTACTCCTATGCTTAGGTTGGTGGTGGATTGAAGACAGACCTCAGTTTCAAAGTGAGGCCGGGAGAAAGGTAGCTCACTTGGCTTTGGGCCTACTTCTCAAGCCTGTACCTTCGTCACACAGCTCTCAACGCAGTCCTGGAAAGGCTTGTGGTCCTCTTTAGTTGCACAATGGCACAGTATGCACAGCAAACAGTCTCTCTTTAGAGCATCTCTGAATTGACCAGCAGCACATGGTCCAGAAACTCTTTCAGCACAACAACAGCACAGTGTCTGGTAGGCTGCCATCACAGTACCTCATCACATGGCCTACCCACAGCAGCCTGGAACAGCACAGCACACTTCAGCAACACGTGGTCTTTGGGACCTCTCAGAACATAGCACATATTCACAACTTGCAGCCCTCTCTCTCCCACAGTGGCATTTAGTCTTCTCCACTCACTCCAGGAAGACGGTGGCAGCAGACCCACAGCAGCAGCCCCGAGCCCCATACACAGGCCCTAGCCTCTTTTGGGTGGTCCAACACTGAACCCTATGCCTTGGCTTACTGCACACTAGATCTCAGCCTCTCTACTTTCAGCTACTAGAGCGGTCTGTTAGTACCTGGCCATCTAGTGCACAATCTGGATCCTCCCTGCCCCTTTGCTAGGGGTTGACATAGTTACCAGCTACAGCAACAGCCAATCAAAATCCTTCCTCCTCCCCTTCCTCCCTGTGTTGTCCATGACCAGGAGGCCCGAAACAAGCATTGCACCAAGATAGCAATGTTGTGATGGTTGGTTTGAAGGAACCATGCGACTGCCATAAGAAGAGTATGGAGGGAAATGGAAAAATACAGTGGTACTTTGGAATATCAGTGCACTGCAGAGTTGAGCAGGGAGGAATCCCCTCAGTGGTCTCTTTCTTTTAACAGTGGTCTTTTCTCCACCTGTAAAACTCTTTAGGCCAGTGTTTCCACATGGTATTTACTAGTCACCCTAAATGAATTTTGCTAAGCTGCAGGACCCTCTCAAAATTTTGCAAAGGGGCCTAAAGATTAGTAGTTACAGTATACTCTTGTTCACTGCAGCTTGAAAACAGAAGCCTCCCTACAGAAGTGATTGGCAGCCAGAGACCATGTGACTTCAGCTGCCTGGGCCCACACTTTGTATTTTGCAATGTCTCAGGAAAATGTCTGCCAGACAGAGGGCAGCACACAAATTACCTTGATAAACAGCATGCAAAGACCACCACCATTTTTCCTACTGAAGAAAAATGTCCTCGCAATTTTTTCCTCAACCATGGAGCTTGGCACCAGCAGTTTTTATTTTCATGGTAAATAACAGGTACTTTCTCTCTTCAAAATAATAACAATGATTTGGTAATGTTCTATGCCCTATTGATTCATGCAAAGTTGGAATTTTAATGACAAGCCCACTTCAAGAACACTCTGACATCTACTGATTTTTCTTTTTTAATAAGCTTGATTGTGTAAAAAATGAAAGGTAATGATACTTTTTCTTTACGCTTTGCTCTTGCTCTTTCCAAGAATAATTACAGTTTCATTTCTCTAACAATAATTTTTTCTTTGAATTTCCTGTAGCATTTAATGATAAACAATGTCCAGAAGAGTCACTTTGAAATTGCCGTCACATGATATATATCTCCCAGAAAGGATCTGTTTTCTCAATATGTATTTGTAGGAAATTTAGTAACAGAATTGCTCAGTGTGCCATCTCGTTACCACTACTTCAAAGCTGAAACCTTTGCAAATGTCTCCATTACCTACAACTGTCTGGCATGAAATAGCAGTTGATATTTATGGCTTGCTAGCCAGTGGCCAATATGTCTTTGTCACCCTAGATGAGTGCTCAAGATATCCTGATATTGCACTTATACCAGCCACATCTGCTGTCAGGGTAATGCTGGCTGTAGAAAACATATTTCTCCAGCTTATGGCATTGCTTGGATATTGAAGTCAGATAACGGCTTTCCTTTTAATGGGTATACATTTCTTCAATTTGCCGTTTGTAGTGGATTCATTCCCTTGGGAGATAACCCCAAGCTGCTCATAAGCAGATATAAGGGAGGACATTTTCTGCTGCGTGAAAGAGTTAATATGACACAACAGCAGCTAGCACAGTTTTACAGTAACTGAAAAAATAGGCCTTATGTGACCCATACACATAATGGTAATGAAAAAAACGATTTGATTATTTGAAATGATCGATCAGCAACGATCATTCGACACAACAAAGATGGGACTGATTTAGTTGAGTTCAAATGGATATAGTGCCAGAATGTATTATCTTTTTTGATTAATATGATTGTTTGCAGACTATTGCTAGGTGCCAAAGATTTCTGGAAGATATGATTCTTCCATTGAAATGTTTTTAAATCCATTACTTTTACTGTTAAAGGAATGACCATCATTATGCTGGGCATAAATATAAAGAGACAGGAACACTTGATATAATGAAGGTTTGAAAAATTGTATATTTAGAAATTAACTGTTGGTCACCAAATCAGTACGGGAAAAAAAACAGTTGGATATCAAATCTATTTTTATTATATCTGGGTTAAAGTGGAAGTAAACCCTCCTATCGTTTTCAGCCAAGGAAGCTGTCATCTTGGCTTTTGTTTAAGTAGAGTGTGGCGGAGAAGCCTCCTGTGACAGGAAGCGCCTGCAGGGAACAGGGCACGCTGGAGGTATAGCTGCACTCAAGGACAACAGCGGCTGCCAGCCTCTCTCCTATCACCGGCTGGGACACTGACGGCTGCACAGGGAGGAAGAGATACGCAACCATATTTGTTCAGGCATCAGCCAGCCATCTATTTCCTGGACTGAGATTTTGTCTCAGAGATGACAAAATCATAGACTAGAACTTTCTTTTTTCAAAATTGACAAATGTATTGCTTTTTTACCTTCCAACATTTTTTGGGAATATTTATAAAGATGTGAAGCATTTTTTTTCTTCATTTTCTCCAGATTTTGCTACTGTTGGCAATATCCATCTTATGCGTCCATCGCAGTAATCTTTTAAACGCCTATACGCTTGTTTTATTTGAATGCCGGCATTGTTTTTATATTTCTTATCTGCAATAAGTGGTGATTTTATTACGCCAAGTGGAGCGTTCCCCTTTTCTTCCTATACATGCACCCTGGGAGATTTTTTTGGAGATAAAACAAACTGGAGGGAGCTGACGGAGATAAACCGACCGGAAGGTGCGGACCGAGGAGAGGAGACCTATTGCCCCACACTTATGACCCTTAGAAGGAGGTAGCTCCCACAGGAAGGAGAGCGTGTGCCAATCCCAGTGGTGGGAAAAACCACATAAGCCTGATTGACCCCCTAGTCGTATGACTGAGAGGGTCCAACAGATTTGGTAAGAGTCCACCTGTTCACTTTGATGTTGCTGTTTGGAATTTATTTGGACACTTATTATTGAGTTTATGCTTACACCGTTGGATTTTATTTTGAAAAGATATTGGAAACAGAGACCACTCTGCCAGAGCTTTAAGACTTTACCAGTTTTATTGTTTGGACATTATTTACCAAATTTACTAATTTTGCACAACTATGAACTCTTGATGGAAAACCTTCTACACTTTATTATTGCACTAGTTTGGTTATCTTCTATTTGGTATTTTAATTTTAGCGCTACACCTTCACTTTTGGGTTACATTTAGCATTTTGGTTGTATGCCGTGTATGCTGCTGCCTTCTTTTTTCCATTTGCGCATTAGTTTTGTTTAAGTATCAACTGCCATGATGCTGCACATGTGATCAGTTATGACACCAACCATTGGATGGTTTGACAATTTGACGCCAGCCATTGGATGGTTTGACAGTTTGGTTGAGAGCACAACCATGTGAGGATTACATTTCAGGCACGTGCTGGAAATGTAACTGTTTTTTTTAAACTGTTAAATTGATGGATTTACTTCTGCTTTAAACTGGCACTGTAAGCAAACAATAATTTGAAATGATGAAATCCATGGTCGAACATGATACCATTATGTGCAATAAACTGGACATGCACTAATAAAGTTACTCAGGCAAAATATTAAAGTGGGGTTCCGCCCACATAATTCGTTTTTTTTTGCTGGCATACACCTAGTTAGTATTCATTACACAAATAAAGTAATTGATAGTAGAGTTGAGCGAACACCTGGACGTTCGGGTTCGGAGGGTCCGAACGAACTTTGGGAAAAAGTCCGGGTTCGGCACCGAACGTTACCCGAACTTTATCCTGGACCCCGAACCCCATTGAAGTCAATGGGGATCCGAACTTTTAGGCACAAAAATGGCTGTAACAAAGTCCTGGCAAGTGCTAGAGGGCTGCAAAAGGAAGTAAAATGGGGGTAAGAGTAGGGCAAGTGCCCTACAAAAAAAATGGGGATAGGGAAAATAAATGAAAATCAAATTTAAAAAAATGGGAAGGGGGGGTGGATGTGGAGTAGGAGCCTAGAGGTTGACTAGGCCGTGACCGTGGCAGTGTAGGTGGAAGTGGCGGTGGTTGAGGAGGAGGTAGCCAACACTGTTTTTTTTTTGTTTGTTTATAATTGGGGTAGCCCCCAAAATATTGAGGCCTATTCAAAAAAACAAGTATACGAATGGCTGTGTGAGTCCGGTCTAAATGTTTATTCTGCACAAGGTACAGACAAGTCTTGTGGGATCTATGCCTGGTTCATGTTAATAAAGGTTAGCTTGTCCACGTTGGCTGTGGACAGGCGGCTGCGCTTGTCTGTGATAACGCCCCCTGCCATGCTAAACACACGTTCAGACAATACACTGGCTGCAGGGCAGGCCAGCACCTCCAAGGCATAAAGGGCAAGCTCAGGCCATGTGGCCAATTTGGAGACCCAGAAGTTGAATGGAGCAGACCCATCAGTCATTACGTGTAGGCGTGTGCACACATACTCTTGCACCATGTTGCTGAAATGCTGCCTCCTCCTAAGATGTTGTCTATCGGCTGGTGGTGCTGTTTGTTGTGGCGGGCTGCTGACAAAGCTTTGCCACATTTCGGCCATGCTAACCCTGCCTTCTGAGGTGCTGGCGGTGGCACAGCTGCGTTGGTGGCCTCTTCCTCCTCCTCCTCTGCCTTCGCGCTGTACTTCCACTGAGCCCCCGGTGTCATTTGGGAATGCCCTCAGCAGCGCCTCTACCAGGGTGCGCTTGTAGTCGCGCATCTTCCTCTCACCAGTGAGGGAATTAAGGACGGCACGTTGTCCTTGTAACGGGGATCCAGCAGGGTGGCCACCCAGTAATCAGAAGAAGTTACAATGTGGGCAACTCGGCTGTCATTGCGCAGGCACTGCAGAATGTAGTCAGCCATGTGTGCCAGGCTGCCCAGAGGCAAAGACAAGCTGTCCTCTGCGGGAGGTATATCATCTGTGTCCTCTGTATCCCCCCAGCCACGCTCCTGTGATGCCCACGAGCTGCGTTGGGTGCCACCCTGCTGCGATTCCTCCTCCTCCTCATCTTCCTCGTCCTCCTCGTCCTCCAGAACTGTGCCCTGGCTTGAATATTTTTGACCTGGCCTATGCTGGTGCAGGAACCCACCCTCCGAGCCACTTGCGAATGACTGGCCTGATAACCATGGAAATGACCCCTCTTCCTCCTCCTCATCCTGTGCCACATCTTCTTCCATCATGGCCCGAAGTGTTTTTTCAAGGAGACAGAAGTGGGATAGTAATGCTGAGAACAGCGCCATCGGCACTGGCCATGTTGGTGGAGTACTCAAAACACCGCTATACGCTACACAGGTCTCGCATGGAGGCCCACTCGTTGGTGGTGAAGTGTTGCTGCTCCGCAGAGCGACTGACCCGTGCGTGCTGCAGCTGAAACTCCACTATTGCCTGCTGCTGCTCGCACAGTCTCTCCAGCATGTGCAAGGTGGAGTTCCACCTTGTGGGCACGTTGCATATGAGGCAGTGAGCGGGAAGGCCGAAGTTCCGCTGCAGCACAGACAGACGAGCAGCAGCACATATGGCCCACACTTTATGCAGCAGCTTTGACATATCCGGGTAGTTTTCTAGAAAATTCTGTACCACCAAATTCAGCACATGCGCCAGGCAAGGGATGTGCGTCAAACCGGCTCAGCCCAGAGCCGCTACGAGATTTTGGCTATTGTCGCACACCACCAGGCCGGGCTTGAGACTCAGTGGCAACATCCACTCATTGGTCTGTTGTTCAATGCCTGTCCACAGCTCCTGCGCAGTGTGGGGTTTATCCCCCAAACATATCAGTTTTAAAACAGCCTGCTGTCGTTTCCCCCTAGATGTGCTGATGTTGGTGGTGAAGGTATTACGCTGAGCGGATGAGTAGGTGGTCGGGGAGGAGGAAGCGCAGTAGGAGGAGGAGGCAACAGGAGGCAAAGAGAAATGCCCTGAAATCCTCGGTGGTGGAAGGACATGCGCCAAATGGCTAGCCGGCTCAGGCCCACCCACCACTACATTTGCCCAGTGTGCAGTTAGCGAGATATAGCGTCCCTGCCCGTGCTTACTGGTCCATGTATCAGTGGTTATGTGGACCTTGCCACAGATGGCATTGCGCAGTGCACACTTGATCTTGTCCCCGACTTGTTTGTGCAGGGAAGGGATGGCTTGCTGGGAAAAGTAGTGGCGGCTGGGAACCACGTACTATGGGACAGCCACCGCCATCAGGTTTTTTAAACTTTCCGTGTCCACCAGACGGAATGACAGCATTTCAAAGGCCAGGAATTTTGAAATGCTGGCATTCAGGGCCAGGGATCGTGGGTGGGTAGGGGGGTACTTTCTCTCCAGTGTTTGGGAGATGGACAGCTGTAAGCTTCCATGGGACCATGTGGAAATGCTTGGGGACAGTGGCGGACATGGTAGCGTTGCTGTCATATCGTCTGTTTGCTGGGTGGCAGGTGACACTGTCACTGTAGAGGTGGAGGAAGAGGCCGAGGCAGCAGCAGAAGAGGAAGCAGGAGGAGGCCGAGACCTTTCTTGGATTTTGAGGTAATTATTCCAATGCAGCTTGTGCCTTGAATTTAGGTGCCTGGTCATGGGGGTTGTGCTCAGGTTGAGAACATTTATGCCCCGGCTCAGGCTATCATTGCACAGCTTGCAAACCACTTGTGTCTTGTCGTCAGCACATTGTCTGAAGAACTGCCACGCGGGGGAACGCCTTTGAGTTGCCTTTGGTGTGGTAGATCCCTGGGTGCGGTGGGTAGTAGCAGGCCTACTGTCTAGGGGACGCTCGCTCCGCTTTTGCAACCTGCTTCCTCTTTTGCTGTGCTGGTGCCTCTGTGCAACCACCACCTCTTCCTCCAAACTGCACATGTCACTCGCATGACCCTCATTCCATGTGGGGTCTAGGATCTCTTCATCCTCCACATCATCTTCCACTCACCCTTCACCACTGCCAATGGTGAAGACAATGTGAAGGAACTGGAGGCATTGTCAGCCACCCAATCTACTTTCGCCTGTACTTGTTCTGGCCTCACCAATCATTGAGGGGCATTTGGGCCTACCATATACCAGTGAAGGTTCTGTTGGATACCTGAGGAAGGTGTTTCCCTTGTGCGTGTAGCTGGCACACCTCGACCACGTCCTCTCCTTCCAACAGGAGGTTCACCAACACCACCAACACCAGCAGCACCAGCATCACCAGCAGCACCATGACCACGTTCCTTATTTGCTCTCCTCATTGTGTCCGCAAATGTACTATGTAGCCCTATGTAAGTATTTATTAATACCAATTAATACCTTTTTTTTTTTAAAACACCAACGTAGCCAGACTTTTTATTTTGGTGCAAGAAATGCACCGCTCACACCAACAGCTGGAAGCTCTCCCTTTAGAACTAGGAGATGATTTTTGAACAACAATGTGTCAGTTACAGCAACAGCTAGAACCTCTCCCTTTAGAACTAGGAGATGATTTTTGAACAATAATGTGTCACTTACAGCAACAGCTGGAAGCTCTCCCTTTAGAACTAAGAGGTGATTTTTGAACAATAAATAATCTGTCACTTACAGCAACAGCTGGAACCTGGCCCTATAGGAGTAGGCAATGATTTTTGAACAATAATCTGTCCCTCTAAGCAACAGCTGGACGCTCTCCCTTTAGAACTAGGAGATGATTTTTGAACAATAATGTGTCACTTACATCAACAGCTGGAACCTGGCCCTATAGGAGTAGGCAATGATTTTTGAACCATAATCTGTCCCTCTAAGCAGAAGCCTCTACCTAGTGCAGTCAGATCTTTGTGTAATGCAGGGTTTGATCTGCAATCTGTCACTCAAAGCAGCAGTATGTGAAATCTCAAATTACTCCCACAATCTGATCGTTGTGTACGATCCCATAATCTGATCGTTGTGTACGATCATAACGATCGTTGTGTTAGGCAGGGTTTGATCTGCAATCTGTCACTCAAAGCAGCAGTATGTGAAATCTCAAATTACTCCCACAATCTGGTCGTTGTGTACGATTGTAGCGATCGTTGTGTTATGCAGAGTTTGATCTGCAATCTGTCACTCAAAGCAGCAGTATGTGAAATCTCAAATTTCTGTAATCTGTCCCTCAGAGCAACAGTAGTAGTAATCTCAGGATGCAGGATCAGATGTTAAAATGTCTGCAATCTGTCCCTCACAAAAATGCTGGCAGCTTCCTCTCCCTATACTATTCAGAGTCTCAGAGAGCATGTGACTGCAGCATCAAGTGACTCCAGCTTATATAGAGGCTGGGTCACATGATGCACTGGCGAATCACAGCCATGCCATTAGTAGGCATGGCTGTGATGGCTTCTAAGGGCAAACCAGTGAAACGCTTGTTGATTGGCTGCCCTGCAGCTATTCAACATGCGTAATCAACTACCAGAACCCAGAACCCGAACCCGAACGTTTTTTGAAATGTCCGTGTTCGGGTCCGGGCCCCGGACACCCCAAAGTTCGGTACGGACCCGAACGTTACAGACCGGGTTCGCTCAACACTAATTGATAGCTTTAAATCTGGGTAGTCTTCCTATTTATTTTTTACTTACATTGCAGATTTTTTCTTGACCCGGGTAGACCTGATGCTTACCCCACCTAATTCACTTTACCTATAAATAAAAACACCACACACTGCTTTGGAGAAAATGGCCGTTAGGCCGTTTATTTAAACACAAACAACTTGAACATATTTATCAAAACAGAAAACATGTCTATTAGGCGGGTGTTGATCCCAGGAGGCCCAAAACATCCATTTTGATGAATTTATATCTATATATCCACATACCCAGCCGCAATACGCCGGCTCAGGTGAAACCATCTTCCAGTTAACCTGTGTAACTGGGACCAAACCATTGAGGACTCCATACCTACGATGGATCCTTCCCACCACACCAAATTGTCCGTCCTCCTGAGACCACGCCCCACTACTCCTTAAACAAACAAAATAGGGAGGGAGGGTGGGGATTCTCTGTTGTTCCCGCTCTGTCCCTGGGAACCCCGCCCTCTGCCTAAAAACCTGGCCCGCCTCTCTGCTGCTGCCTAACCCTCCCCTTGTAATTTTTAACCCCTGAGCTCCCAGGGCACCCTGTCATGCGGCCCCTGCGCTGATTTATTTTATATTTTGCTGCGGGCCCTTCTTTACTGGGAGTTCCCATTTTAGCTGTGGGCATTTGAAGCCCACTCGCACCCTCCTCGAGTCTCTACCTGGATAAGGTGCATGCTGGGTAATCTCGTTGCCATAACAATGGGCAGCGATGGAAGAAGGTCCCGCCCCATTGTTATGGCAACATAACCTGTCTCTCCCCCACAAAATCATTTCCCATCTGGAAATAACACGATTTTACAGCTCAGGTATGCCCACTGACTCATGGGAAATTATGACTCACATCTCCCATGAGTCCAGGCGAGGCAGGAAGTGATGCAAAGTGCCACAGATCAGCAAGTGGAAGATTACAGGGACCACATAGCCACAGGGCACTTAGGGTGAGTATAATTTTTTTTTCCAAAGGTGATTCATCATGCATAGAGGATTTGAAATATATAAAGATGTATTTGTGGGTGGAACTCAGCATTAAGTGTAACTTCCCATCCAATCAGAAGTACTTCTTGAGATGACTACAGTAAGGTCAAAGCTGATAGGTTGATAAGGCTAATTGATTGATATTGAGCAAGCAAATAGTAGGTATTCATATTCAACTGGACTTAGTCTGTAATGTTTAACACATTTTGCAACTCATTTACACTCTCAAAAAAGGTATTTTTTGTCCATTGGCTGCCTTACTGCAAAGAACATTACCATGCAAAATGATGTGCATTAATGCAGTGCAGTAACCCAGGGCAATAAATTGCACAGGTCTGAATCAATTAATCTGTGAGATATTCTCTTACTTCTGGTTACTTCTCTGGGACAAGAAGTGAAAGAAAATTTCCTTAATGATAGACAACCAGCTAAACATAACATGACAGGGCTTTTAGTTACTAAAAATTTTGGTAAACATACACTTTAAGATCTGGAGAAGTCATATAGTGATGGGGACTTTTCTGTTACAGAAAAACTACAAGAAGAAAAATATGAAGGACACCATTGTTGAGCTCATCCTGAAAATGCAGACCCAATTACTGACATAGAATGAGCATACAGATCAGTAATAAAGTATAACTAAAGGCAAACCATTTAAGGATTAAATATTAAGGATTAGAACACTTGTCAGATTTTTATTACTGCAAAAATATAAAATCAACTGCCACAACACTGCTAAAAAGTCCAGATACAACTTTATGTCAACAAATGTCAGAGTATCCATTGAGTTTCAGAGGCCCTAAAATGCCCTCTTCATCAGGGCTAGAAATACATAAAGACATCTCCATAACAAAATAATATTAATACAATAGTCCCTCCACCAAATACCCAATAGCAATTAGAATTGGATGTACGAATACTGTAGTAATAATAATACTACTAATAATAATGCTACATGCTGACAAAATTGTGAACCTATTAAGAATAAATATGTAAGTAAAGTGTATCTAGAAAGTAATATGTGTATAACTCAAGCCAAACAACATACAATCTAATTGGACAATAACACCTAGCCTCACCAACATCTTGCATTATGAGGATAAACCTAAGTATCAGCCCAGTAGTTGTAGATGCAAAGGGGGACTGTACAGTCAGATTGTGCAGTTTAAGAGGTGGACAAAGAATCATATGACCGCAGACTATTCAAAACAACACACTAGTCAAGGGTGTAGCAAAAGGGGTTGCGTGGTTTACAATGGCGACCCTCTCATGCTCCCAGGGGCTGGACAGTAAGATAAATGATCTGCTACGTGTTCTTCCAGCAGCTGAAAGCCAGCTGCTACTCCTCCAACTCCCACCAGCATTCAGCTGCTGCAGGGAAATACAGCTAAATGGATTTAGTAAATGCCACCCTTGACACCCTGTTCCTCATGCTGCCTGGACCCACTGTGTGTTCCGCTTGTCCAACACCCCCCCCCCCCCCCCACAGCTCAGGATTTCACTGGGGACACAGGATTTCAGGTCCATCTGTATAAGCACACAAAATGAGCTGAGCGGCTGCTTAACCCCATAGCTGCTGGGGAGGGAGTACAGTGGGTGGCTAAAAATTAACCCCTCAATCAATCTACTACTTAAATCACCCACTGATTAATGTACATGGGACAGGAAAGGGGGGTCTGTCAGTGGGGGAAAGGGGCAGTAGTTGGGGGGGGTGCGTGGTAGTTGGGTAGTGAACATCTGTCAGTGGGAGGAGGGGGCAGTAGTTGGGGGTGTGAGGGTCTGTCAGGCCATGATATTCTGCAACCCCTCTATATCTCCTCTGATTATAATTCAGCCCTAGATATTCTGTCCCTCATGATACCCCTGCCCCGCACAGGCAGACCCCCCCCACTCCCCTAGACTGACACCCCTTATCCTCAACTACTGACCCCACCTGCATGTACAGATGCACACCCCCAACTAGTGGCCCGCCCCCCAATGACAGACCTTCACCACTTCAGACTGGCAGACCCCACCCCCACACTGACCTCCTCACTCCCCGCACTGTGAGAAATGATAGGTGTAAAATAACCAGCAAGCTTCAAATGGTGCAGTGGTGGAACTGTCAGGGTTACAAAGGTTGCACTTGCGACTGGGCCCTGGCATTCAGCCACAGTGGGGGGGGGCCCAAGACGGCAGGAAGGGGCCCACTGCAGAATATGTGAAAGGGTCCCATTGCACGACCGTGATAAAGGGCCCCACAACAGGAGTAAAGAGCTCCGGAATCAGTGGAAAGGGCCCTGGGCTCAGAGGGAAGGGTCCCAGGGGGCCCTTCATGGTTTCTTACAACGGGGCCTGAAGGCTGTGTGTGGAACTTAAAACAAATATTTCTGTTATTGCAGAGTTTTAAATGGCAGTCTCGTGAGGTGAAAATCACCAATATAGTCAATATTTTGAGGGATATACCCCACAGAGATGGATATGAAATACCACAAGCCAAGGAGACCATGGAGATCCTTTGGGCGGTAATGCTGCCTGCCTGGGAACCAAATTATTTACATGAACATTAATACTTTTAGATAGCAATACCAATACAAGGCTATTTTTCCACTTTCCTCAACTACCAGTTTTTTTTTTTTTTGCTGTTTCCCTATTAGGGAGACCCACCCTCTCTATTTGTCTTGTTTACCGTTATCATTATTCTTTTGACGATAAAAGAAAATCCCTAATTGTGGGTCACCACCAGAACAGGGCGCACGTTCTGGATACCCTGGTGACAACCAGGGATTCCCTCGCTTTGGAGGGATTCCCTCTCACTTTCTGTTTTGGCTACAGGACAAGAAGTGAATAGAAATCTTTGCAATAGGACACAGATGGTAAAAATAAATGACTATCCAAATTGAAATTAGAAAATTGCCTGTAGTTCTAATTTACGTCATAACTTCTATGCTACAAACTTGTTCCTAAAGTATGCAAGTTACTAGATCAGAATGCCAGCAAGCAAACCAGAATTTTTAGAAACAAATGCCAGAATTGGATGTCTTCATTCTTCCTCAGTATACATACATTTTCTTTACTTATATTTTCAGATTTAACAGTGAACAATGAGTTATTCATTAAATTGACAGTTCCAAAACTATTAGGCTTGTGCGATCTGTTTAGTAACGAATCGAAATTCGTCCGAATTTTGTGACTTTCGGACATTCGGATGCATCGTACAACCAAATCCGAACAAAATGATATCGTAAATAGCGAATGGTTTTGGCATAATTCGTTGTTGCGTTAACACATTAACGAATTTGTCAATGCGTTAACACATCAACTAATTTGTCTAGCGTTAACGCAACAACAAATTCGTCTATGCGTTAACGCATCAACAAATTATGCCGAAACCAATCATCAGGCTATAGGCCCCAGTGTCGAAAACAAAAGTAAAATACAATATTTTGAATCTTTACAAACAGCCACTATGTATTTACGAAAGTACGAATACATTCGAATCACGTTAGCAACACAAAAAAGGTAATCTTACAAAAGGACAAATTACAAAATTACGAGTTGTGTCCACCAGAATCAACGAAAGTATGAATTTGAAATCAACGAAAAATAAGGCTTTCAGAAATACGAACAATTCCGATTCAACGTAAAATGTCACTTACAAAATTACGAATTAGTCCGATCACGAAAAATGCCGTATCACGAAATTACGAATTGTTAGGAATCAACGGCACCGAATAGAATTGAAACGAAACAATTTTTCCGCTGTGCACAAGTCTAAAAACTATACTGAACAGGAAACAGGCAAACAAGCACATGTGTAGATAAAATGTCCCATATTTTTACACTACTTCAATTACCTAGAGTGCATGTTAATACCGAGAAACCAAAGGAACCTGCATTTCTCAGCTGTTCATTTAGTAGCTACTGAATTAAGTATACCAGGTGGATCTGATGCAAGACTGCAGGGAAAATGTAAAATTAATTTTCAAAGGAGTAACAGAAAGGTGTTGAAGCTGATGTGTTCTTTGTTTTTTGACAGAGTTGAGCTCTCCCACGGCTTGTGATTAAAGGTTAAGCAGTTGCTTTCTTCTGTCTCAGCAGCACCACTTACGCATACAGTCCTGTTATTTCATTCTTCATCACTGATGCTTAAAAAATAACAAAAAAGGTTCACTGAGCCATTTCTTCAATATAGCTCTCTGGAGATATGTTTCCGTTGAACAGCTTTTGTGAGATCTACCAGGGTTCCAGTATACAGTTTGTATCTGCCTAATGCACACTTCTTGTGTCTGGTTTTGTATGAGGATCGGGGTTATATTTACCATAATGGCAGTCATGGGCCAGTGCCTAGGGCAGCAGGGTGAGAATGGGCAGCAGCAAGACTCAGCATATACATATTGTGATATATTTTGTTTATTGTACTTCTCAATTCTGGACACTTCTGGACATCTGAGACAAAACTCAGCAAGAAAACATCATGTGGGATGTTGAGTGGTGTCAGTAAACATGGAATTATCTGTCATCTAGGTGTTCTGTATAGTTGAAAGTAGTAAAAACTGAAAATTCCCTATCGGATCCTTACCATAATTTTCCTTTCCTGATGGACTCCAAGGCAGCCTATGTGTGGGTTTACCCCGCCCCCTCCACTCCTATAGGACCCTACTACCATAAATTTGGCCGCCTGGCCCCTACCTGTGTTCCGTATCTAGCCCCTCCTCTAGACCCGAGGGTGGGGACTCCGGCTGCCATGGAGTCCATCAGGAAAGGAAAATTACAGTAAGTATCCAATAGGGAATTTTCCGTTTTCCTGATGATGAGGCTGTCCTACATATGACTTCCGGTGCCACATGTCGAGCCGCTGCCCATGCCGTAGCGTTGCCCCTGGTGGAGTGTGCCATTACCACCTCTGGAGGGGCCAAGCCCTATAAGCCCTCTGTATGGTTTGGAAGATCCAGGATGCAATCGTTCTGGAAGAGGCCTCTCGCCCCTTATTCCTTCCGGCAAACAGGACAAACAGGTTTTCTGAGCGTCTGAAAGCCACTGTAGCCTGCAGATAGGCTTTCAATGTTTCTCCCACGTCCAGGGGATGGACCTCCGAGGACTCTGGAGACTCAAAAGTGGGTAAGGTAATTTCTTGATTCTCGTGAAACACTGACGTCACTTAAGGCCTGGCCCCGAGCATCGGGAAGAACATCAGGAATGGCTCCTTATGGCCCAAAGTCCAGATCTCTGAGACCCTTTTGGCCGAGGTTATTGCAACCAGGAAGGCCGCTTTCAAGGACAAGTCCCTCACTGATGACGTATTGAATCCATTCGATGCTGGTTTGGCCAAAAAGTCAAGGACTAGGGGTAAATTCCATTTTGGGAACCTTGCTTTCCTTTGAGGTCTTAGCCTTGCAGCCCCTCTGAGAAATTGGCGGACCAGGGGGCTGGACGCCCAAGTTGTTCCTGTGAACGCTGATAAGGCCGATGCCTGTACCCTCAGCGAGCTAATCTAAAGAGGCAAATCGACTGTAGGAATTCGAGAACTTCCTGAATCCCAGCGTCTCTCATGGATCTTCCATTTGAGGCCACAAAGTCAGAAAATCTGGACCATATACTTACATACACTTTGTTAGTGCTAGGTCTCCTGGAACTCATTAGAGTAGAGATTACTCAGGGAGCACAGCCCAAGGCCTCAAACCTCTCCCTCTTAAGAACCAGACCGTCAGGCACAGCCGTGCTGGCCATAGGTGCAGGACTGTCCCCTGAGACAGAACGTCCGTTCTGAGAGGGAGAGGCACTGGGGCCCTGTAGCTGAGCTGAGTCAAAAGAGCGAACCAAGGCCTGTTGGGCCAGAAAGGAAGTATTGCTGTGACTTCAGCTACCTCGGACCGCAGTCTCTGCAGGAAGCATAGAATGATGGGCACTGGAGGGAAGGCGTAAGCCCTGCTGAACCTCCAACCGCCTGTCAAGGCATCCACTCCAAATGCTTGAGGGCACTGGCCCCGCGTGTAAAATTTGCTGAGCTTGTGGTTGAGAGGGGAGGTGAAAAGGTCGACCTCTGGATCGACTCCCAGAGATTGGATCCAGGCAAATACCTCCAGGTGTAACGACCACTCCCCGTTGTTCAAGTGTACCCTGGAGAGAAAGTCCGCTTGCGCGTTCTGACTCCCTGGGATGTAAGCTGCGGTGATGTCCTTCAGGAACCTCTGGGCCCATGACAAGATCGGCTCTGTCTCCTGTAACGGGGATGGACTTCGCGTCTCATCCTGCCTCTTCATGTATGAGACTGCCGCCACGTTGTCCATTCTCAGTAGGACTGCTCTCCCCTGCAACCGATGGCGAAAGGCTTGAAGGGCATGATAGGCTGCTCGTAGTTCCAGGACGTTGGACACCGGTATGCGGGGAAGTGGTACCTGTGTTGTTGGCATCCGTTGTAACTACCACCCACGGGGGCGGGGATATGGGGTGGCACCTGAGAAGGTTGTTGGACTGTAGCCACCACGGCAGACTGTCCTTCATGGCCGCCGTTATGCGGATAAGGTGGTCGCCCTTGTCCGGCCTCCACTGCTGCAGAAATCCCATTTGGAACAGGCACATCCTCCACAGGGCCCACCGGACCATGAGAGACATAGAGGCCATGGTGCCGATTATCCAGAGACAGTGGGATGCCCTGAGATGTGAAGACGAGAGGGCCGGTCGCAACCGGTCCCGGATAACTGAAATTTTCTCCACCGGAAGAGAGATTGTGTTCTTGGCCGTGTTGAACTGTGCGCCTAGGTATACAAGCTTCTGAGTTGGTTCTAGATGACTCTTTTCCTGCTTCAATAGCCAGCCGAATTCCTGCAGAGTGACAATTACCTAAGCCCTGTGGGACAACTGCTGACTCTTGTCTTGCGCCAGGATGAGTAGGTCGTCTAGATAATGATGCAGCCTTACTCCTTCTGTTCTGATCAAGGCCACTACAGCCAGGAGGACTTTCAAAAATACCCGTGGGGATGTTGACAACCCGAACGGGAGGCAGGTGAACTGGAGGTGTCTCTGTTCCACCACAAAGCGAAGGTACTTGCGGCACCCTTTCACACACTGAAATGTGAAAACAGGCGTCTTTCAAGTCTATAGACACCATCCAGTCGCTTGGCTGCACTGCGCGCTGGATTGTTGACATTGTCTCCATCTTGAATTTTTCTCCTTTGATAAATCCATTTAGGTGTGTGAGATCTATGACCAGTCTCCAGGAACCGTTCCTTTTCTGGACCAGAATATAGACCTAGGAACATCTCTTCCTCTGGGACCGGCACCACTGCCCCTTGAGCCACCAGCGAATCTACGTACGTTCGGAGAATTGACCTCTTCTCTTCCGACTGTGGCATTAGCATAGGTATAACCTTGAGTACTGGGGGCTTCACGAAAGACCAGGAGTGCCTGGCGGAAACTGTCTTGATGACCCAGGCATCTGAGATCGAGGCCGTCCAAACATGCCGGAAGAGAAGCAAACGCGATCCCACCTGGCCTGCCTGGGCGGGCTGAACCTCAAAAGCCCTTAGTGGGTTCACTCCCAGAGGAAGTCAGGTTCTTCTGTGACCGTTGGGCGGAGGACTGACCTCTCTTCCAGTTACGCCTGAAGTCTTGCCCAGGCCTATAGCTGCGAGCCTCTCTAGCTCGCTCTGAGCCTTGTCTTCTTGACTGGGGTTTCTTCTGTCCGAACAGTCACCTATCCTGTGGGAGGAACCCCGACTTCCCCCTGGTGGCTCTGGCAATGGCCTTGTCCAGCCTGTTGCCGAACAGAGAGGAACCCTCAAAAGGAATCCTGCACCAGGCCTGCTTAGAGGACGGGTCTGCAAGCCAAGGATGACCGAGGATAACATTACCCGCACCACCAGGTGGATGAGGTCCAAGGAGGCCTCCCCCAGGAAGGCCGATGCCCACTTCATCTCCCCCAGGAGTGAGCTCCTCGCTATTTCTGGTGAGACCCCACTTAGCACTGTGTCTATCTCTTCGGTCCAGACCTCCATTGCTTTTGATATGGCTGCCAGGGCCAGAGCTGGTTTGCAGGCCATGCCCGCCATCACATAGATTCTCTTGAGGTCTAAGTCGATCTTCCTTTCAAGAGGGTCTCTGAATGACACTGCATCCTCCTAAGCAAGGGTGACATGTTTCACCAGCCTTGCCACTGCTGCGTCCACCAACAGAGTGGACTCTAAGTCCTTGACTTCATCTTCCCTAAAGGGATAGAGTCTGGCAGCTTTGTTGGACAGGGAGGCTTTCTTCTCCACTTTTTCCCATTCTTCCTTTAGGATATCCCTTAGCTCCGGAAGAAGCGGGAAGCTGGGACGATCTTTACTTAAGTGCTTGAAGAAATTTCTTTGCTTTGCCGGGGAAGTCACTGGCTCCTCCCACCTCAAGGCTTCCTTAACGGCCTTAATTAGTGGCGGGATTAAGGCTGCATTGAAGCCCGCCACATCATCCCCCTCCATCTTGGAATCCAGGGGAGTAAAGCTTGGTTGGGATGGGCCCGGCTCTTCTTGGGTCAAGCGATCTAGAGAGCCACCAGTGGAGGGTTGGCTCTGGGCGTGAGAGGGGCCAAATTCTCACAGCGATTGCTGAACCACTCGTCTGTCGAGTGCCTCCACCCCAGGGCTAAGGCTAGCGTGATGTTCTCCCAATTCTCTTTCCTTCACCGCCCGGGAATAACACGATTTACAGAGCTATTTTTCCTCAGGCGCTTTGGCCCTGCAACCCCAGCAAGACTTGCGCCTGGGGTGACTATCATGGCGGTGGGAGTGGTGTCTGGAGGAAGAGTGGGAACTTCTTCCATGGCGTCTGCCCCTAGACTGGGACCTATGGTGTCCCGACTTTGATGACGAGTGTCGGTGTTGGGACCTGGCAGCGTCTCTGGTGTCCCGTGACGAGCCTTGATGGTCAGACCTGGGGGGGTTAAAAAATGACAAGACAAAGAGAAGGAGAGAACAGGCACAAACAATACCAATCAGGGCGGAACAACATACATGTCCCCCTAGGTGCCTCCCGCTCAGCCCACTACCATAACTGTTAGGCACGGGCTGGCCACTGGGAGGTGGTGACTGACTCATGCTGAGGGCACAGGGCTGATGCCTGGAAAGAAGGGAGAACTGTATGATATCACCTCATCTGTTCGGCATTCCTCCTCCCTCCCCCTCCCTCCCAGTGCCTCCAGACCTCCGGGGCCTACCTGGAGAGAAGAGGGATCCAGCTCGGGGAAGCCACCGCAAAGCCCGCAGACAAACCCATTCTGCTAGGGCTCACGGCAGCTTTGAATCCCCCGCTGTCACCTATGCCACCCCGTGCATGCGCCGATCAGACCGTCGGGTCTGCTGCGCGTGCGTCAGCCAAACCTCGGTCTTACACCGAGAGCCGCGCCTGCGCCAAGGAATCCTGTAGCCGGCCTAGTCCCAGCAATGGAATGCAGATGCGTACCAACACCTACGGGAGCCACTCCACTGGTCCAGGGGCACCAGGGACAGCGATACGCAGGAAACCATATAAAATATACATATGCTGCCATGGAGTCTTACCCGTCTTCTGAGACCCTGCCAGTCTTCAGGCATTGTCCTGGGAACTGGCCTCCCCTCCTGGGGATCTTGCTGGCCTACCCCCACTTGCCCGCCGTAGCTGGGCCCTGGGCGTCGGGGGACATCATCACCCCTCATCTGCTTGCCCCGCTCCAAGCTGGGGACTGCATGCCCTATGCAAAGCTTCCAGGTTTTATTGACAAAGCTTAATTGATCAAGCTGAAGTTAAAGCTGATTAGTCACCATGCACAGCTGCACCAGATTTTGCACTCTCTGGTTTTAGTAAATCAACCCCAAAGAGGCAGAGCATTCACAAAAAGGCATCATCATTTAGGTGTCATGATTCCTAGACACTGCCTGGATGGGTATACAATGCCTTGAAAAAGTATTCATACCCCTTGAAATTTTCCACATTTTGTCATGTTACAACCAAAAACATAAATGTATTTTATGTGATAGACCAACACAAAGTGGCAAATAACTGTGAAGTGGAAGGAAAATGATAAATGGTTTTCAAAATGTTTTACATATAAATATGTGAAAAGTGTGGCGTGCATTTGTATTCAGCCCCCCTGAGTCAATACTTTGTAGAACCACCTTTCGCTGTAATTGCAGCTGCAAGTCTTTTTGGGGTTTGGGGATGTCTCTACCAGCTTGGCACATCTAGAAAGTGACATTTTTGCCCATTCTTCTTTGTAAAATAGCTCAAGCTCTGTCAGACTGGATGGAGAGAGTCTGTGAACAGCAATTTTCAAGTCTTGCCACAGATTTTCAATTGGATTTAAGTCTGGACTTTGACTGGGCCATTCTAATACATGGATATTCTTTGATCTAAGCCATTTCATTGTAGCTCTGGCTGTATGTTTAGGTTTGTTGTCCTGCTGGAAGGTGAACCTCTACCCCAATCGCAAGACTTTTGCAGACTCTTACAGGTCTTCTTCTAAGATTGCCCTGTATTTGGCTCCATCCATCCTCCCATCAACTCTGACCAGCTTCCCTGTCCCTGCTGAAGAAAAGCATTCCACCATCATGTTTCACGGTAGGGATTGTGTGTTCAGGGTGATGTGCAGTGCTAGTTTTCCGCCACACATAGAGGTTGATTTACTAAGACTGCAGAGTGCAGCATATGGTGCAGCTCTACATAGAAACCAATCAGCATCCAGTTTTGTCAAAGCTTAATTGAACAAGCTGAAGTTAGATGTCAATTGGCTATCATGCACAGCTGCACCAGATTTTGCACTCTCCAGTTTTAGTAAATCAACCTTATAGTGTTTTGCTTTTAGGCCACAAAGTTCAATTTTGGTCTCATCTGACCAGAGCACCTTCTTCCATATGTTTGCTTTGTCCCCCACATGGCTTCTCGCAAGCTACAGACAGGGCTTCCTATGGCTTTCTTTCAACAATGGCTTTCTTTTTGCCCCCCTTCCATAAAGGCTAGATTTGTGGAGTGCACGACTAATAGTTGTCCCGAGGACAGATTCTCCCACCTGAGCTGTGGATCTCTGTAGCTCCTCCGGAGTTACCATGGGCCTCATGGCTGCTTCTGTGATAAATGCTCTCCTTGCCCGGCCTACCACTTTAGTTGTACGGCCATGTCTTGGTAGGTTTGCATTTGTGCCATACTCTTTCCATTTTCGGACGATGT
Source organism: Glandirana rugosa (assembly GCA_018402905.1). NCBI lineage: Eukaryota > Metazoa > Chordata > Amphibia > Anura > Ranidae > Glandirana > Glandirana rugosa. Next base: position 1,033,684 of record BLSH010467921.1, on the reverse strand, counting down.
ATTGAACAGTGCTCAGGGAGATGTTCAAAGCCTGGGATATTTTTTTTATAACCTAACCCTGCTTTAAACTTCTCCACAACTTTATCCCTGACTTGTCTGGTGTGTTAGCCTTCATGATGCTGTTTGTTTACTAAGGTTCTCTAACAAACCTCTGAGGGCTTCACAGGACAGCTGTATTTGTACTGAGATTAAATTACACACGGGTGGACTCTATTAACTAATTAGGTGACTTCTGAAGGCAATTGGTTCCACTAGATTTTAGTTAGGGGTATCAGGGTAAAGGAGGCTGAATACAAATGCACGCCACACTTTTCAGATATTTATTTGTAAAAAATGTGAAAACCGTTTATCATTTTCCTTTCACTTCATTATGTGCCACTATGTGTTGGTCTATCACATAAAATCCCAATAAAATACATTTACATTTTTGGCTGTAACATGACAAAATGTGGAAAACTTCAAGGGATGCGAATACTTTTTCAAGCACTGTTTACAGGATATATATATATATATATATATATATATATATATATATATATATATCTATACAGTATCTCACAAAAGTGAGTACATCTCTCACATTTTTGTAAATATTTTCTTATATCTTTTCATGTGACAACACTGAAGAAATGACACTTTGCTGCAATGTAAAGTAGTGAGTGTACAGCTTGTATAACAGTGTAAATTTGCTGTCCCCTCAAAATAACTCAACAGCCATTAATGTCTAAACTGCAACAAAAGTGAGTACACCCCTAAGTGAAAATGTCCAAATTGGGCCCAAAGTGTCAATATTTTGTGTGACCACAATTATTTCCCAGCACTGCCTTAACCCTCTTGGGCATGGAGTTCACCAGAGCTTCACGGGTTTCCACTGGAGTACTCTTCCACTCCTCCATGATGACATCAGGGAGCTGGTGGATATTAGAGACCTTGTGCTCCTACAGCTTCCCTTTGAGGATGCCCCACAGATGCTCAATAGGGTTTAGGTCTGGAGACATGCTTGGTCAGTGCATCACCTTTACCCTCAGCTTCTTTAGCAAGGCAGTGGTCATCTTGGAGGTGTGTTTGGGGTCGTTATCATGCTGGAATACTGCCCTGCGGCCCAATCTCCAAGGGGGATCATACTCTGCTTCAGTATGTCACAGTACATGTTGGCATTCATGGTTCCCTCAATGAACTGTAGCTCCCCAGTGCCAGCAGCACTCATGCAGCCTCAGACCATGACACTCCCACTACAATGCTTGACTGTAGGCAAGACACACTTGTCTTTGTACTCCTCACCTGGTTGCCACCACACACGCTTGACACCATCTGAACCAAATAAGTTTATCTTGGTCTCATCAAACCAGACTCCGACGTACTCACGACGACCGTGACCCCTCGATGTCAAGTAACTCCCTTGGTACTTACGGTTGTACATGACACTGTATGACTTCGTCTCATACTAGGGGGAACCTCTAACCCGGCGTCCCGTCATAAGGTCGTACTATTGCTGGGGTTTGTGTGGAGGTTCTACTGGTGACGGAACGATTTCTTCGACTCCCATTTCCACTACGTGACTGGTTCGTACAGAGGTCTGGATTTGGGATAACTCGTAGACACCCCGTAGGAGTTTCCCTTCGACATCCTCGTGTTCCAGAGATTATAGGTGGTCGAGGGACTACAGTAGTACCTCCTCACCTTCTCATGAGGTCACCTTTGGGC
>BLSH010467921.1:1006646-1024339 GCA_018402905.1 Glandirana rugosa | reverse complement strand
CGATCGTCGTCCCGTGTGTACGAGCCATAATACTTCTGTAGTTAAAGATATAAAGTAATTGGGGGGGGGCTGATTGGACTTCTAGAGATAACACAGGACAGCTTCAGATCTCTGACATGATTTTGGTGCACTTATATAACAATGAGGCTGATTTACTAAAGGCAAATACACTGTGCACTGCAAGTGCACTTTAAGTTCATTTGCTCTAGATCTGAGGGGAAGCTCTGCAGATTTTTATCATCCAATCATGTACAAGCAAAAATGCTGTTTTTTATTTTCCTTGCATGTGATTGAGTATTCTTTGCAAAGCAAAGTTTTACCTCATTTATTAAGCCCTGGAGCAAGTGCACAGTATCTTTGCCTTTAGTAAATCAACCCCAATATGCTTTCAATGGCATATTTAGAGTGTTACTAAACCCGGGACCATGCATTCACTATATCTGGTCTCTCACAGTACACAGAACATGGAAATGCCATTATTTTAGTAAATATAAACAGCTAAATATCTTTTCTCATCAGCAGTATATAGCAGTCTTGTGACTTATATCAGTGTCTGGTTAAAGCTTGTAGGAGGAGATTACTGGCATCAGGATGCAGGATCCCTGACCCTCTGGACAGTGCTGATTGGCCCTGTGCTAATCACATACACTATCCCAAGAAAAAAAATCTCTCTAGCAATACACACAAAACTGAGCATGTGCAGCCTGATTCCAGTAACTCTAGCTTATCTTGACATGTTTTGGAGACAATGCAAGAAGGGAAGGATCTGTGCACATAAGATCAAATGGCCTTTTTACACAATGCAGAGGATTAACCCCTTAGGTTCCACAGTGAGTATAACAAGCATGCTTTACTGCATATATAGACTGATTTTACTGCTGTGGGTTTAGTAACACTTTAACATACTGAAAGGGAGCAAATAAAAGAAGTTCATTGTTAAGGTTTAAAGAGGAAGTAAAGTCTTATTTTTTAATTGTACCTACAGGTAAGCCAATAATAAGGCTTACCTGAAGGTACTGTGAATATTTCCTAAACCTGCACAATTTAGGAGATATTTACTACAGTTGTATGCAAAAGTTTAGGAACCCCTGACAATTTCCATGATTGTCATTTATAAATATTTGGGTGTTTGGATCAGCAATTTCATTTTGATCTATCAAATAACTGAAGAACACAGTAATATTTCAGTAGTGAAATTAGTTTTTTTTGGATTAACAGAAAATGCACAATATGCATCAAAACGAAATTAGACAGGTGCGTAAATGTGGGCACCCCAACAGAAAAATCACATCAATATTTAGTAGAGCCTCCTTTAGAAGAAATAACAGCCTCTAGACCAGGGATGTCAAACTTGATTTCATCGTGGGCCATATCAGCATTATGGTCGCCCTGAAAGGGCCGGTTGTGTATGCAAGACTAGATGTCCAGAGCACCACCCCCCTTACATCAGATGCCAAGAGCCCCCCCCCACCTTACCATCAGAAGTCAAGGGTCCTTCACCCTTCCTTACATCACAGTGGGGGCAGAGCTGGGAAGCAGAACGTGCAGGGTCTGGAGGAGGACCAGAGGAGAGCTGGAGTCTTCTGAAGACCAAAGGAGGTAAAGATGAGGGGGTGCTGCAACTGCACAGAGAGGAGCAGGATCTGAAGGAGTTCTGTCCTCCACTCTACGGCCGACAGGGGCTGGTGGAGATGAGGGGGGTGCTGCAGCTGCAGGAAAGGTGTGAGGGCCACATGAAATGACCTGAAGGGCCGGATTTGGCCCCCGGGCCTTGTGTTTGACACCTGTGCTCTAGACGCTTCCTATAGCCTGTAATGAGTGTCTAGATTCTGGATGAATGTATTTTGGACCATTCCTCCTTACAAAACATCTCCAGTTCAGTTAGGTTTGATGGTTGCCGAGCATGGACAGCCCGCTTCAAATCACCCCACAGATGTTCAATGATATTCAGGTCTGGGGACTGGGATGACCATTCCAGAACATTGTACTTGTTCCTCTGCATAAATGCCCGAGTAGATTTTGAGCAGTGTTTTGGGTCGTTGTCTTGTTGAAATATCCAGCCCCGGCGTAACTTCAACTTTGTGACTGATTCCTCAACATTATTCTCAAGCATCTGCTGATATTGAGTGGAATCCATGCGACCCTCAACTTTAACCAGATTCCCAGTACCGGCACCGGCCACACAGCCCCACACCATGATGGAACCTCCACCAAATTTTACTGTGGGTAGAAAGTGTTCTTCTTGGAACGCTGTGTTCTTTTGCTGCCATGCATAACGCCCCTTGTTATGACCAAATAACTCAATCTTTGTCCAAATGTGCGTTTGCATACCTCAAGCGACTCAGTTTGTGGCGTGTGTGCAGAAAAGGCTTCTTTCGCATCTCCCATACAGCTTCTCCCTGTGCAAAGTGCACTGAATTGTTGAACGATGCACAGTGACACCATCTGCAGCAAGTTGATGTTGTAAGTCTTTGGAGGTGGTCTGTGGGCTGTTTTTGACCGTTCTCACCATCCTTCGCCTTTGCCTCTCCAATATTTTATGTGGCCTGCCACTTCTGGCCTTAACAAGAACTGTGCCTGTGGTCTTCCATTTCCTCACTATGTTTATATCTCTGCCATAACTTTTTGCAGTCTTCCCGTAAACCATAATGTAGAACAATCTTTGTTTTCAAGTCATTTGAGAGTTGTTTTGAGGCCCCCATGTTGCCACTCTTCAGAGGAGAGTCAAAGAGAACAACAGCTTGCAATTGGCCACCTTAAATACCTTTTCTCATGATTGGATGCACCTGTCTATGAAGTCAAAGGCTTTATGAGCTCACCAAACCAATTGTGTGTTCCAATTAATCAGTGCTAAGTAGTTACGAGTGTGCCCAAATGTATGCACCTGTCTAATTTCGCTTTGATGCATATTGCACATTTTCTGTTAATACAATAAACCTCATTTCCCTACTGAAATATTACTGTGTCCTTCAGTTATTTGATAGATCAAAATGAAATTGCTGATCCAAACACCCAAATATTTATAAATGACAATCATGGAAATTGTCAGGGGTCCCTAAACGTTTGCATACAACTGTATATACGGTGCATGCCGTTCCATGCCGTTCCTTCAAAACCCTGTGCCGTGACCGCACCCGCTTGCATGCGCGGGGGCGTGACGTCATTGCGGCTCTGGCCACTCACAGGGCAGGCGCCCGCGAACCTGGAAGAAACACAGAGGGAAGATGTCAGCCGTTTCAGCGGTGTGCAGGCACCACTGGAGGGCTTTGTTCTAAGGTAAGTAACTCATAATAAGCTAATATGCCTTGTTATGCCTTTGTCTTACAGGTTTTTTTTTCTTTTATACAACCTCTTAAGTGCAGCCAAAAAAACCCCCACAAAAATCTGTTCAGGGACACAACGTACAGTCAGTAGGATGTGTCCCTTGTGCTGATGCCTCTTCTGTTAGGTGAAATCTTCCTCCCTTCATGAATCCCCCACCCCAGTTGACATGATCTTCTGATGGGGTGGGGGTTAACAGAACTGTGGAAGGAGTCACGGGCTCTCAAGAGTTCCCAACTATGCCCGTCCTTTCCACCCAGCTGCTCTATTCATAGAAGCCATACTACAGCACTGAGCAGCTCAGTGTGTGTCAATGAAAGTATTAAGCCTGCACTTGTGCCACCATCAGAAGTGGCTTGTATGATGGCACATGCAGAAGAAGAGGAGCCAAGAGTGCTTGCGGAGACTCCAGAAGAGGATACCATTGCACAGAGCAGGTAAGTAAAAAATAACTGCTTTAAGATGATCACTTTTACATGTTCTTCTAAAATAAATATGATTATCTTACAAGTCTACAATATGATCTGTATTTTTTTTTCATTTAAAAAACATTTTTTTTGCAATTTAGGGATGGACAAACCCAATACATATTTCAGGAGCCCATTAATCAATTCTTGAGGATATTCTCAAAATTTGTACTTGCTAATACAAAAAATAAAACAGTACACACATATAAGAATAATCTGAGGTATGATAAATATTTGTTTAACATTTCTTTTGTCAGTAATGTTAGTGCACATGGAGATTCATTCAGGAGAGCTTGTTACAAAATAACAAATATAAAAAATGCAGTTTTAATATTGCTGTTAGGAAATACATTTCTTATCGGATAATTTGGAAATGTATACAGTATCTCACAAAAGTGAGTACACCCCTCACATTTTTGTAAATATTTTATTATATCTTTTCATGTGACAACACTGAAGGAATGACACTTTGCTACAATGTAAAGTAGTGATTGTATAGCTTGTATAACAGTGTAAATTTTCTGTCCCCTCAAAATTACTCAACACACAGCCATTAATGTCTAAACCGCTGGCAACAAAAGAGAGTATACCCCTGAGTGAAAATGTCCAAATTGGGCCCAATTAGCCATTTTCTCTCCCCGGTGTAATGTGACTCGTTAGTGTTACAAGGTCTCAGGTGTGAATGGGGAGCAGGTGTGTTACATTTAGTGTTATCACTCTCACTCTCTCATACTGGTCACTGGAAGTTCAACATGGCACCTCATGGCAAAGAACTCCTTGAGGATCTGAAATAAAGAATTGTTGCTCTACATAAAGATGGCCTTGGCTATAAGAAGATTGCCAAGACCCTGAAACTGAGCTGCAGCATGGTGGCCAAGACCATACAGTAGTTTAACAGGACAGTTTTCACTCAGAACAGGACTTTCCATGATACGCCAAAGAAGTTGAGTGCACAAGCTCAGCACCATATCCAGGGGTTATCTTTGGTAAATAGACATAAGAGTGCTGCCAGCATTCCTGCAGAGATTGAAGGGGTGGGGGGGTCAGCCTGTCAGTGCTCAGACCATACGCCGCACACTGCATCAAATTGGTCTACATGGCTGTCATCCCAGAAGGAAGCCACTTCTAAAGATGGTGCACAAGAAAGCCCGCAAATAGTTTGCTGAAGACAAGCCTATTAAGGGCATGGATTACTGGAACCATGTCCTGTGGTCTGATGAGACCAAGATAAACTTATTTGGTTCACATGGTATCAATGTGGCGGCAACCAGGTGAGGAGTACAAAGACAAGTGTCTCTTGCCTACAGTCAAACTGGGGTGCTACAGTTCATTGAGGGAACCGTGAATGCCAACATGTACTGTGACATACTGAAGCAAAGCATGATACCCTCCCTTCGGAGACTGGGTCGTAGGGCAGTATTTCAACATAACAACCCCAAACACACCTCCAAGATGGCCACTGCCTTGCTAAAGAAGCTGAGGGTAAAGATGATGGACTGGCCAAGCATGTCTCCAGAACTAAACCCTATTGAGCATCTGTGGGGCATCCTCAAATGAAAGGTGGAGGAGCGCAAAGTCTCTAACATCCATCAGCTCCGTCATGTCATGGAGGAGTGGAAGAGGACTCCAGTGGCAACCTGTGAAGCTCTGGTGAACTCCATGCCCAAGAGGGTTACGGCAGTGCTGGAAAATAATGACAGCCACACAAAATATTGACACTTTGGGTCCAGTTTGGACATTTTCACTTAGGGGTGTACTCACTTTTTTTGCAAGCAGTTTAGCCATTAATGGCTGTGTGTGGAGTTATTTTGAGGGGACAGCAAATTTACACTGTTATACAAGCTGTACACTCACTACTTTACATTGTAGCAAAGTGTCATTTCTTCAGTGTTGTTACATGAAAAGGTATAATAAAATATTTACAAAAATGTGAGTGGTGTACTCACTTTTGTGAGATACTGTACATACTCCCATTCCAAGATATCAATATTTGAAGTAGAGTGCATAAACAAGTATTTTAAAATGGTTCTAAAGGCAGGACATATTCTACCTTAATGTATTCCCTGTATTACAGTAAAAAATGTCCCTGTATTGGTATTGACCCCTCACCACCCTTTATACTTACCTGAGTCCTTTCTCAATCCAGTGCTATGCCCATCTGCAGTGCCTTCCTCTTCTTTGCTCTGCTCAGAAAGGACAAAGAGGACATAGAGTTTCCCGCTGTCAGAATACAAGAGCGCAATGGGAAGATTCCCCCATCCACCTTGAATGTGTGGATGGGGGGATTCCATTTATGATACATGCATGTTAATGCATTTTGACCTCATGGAATGGAATGCTCTGTTTTTTTTCCAAATGAAAGCTATAGTTTGTTTTTCTGCTAAGGGGCATATCAATAATTTGTAAGAAGACAGATAATACAAGCTTACACTCTCAATAATAAGCAAGGCAATGCAAGCTGGCTTCTGGGATTTGTCTATCCTGATGTATTATATTATTATGCTGGACTTTGGCATATTTTCATAAACATGTTTACAGCATGATAGCGCCCAATTTAATGCCACTAAAATTCCCATTTTTATTATTTATTTATTTATTAATTACAAAAATATATATAGCAGTAATTTGTGGAGATCTTTACATGCTACTCATGCACATCAGTCCCTTCCTTCAAGGAGCTTACAATCTAAAGTTCCTATTTCACATGCACACATATACTAGGGACAATTTTAGACAGGGGACAGTTAACCTTCCAGCATTTCTTTGGAGTGTGGGAGGAAACCTGAATACCAGACAGAAATTCACTCAAGCACAGGGAGAAAATTCAAACTCTGTGCAGAGAATGTCCTAGCCAAAATACATTGAATACCGTTATACTCTCACCTAAATACATTACGGTACAACATTTTTGTTTCTGTAGTTCATTTCTATAATAATTGTTCTTTTTCTCAAATAATTGTTCTTCATTTATGAGTTGTATTATGATCATTAATTTTACTTTGTAAATGTGATTGGCGGATTTTTATCAGTTTAGTTGGGAGAGTTCCATCTTTATACATTCATACCAACATGATTTTTTTCATTAAAGTAGGCCATTTGTTATGCTTCACCAGGCAACATACTACTGCTCAGGTTGAATGATTTGCTAAAGCAAGAATCTCATGGTGGTTGTAAAGCTGTCATTTAAAACAGTGTCCCTTTACAGTAGTTTCCAGTTAATGGATTAAAATACTTGTAAAATTTGAATCCAAAACGCTCCTTTAAGGTTGTAACTATAGCCAAAGCAGATCATGTGACTGCTATAAGGCCCAGAAGTACAGGGGCTCAAAGCTGACTGGCTACACAGCAAGATCTAAAGAACATCTTCCCCTGATTGATAGTCTCAGGAGATTTGGAGTGACTTCTGTGCTGGGCACTGTTCCCCTTGCTGGAGGTTCTGACATGAGAAAATAAAACCCGGCTTCTACCAAGATGGCTGCCTCCACACAACTGCAAAACAAGGCATGATGTCAATGGGAGCCAAATGTTAAAAAGAGTTTCTGAACATTTTCTAGGCTAATATGCAAGGGAGATGGGTTGAGGGGGGGGGGGCTGGGCAGTGCCTTGGGGGCAGGGCCAGCGCCAGCATAAGGCAGCTTATGCAGCTGCCTTACGGTGCCAGGTCAGGGGGGCGTCAAACTCAGGCATCCCTCACCAAGCGCTTATGCTGGCGCCAGCTTTACCTAGCTATAATAGGCTTCAAAAAAGGGTGGGCTCGGGGCGCAGAGAGTGCGTCCCGATCCCACCCAATTGTGTGACCATAGCAAATGAATTTTCACTATTTTCACACTGCAGTGCCTCCCCGCCAATCAGGAGGCAGGACAGTGAGACCTGTTTCCCAATTGGCCAAAGGGCCAGGCGATCCTATTGGATGCCTAGGCCCTTTGGCAAGGAAGAGGAAACATGAGGAGCGTACACCTCCGTCCGCCCTCTCCACACACTGCCGCCACTGTGGAGGAGACAGGAGGATCCTCTCCACTCCACATACAGTGCCGGGGGTGTGTGCTGTTAGGCCCGCGGTGACAGCGGGGGGGGGGTAATGCTGCATACTGCTATCTGGTGGCACTGTATACCCCTATCTGGTGTCTCTTTATACTGCTCTCTGGTGGCTCTGTATACTGCTCTCTGGTGGCTCTGTATACTGCTCCCTGGTGGCTCTGTATACCCTCTCTGGTGGCTCTGTATACCCCTATCTGGTGGCTCTGTATACCCCTATCTAGTGGCTCTGTATGCCCCTATCTGATGGCTCTGTATACTGCTATCTGGTGGCTCTGTATACTGCTCTCTGGTGGCTCTGTATACTGCTCTCTGGTGGCTTTGTATACCCTATCTGGTGGCTCTATATACTGCTCTCTGGTGGCTCTGTATACTCCTATCTGGTGGCTCTGTATACCCCTATTTGGTGGCTCTGTATACTGCTATCTGGTGGTTCTGTATACTCCTATCTGGTGGCTCTGTATGCTGCTATCTGGTGGCTCTGTATACTCCTATCTGGTGGCTCTGTATGCTGCTATATGGTGGCTCTGTATACTCCTATCTGGTGGCTCTGTATACTGCTCTCTGGTGGCTCTGTATACCCTATCTGGTGGCTCTGTATACTGCTACCTGGTGGCTCTGTATACTGCTAACTGGTGGCTCTGTATACTCCTATCTGGTGGCTCTGTATACTGCTATCTGGTGGCTCTGTATACTCCTATCTGGTGGCTCTGTATACTGCTATCTGGTGGCTCTGTATACGCCTATCTGGTGGCTCTGTATACTGTTCTCTGGTGGCTCTGCATACCCTATCTGGTGGCTCTGTAAACTGCTATCTGGGGCTCTGTATACTCCTATCTGGTGGCTCTGTATACCCCTATCTGGTGGCTCTGTATATTCCTATCTGGTAGCTCTGTATACTGCTCTCTGGTGGCTCTATATACTGCTATCTGGTGGCACTGTATACTGCTATCCGGTGACTCTGTATACCCTATACTGCTCTCTGGTGGCTCTGTTGTTTTTTTAACAGAACAACCTATCCTGCAGATATGTAGCAGTTAGAGGTAAGAGACAAACCATTTACCACTAACAGGGGTACTTAGAATCATCAGCTTTTATTTATGTAAATCCTTTTATCCCAAAAGGAAAAACAAACTGATGCTGTAACCGGTTAAAGTTTTAGCTAGAGTTAATAAATCTAAAAGAGGATTGTACAATCAGATTGTATAGTGTGTGGTTAGCTGTAGATGGGTTGCCCTATGAGGGTGGGGGATGTATTGTGGAGGGGAAAGAGGGTGGTAGTAGGGTGATGGGAGGGGCACCAAAATGCACCTTTGTTTGTGTGGACAAAAATCCTTGCATCAGCCCTGCTTGGGGGACATGTACCAAAGTACAAAAGGTTTTTAAAAAATGCAGTTTTGCAGGGAGCAACAATTCAAGTTAAACATTAGGAATGCAAAATACCATTAAATACCATGTTTGGGGGATGCCCTTAACCTGCTTGTGATGGCATATCTGTATGACGTATACAACCTGTGACAACAAAACTGACACTTAGAAAAAGATGCTTCTCAAATTGCCAGCAATTAACAGCTTCAGCCGCTTTTCCTTTCATATATATTAGACCCTGATGCTAGATAAGGGTCTTGTATAGATATTAACCAGGGAACCCACAAAAAAGCATGGGGTTCTCCATATAATTCATACTAGACCCCATTCATAGTGTCCTCTTATTGTTAAATAGAACTTCCAGATTCCAATAAGCCCCCACCCCCACCCAGAGACCCTCACAACCACTTGGCCACTTGGCCAGGGTTGTGGGGAAAAGGTCTACATCCTCATCAACATGGGGACAAGATGCTTTGCAGGGGGGACCACCCTGGCAAGGTATCCTACATGTTAAGGCATGCAGTTAGGTATGATTCCAATGGGGGGGGGGGGGGTTACATTCTCCTCACACTCCTTACCTGCCCTGCCAGGCTCAATGCTTGGAAAAGGGAGTTTGGGTGTTGTTTTTTTAGTGTGGTCCCTCCTTAACATTCATACCAGATCTGATGGGCCTATCTCCAGCTGCCTTGTTACACGACCAGGGTTTCCTGGTCAGTAAATGAACTGGGTCGGATGACATCACTAGTTGCTAAGGACTTCCATAATAATTGTGACAGCAGAAGAAGAAGCTGTCAGATATAGTGGTGGGGGGAAAAAACTGCTGATCGGGCTGAAAATCTGGTGTGTGGACAAAAGCCCTAACAAGCAAAGTTCAGCCTTAACTTGTGGTTGGATCAAATAACTTGTGGTTGGATCAAAACGGCAGCCCATCTCTAATGGTAAAGCAGTGATGAGGAAAAGATCAGCTACGGGCAAACCTTTTTCTGGCATGGCTTTCAGCGTTCATGTCCTCTTTACTTGCTTTGCTATGGGGGCCGATCACACATAGTTATGACCCTGCTCCACAATATATTTAACCATGCAAAGGGAATAAATGATATTTCTGCGCACATTTATACCCTACACACTACTTTAGTTAAGATTATGTTATGATATAACATTCTTTATTTATGAACGAGTTTTAATTGTAGCTCATTTTATACTCTGCCATGAAGCCCCAGGGTTTTCAGTGGATAAATGTAACTATATTACTCACATGTGCATATGCTGAACAATAAAGTTGTTTTCGTCCTGTGGTGTGCGACTCCAGAACTATGTTTTGGGATAAATATAATCCTTTAGACTTGTTGGTCCGTGACAACTAATTAGCACACCCTGAAAGTCGGGTTCATATGTTGTGATTGCAAACAGCTCAAATGTAAAGGACAAGATTTTTATAGTGCCATTATCATGCTACAGCCAATAAAATTCATTGTGTTGTACAATTACACATAATGACTAAATTCTAAGATTTGCCCTTTTAATATGCTGCTATTAAGCAAACAACTCAAATGTCTTCAGGAACAACAAAATTTTATGTGAAAAAACGAAATACAGTATTTATGTATCCCTCTCATTACCTCTTTTGTTCTAGTAGAGAACTTATTCCAGACAGAAAATTTTAGTATGAATTTTATTGCATAGTTGCATTGGTCCAGATTCATGCTTAATACACATGATGAGAAAATCAGATGAAAAATACCTCTTTCAAAGCAATCGTATGATATGATAAACACAGCTTTCAAGAGCCAATTACGACAGTTCATTATCAGAAGGGACAAACAACGTATGACAACAGAACAAACTTTTTTCGTTTAATCAGTACAATATTCATCCAAAAAAAATTGGAAGACCAAGACCAGGCATGCTTGAAAACAGAAGAATACATTACTATACAAGACATTACGTCACTTCCAAAGTTGTATTCTGTCGTACGAGAATTTTTGTAACTTTAGTAACCTATTGTTTTCGATAGGAGAATAGCATGCCAAAAAAAATAAAAAATGGACACCCATTCGTCTGATGTTCTCATTGCGTGTACAAGGCTTAAATAGGTTGGGGAAACAAAAAACAAAATCTGTAAGACAAGGGCATAATGAGCTAGTAAGCATTGCATACTAGCTCATTATGAAACACTTACTTTAGAACAAAGCCCTCCAGCAGTGCCTGCACACCACCGAGAAGGCTGACATCTTCACCGGTGTTTCTTCTTGGTTTGTGGGCTTTGGCGCTGTGAGTGGCCGGAACCGCGATGACACATGCGCATGGGAGCCACTGGTCACGGCACAGAGCTCTGAAGAAACGGCGCGGGAGGCCGGTTCTTCAGAGGACATGCACTGATGAAATCATTGGCGGCGTATACAGTAAATATCTTCTAAATGGTGCAAGTTTAGGAGATATTTACAGTACCTATGGGTAAGCCTTATTACAGGCTTACCTATAGGTACAAACAAACCAGGGAAGTTTACTTACTCTTTAAGTGTGCATATCACTTACCTGGGCACTTCCTGTAGAAGCTGACAATCACTATAGTAGTTGTCCCTACTAGAGTAACAGAAAGCAAGGGCCATACACAGTTCGAATCTCCTGCTGAACCGGCCAAGATTCAAACTGTGTATGGGCAGGCTGAATGTTCCAAGATGATTGATCGATCAACTTGGGTACAACCAAAAATGTAGAGAAATTGCGGTGTCCCAAATAATACCACAACCTCATATAGCAATAATACTGTGCAAAAAAAAAAGGTGCCAACAATAACTAATAATCACCCTGCCAACAGGCAGGTACAAATATAAACATATACTGTGAATCAAAAGTGCAAGGTGCAAAATCTCATTGAATATTCAAATCAGTGAAAAGCAGTCTTTTTCTTCAAAAATTCTATGTGATCCAAACAATTTTTCTTAAAAAATCTTTTCTTAGGTTATGTGCAGTAAAAAATAAAATAGACAGTCTTGTATATAAAAAAAGGGGAAGTTAAAAACAGTCCCACGGACGGGGTGAAACAATGAATAAAAACGAACGTCCTGGTTGATACACAAGACAGCCGGCCAGCGGCTAATTGAGGAAGGTGTAAATCTCTTCCTCTCTCGTTGTCCTGCATTCCAACGTTTGTTTTTATACATTGTTTCACCCCGTCTGTGGGACTGTTCTTAACTTTCCCTTTTTTTATATACAAGACTGTCTAATAAATTCAATCATGAAGATACTACACTATGTGGGTTCCCTATTTTTTTCTTATCTGAGCTGACTGGCTGACCAAGAGGATTACACAGACCTGCAGTGTGGCTGCTGTTGGAGAAAAAGGAGCGGAACACAGTGCATAAAGATCCCAATTACCCAGGCGCATTACCCCTGTAGGGGTGTGGAAATGTGGTGAGTAGGGACCCAAGAGGGGGAGCACATGTGGAAGTCACCTTGATTACACAATAAGGAGCACGAAAGTCACTTTATATGGATATTTCAAGATATTATATTGTCTCTCCATGGTTCTTATGAAAGGAACATAGAAGAAGATTCAAATGACATTTTTATAGACTTTCCTTCACTGAGAACATAGTGCATGATCCGATGGTAGTTTATTAAAAAGCAAGATAGATAAAACATTCCCCCCTCCAGATGTACACACGGCTGTCAATCTGCGCCGGCCGAGGATCGCTCCATACCCGAGAACGCCGCAAGTAGCTACGAGCGGTGAGACGGGGTGATTCGGACGCTGGTCACTGTCCACATTTACGCTATCTGTATACTGCTATTGTGTAAGTGTACATCTGGAGGGGGGAATGTTTTATCTATCTTGCTTTTTAATAAACTACCATCGGATCATGCACTATGTGAGCATGTTTTTTTAAGGTAACTGGAAGCGCTGCCACTCATCTGTCTGTTGTGAAGGAGTTCCTAACAGTGGTGGAAACATTCTATGATACACTATTGATCCTTGAAGCGTGCATTATTTCTCAGTTTGGTGAGTCTATTCACTCAGGGGGGTCGGTCCCCCTGTAATTCTCACGTGGTGTGGTGACGGAAGCAAGTTTGTGGAACCCAATTCATGAGTTATATAAAAAGCGGACTGTTTGATTCATCCATCATAATTCACATATATACATTGATTAGCGCTGCTTGCATCATTTGGGATATGGTTTCACAGGATGCTTTGGACTTGTTAGTATATGTTTATATTTGTACCTGCCTGCTGGCAGGGTGATTATTAGTTATTGTTGTCACTTTTTTTTTTCACAGTATTATTGCTATATGAGGTTGTGGTATTATTTGGGACAGCGCCATTTCTCTACATTTTTATTTTAGCTGCTCCCTCTAGGGGGAGTTGTTGATAGGCTGCAGTTCCACATGTGAATTTTTATATATTGATTTAATTTTTTCATCCTAAGCGCAGTTTTATATATTTTACATACCCTTGGGTACAACCAGCCTCTCAACCTCGTCTAATCCAATCTTGTCCGAGAATGCCTTTTATAACAAGCCTTAACATAGAAGGCTTTCTTTGAGTGGTGGTAGTGCTGTGTGAAGAACCCTTTGTGGTTATAGGTTACCTCTCAGCAAAGCACCCGGAAGTCTGCTGCTATTCTGTAATAGCAGCAACTACTACCGTGATTTACAGCTTCCACAGGGAGTGCTCACATATGAGATATTCATACTTACATTTGTCCAAAGTCAACCAAAGTAACTTTGCAATAAAATTCATACATAATCTTCAGCTATAAAATGGGCTAGTACTCCACCATTAAAATGAAACTACGTAAACAGTCTTGTTTTAAAAGAAAAAAAAATAATAGAAGGGTGAAAATACATACATTTCCAGCCAATCTGAACTCTGATCCTCCTTGTCAACATAGATTGTAGAGAGGGCAGCACTGGAGGGAATCTGGAGCAGCATTTTCTCAGAAATAGGTAAGTAATTTAAGCCTATGTGTTAGGCTGGCCATACATGGAGTGAATTTCTTTCCACGGGTTGCAGGATAGACATTTGCTCAATTCCCCCATCAACACAGACAGTGTTAATGCAGGAACCCCTCCTGCCAGTCCATTGTCTTCTCCGGGCATGGGGGCTGGGTAGGACATCCCCGCCAGGAAAAGACAGTGATTATTGCTAGCAGTTATAGCAACCGCTAGCAAGAATCGCAGGTAAAATCCAGCATGCTGGTTGTACCCAAGTTGATCGATCAATCATCTTGGAACATCCACTCACGGTTTGAATCTTGGCTGGTTCAGCAGGGAATTCGAACCGTGTATAGCCGCCTGCCTTAGTCTTTACTTATTGATCTCACCAAGACTGTAAGCACTACATTGCATTTACTTTGAGCATAGGTCTACTTTAAAGTTAACTTTGAAATGGACAATTCAAACTATGCATATGAAGAAAACACAAATTCAGCAACAGGATTTGCTTGTAGTGAAAAGGGTGAATTAATATTATTCGCAGTTATAGCAGAAGTTGTAGGCTGCTGAAATTATATCTAAAGCTCAATTTTACTGTAAAAGTGAAGTTTGGCCTCACACCTACTTCCTGAGCCTCCCCACGGTTCATTTAACCTCTTCAGGACTGCCTGCCTACATTATACTGCAGACGGACGGCTCCTGCGGGCACAGCAATGTTCTTAAGAAGAGTAATGCACCCTGCATTTTTGCGTTGACATTCAATTTTCTATTGAAGGCTATTTAAATTAAGTGTTTCAAAATAGGCTGCTTTGAAAATGTTTTTCAGATATACTTTAAAATACATTTTCCTTATGTAAACAGTCTAATCAATGTGTATTTATCTTAAAAAAAAACATGAATCTAATTATACATGTATGTGTGTAGCAGGGCTTGTGCTGAATGTATGTATGTACAATACATTTTTTTGTAACCAGTTTGGTTCACTTCACTCAGTTAAACAGATACTTCTCTTGCACTTCATTAGCAATATAATGGCAGAGCAATATTTTTCATCAACAACTTAGAGTGCTCATCACTTACACCTTGTAGCAGATAGGCACACCACTCTCTAAGGCACTAAGCTTTGTTCTTTAATTTGCTTCCCTATTCATGGACAGAACCTCTCCAGGACTCCAGGATTTCCTCCCAGTGCTTGTCTAGCTTGCATACTGTGAATCCTTACCCATTTCCTCTTAAGAGGGCTTCATGGGGAGAAACAATGGTTGCCTTCAGACAAGTCACCAGATTTGGTTGACTATATCCCAAGTTCTCCTCACTTTCTGCTCATTTCTAGAACTTAATGTTCCTTGCACTCCCACTATCTCCTTGGCCTCTGTCTGCTTGCTTTGACTTGCTCGCCTTAACCGTATACAGGTCTGCTTAATGGTATGTATTAAACATTTCCTTAATGGTACAAATGGAAGTTTCCCTTAATGGTATAAATGAAGCAAATGGAATCCATATTACATTTTTAATTGCTGTATCCTCCTGTTACATTGCATGAAGCAGGGCTGAATATCTGCAGCAAGGGACAGAGGTCTATGTGAGCCAGATCCAAAGCAAGTGTGCCCTGATGCTGCAGGACACAAATAAGCAGACCGGGTGTCAATCACAGCTGACAAAAGATGCTCAGTGGGCCACATTTAACCATTTTTGGTAAGTGCACCCGCTTTGGAAACGAAGGAGGACAAAACATAACCAGCAAAGCTTGTTGATTATATATTTTCATAAGACCCATTACACAGTTGTTAAAGCATATGTCAAGGCAAAAAAGCAAAAATATATGCAGTACACCTCAGCAATACAAGCTTACTTTCCTGTGTTTCGTCTCTTCCAAGAATATGCAAGTACAGAAAAATATCTGGAAATCTGCCAAAAATGCATTCAGCTGTTAAGCCCCAGCTGACAACACACAGCAGTTTTGTGGAATGAGTGGTGTCAGCCCTGACCAGTGTCTTTTGCAAAACTAGTTAGCCACTCCTGCTCTCAGATCTCTAAAATATAAAGGATAGTCATTCTGTAGTGCAACATAACAATTAAAGCGGTTGTATCCCCTTACAAAAAAAAAAAAACACCTGCAAGGCAAAGGGATAATGAGCTAGTATGCATCACATACTAGCTCATTATGAAATACCTCAGAACGAAGCTCCAACAGGTCCGCCCAGTCCCCGAAGAGGGAGCTTCCATCTTCCCTCCATGGATCCTTCCAGGTTCACAGCCTGGCGCACGCGCGGGGGAGCCTGTCTTTATGGTGGACTTTCCGGCAAGGATGCAGGGCCTTCACCGGGATACCAGTGCGCACACCCCGTGACGTCAGCGGCTGCTTGCAGTGGGAATATCTCCTAAATCTGTACGGTTTAGGAGATATTAATTTTACCTACAGGTAAGCCTTATTATAGGCTTACCTGTAGGTAAAAGTAAATTTTTTCATGATACAACCGCTTTAAGAGGTCTTAATAGACTATTTGAGGTAAAGCAGGACATGTACAAAAGACACAGGATAGCTCTGAATCTCTGGAAAGGTCAAAAGGTTTTCCTTTTGCCCTTATCAAACAGCTATAACAAAATGCTTCCAAATGCATTATTAAACAGACCTAAAGGGAGGAAATTAAAGAAGTTTATTGTTGGGTTTACATACATTTTAATCCCTGGTGGTTAACCGGAAGCCCAGGAGTCATATAAGGCCCATTGTCATCTATTGTGCAGCCGTGTAAGCCCCCTGCACACAGTAGTCTGTGCTTTCTTTTTTACCCAGATGCTTACTTAGGTCAATGATGGAAAAATATTCTTTAAATTGGCTTCTAGAAGTTAAATGGCTTAGTTTGTTTTGTTCATACTAACTTACAAGTAATTGTTAAGTGTAGGGAGCACAGACATTGGTTTGTAAAGGATCTGTACTCACAGTGATCTCCAGCAGTCTCATGTAATGTGTTCTGAGTCTATGACTGTCTTCTAAGGTATGCTCTCAATTTCCAACATCCCTTACGGCATGTTTGCAGTCTCTGATCATCCCTTGATGTAAGTCTAAGAATCTCTGACAATTTTCTGCAGTATTACATTCTCAGAATATTATTTGTGGTTCTTTGGGGATATCAAGTGCCCTGGCTGAGGCTTCGTATATCAAAAAAGTCGACCAACACTGCTTTAAGGCATGCATTCTGCATTACTTAAGAAAGCTATTATATAACCCCACTACCTGTTACACACACATCCATATTAAAACCAGCTGAAAAAACTATATGCTTCGGAGTCGGTCCCGTGAACTATAGGGGTTTCTTGGTGTTTATTATAAGACTCTTACATTATGACGTCTTTTAACAGTCTCTAAGAATCTGAATGTAGTTCCCTACTAGTCTCTGACGTTTGTACGGCATTCCCTACAACCTTTAACTCTCGTATGGAATCTTCTGTCAGTATCTGAGTCTTGTGTAATGTACTCTGACGACCTCTAGTGACACTCATGTCTAGGAAATGTTTGGTTACAGACACGAGGGATGTGAATTGTTAATGAACATTCAATCATACTTG
>BLSH010467921.1:992526-1005470 GCA_018402905.1 Glandirana rugosa | reverse complement strand
GGCTGTGATTGGACACAGCCGGTCACGTGGTAAAGAGCCAATACTATTGGCTCTTTACCGTGATCGGGGTCGGGCATTGTCCGAGGGACAAGCCCGCCCCCCGATCGCCGCGCTGCGCGCCCCCTTGGGCGCGCGCGAGCGGCGTGCACGCCGCTCAGTCGCCTTTGATGTCAGTGACCGGCTGTGATAGGACACAGCCGGTCACGCGGTAAAGAGCCAATTTTATTGGCTCTTTACCCCGATCACGGAAGGCCGGGGTCCCGAGGGACACGGCCGGTCCCCGATCGCCGCGATGCGGGCCCCTGAGGGCCCGCAAAGCGGCGAAAACAAGAGGACGTAATATTACGTCCACTTAGGATGGGGAGTCCACCTTGCCGGCGTATTTTTACAATACGCCGGTAAGGAAGTGGTTAAGGTTGGTGTAAATGATCTTGTTCCTGGGCAGGTGGCTTGTACACCTCAGAGGATCTCCACAGCCTCCTTGGTTTGTAGTGTAATGTAAGAAGGGTTGAAATTAAAGTGCTACGCCACTGCTAAGAGGTCCAGATACAACTTTATTGCATTAAAGGTCAGGGAACAAAGATCCCCACTCCCCGGATTCCTACAGGCCGATCTTCCTGCTCCAGGTGGATGTGAAGATACTAGCCAAAGTGCTTGCCGTCCGCCTGAACCAGGTGATCTTGTCCCTGATCCATAATGACCAAACCGGCTTTATGCCAGGAAAAAACACTGCGATGAACATCAGACGTCTCTTTCAAAATATTCAGGCCACACATGATAATGTGGGGACCAGAGTGATTGTGGCACTGGACACCGCTAAGGCGTTTGACTCGGTGGAGTGGGAGTTCCTATGGGCATGTCTGCGACGTTTCGGCTTCGGCCCCAGTTTTATTAAGTGAATACAGTTATTATATCAGTCCCCCAGGGCCAAGGTACTTGTTAATGGATGGTTGTCAGACAGTTTTCCCCTGTGTCGGGGAACCCATCAAGGATGCCCCCTGTCACCCCTGCTATATGCTTTGGCGGTGGAACCCTTAGCCTCGTCAATAAGAGCCAATAACAACATTAGGGGTCTGTCGGTTGGGGGCTTTGAGGAGAAGGTAGGGCTATATGCAGACAACATGCTGCTGTAGCTTGCGGACTCCCAGGGCTCATTGGATGAGGCGCTGAGGGCCATTGAGACTATGGGACAGCACTCTGGCCTGAAAGTGAACTGGGATAAGTCATTGATTTTACCCCTGGATAACTTCCCCCCTCTGCGACCAGCCACTCCCCTCCCTCTGCGCCGAGTATCAGTTCTTAAATATTTAGGGGTAATGGTCACAAGGTCCCTCTCGGATTACAATATACTAAATCTAGAACCCTTATTTGCCATGCTCAAAGCAAAAACCCAGATTTGGGCCAGGCTCCAGCTTGGGGTCAGCGGCCGCATTAATCTTATTAAGATGATAATCTTGCCTAAGGTGCTGTATATGATATGGCATGCTCCCCTCCCAGTACTCTCCAAGTTTTTCAAGACCATCGAGTCCATACTCAACCCCTTTGTCTGAGGCCCATCCAGGCACAAGCTGTCATGGCAGGTACTAAAAAATCCCACAAAAGGCTGTGCACTTCCTGACTTTCAGGCGTACTATTTGGCCTTGCAGACCTCCCACATATTCCATTTTCTAAAGGCAGATCTGGGTCGGTACCAGGCGTTGACCACCTGGATGGTCAACCATCCCACGTACACTCCTCTACAAGAATTGCTCAGACGCATAGCCCGCCCCTCACGGAAGGGCCCAGGGACAGACATGATATCACCAATACGTTTTGGAGTTGAATAGCCAAGATTACGAACTGCCCACTATATCACACACATACACCTCTTTGGTTCAACAGAGACTTACTGTCCCAGACCCCAGGATTTGGATTGATCTGGGAATCCTGTATCTGCACCAGGTCTTGACCCCAGCTGGCCTAAAACTTTTCAGGATCTAAAACTAGAATTTGCATTCCCTAATAGCCTTTTTTTAGATATCTTCAATTGAGGCATGCCATTGTTTCCCAATTCTCTGGTCAATAGCCGCAGCTAAATACCCTCGATGTGATAACCATCCTAACAGGGGAAGATCCCACCAAACTGATTTCCAATCTCTACGTGGCAGTGCGTACCCCAAAAGTTACTGAATTGGCATATGGAACGAAGACAAAATGGGAGACAGACCTGGGGCAGATAGAAGATGAAGAATGGGAATAAATTATGGATGGGGTTACCCTGGTGTCCCCTAAGCTCCCTGACCGACTAATGCAGCTATGCATACTACACACGTCCCACCTCACACCACAGAGGATAGCTAGGTACCAACCAGACAGAAGTTCAAAATGTGTCCGGTGCAACACTGAAATAGGTACATTTTATCATATTATCTGGCCGTGTCCCCAGGTTCAAACATTTTGGATTCAAATTACCCGCTTCTTACACAATGAAATGGGATCCCCGGCCACCCTGGACGCCAAACTATGTCTGTTGGACCTACTACCCAAATTAGATGTTAATATATTCACTGCAATGTTTCTCAGAGAAACGTACTTTATTGCCAGAAAAACCGTCGTAGCCAAAGTCTGGATGCAGTCGCCTGCCCTGGTGAGTGACTTTTAGGAGGGGGAGGGTCTGCAGCCTGAAATGTTATCACTAGAATGGTGTCTATCTAACCTGTATTGTAATGACTGTATTATCATAAGTACTTGTACTGCATGCTCCCCACTCACTGTACTGTTCAGCCCTGGGCATTCCCGCCACAGTATACCTCTTGAGTGTTCATGGCTGATATGGACATTATGTAGTTTTGGACCTAGCACATTAACACTCTGAATGTTTTACCATGCATTGTTCCATACTGTATCAGAAATGTTGGTTGTAATCCTTCTCTTGTATGACCCGCATCCTTTTTTTCTCTAATAAACTTGGCTGTTGATTTTAAAAAAAAGGTCAGGGGTACAGAACAAGAAATAGCCAACACGTTTTGGGGGTCTATGTTTATTCCAGTGTAAGTTGAAAGCACAGGCCTAATCAGCAGCTTGTTTGGCAATTGCAAGAGAATGGCTGACACTTATTTAAGTTTTCAAATGGCTTTAACACAAATGGGGAAACGTTTAAAATGAGAACTTAATTTAGGATATAGATAACTAAACTCACATAATATCAGTTTGTGTACAGTACACTTGCTTGCTTTTGTTCTTCTTGTGAGCAGCAGCAGCAGTACCAGGATCAGAACCAAAAACTGATTGGACAGAGAAGGTCCAACAGAGGGAATAAATCTACCTCACTCCAAATAAAATCAGAGAAGTCTGTTTAGCTAGAGTTAATCTTGAATGATTAAACTTATTTCAATGACGAGCTTATAAATCCATATGTTTAAGCGTTGCCACTTACAGGAAAGGTAAGTATTGATCATGTCATAAAGACAAGAAAAAGGCTTCCCTGAACCAGAAGTTATGTCCTACATTTAAATGAATGTTTCAGTCTATTCTGGTCTCCTACTTGAAAATAAATGCAATTCTCTGGATTTATGATAGGATCATCACTCACACTGTCACTTTGCCTTACATCACTTACACTGAAATGGGGATCTCTGTAATCAACGACTTGTGAATGTGATTCCTGAAAGCTGCAGAAGACAGTACAAGGAAGCATGCTATGGAAATTACAATTTTGATAATGTAAAGTATTTTCTATAGCTCACTCACTTATATAAACACATCACTGCTGAGGGGATTCAATGTATATCCCTTTAGAAGTAAATTGGGGTTGGGCAGAATACAGCCTCGCTCAACCTACTGCTATTTCTATTCTATAGCTCTAGATTGAAAAATCTTCTTCTGAAGTCCATAATGTTTTTTGAAACCTTAAACAAAGAGGGCAGAGACAGTGAACTCACAGCTTTCACACCCATTTAGTTTATCCATAAATCTCTGAGACTCTTTGAGAACAATACAGCCTCCCTTTACTTTCACACTTGAGTGCTTCTTCTTTTAACTCTTAAATCTTGCAGGTTTGACCAGTGGTACAAATAATGAGCAATGGTCAACAAATAGCTCATACAATAACTTGTTTTTAGAAACAACTTAAGATCTTCAGATGGAAATAGAGTAGAAGGCTTAATGACCTAGTTGTGTGATTACTAGAATTCCAGTTATTAAAGCCCAAAATAACTGAGTTTATATCAGCTAAATACATTCTAAGCGCAAAACAAAAAGGAGTGCAACATCTTAGACTTTATATACTTTATAAAACAGTCAGAGCCTGAGTAGAAACTCATGACCCCTGCTCTTTGTATGGAAAGAGTAGTCTCTCCATAGAGGTCTGACATAACTTCTATTAAGTCAAGGAGTCAGCTGGGAGCATAAGCTTTGCTCATTGCAAAGCTATAGGTCTGACTTAGCAGGAGGCATGTCGTACCTCTTAGGGACTAATTCCACACAAAAAGCATGGGTCCTTCTTTTCAGTATGCTGGCAGAGGACAGGCTTTTCTATGCAGGCTGTGGCTGTTCATAGAAAATAAACTCTAAGACTTTGCACACCTTTAGTTTAATGAACCTGGAATGTAGCTTTACTTTAATGTCTGTAATCCATTGTATCCACAGAACACACAGACCACCTCACATGGTTAGTATGAGAGCTGCAGGAGATTTCTTCATATATTATAAATCTTCTTTTTTTCTGCTACCTGCATTAGCAATCACATTCAAACTTACAAGGCTGGTCTGAATCGGGTTGGGGGTCTGTTAAAAATACATTGGTACTTGTACTCAAGCTTTCTTTAAAATAGTTGAGTGTACAGCAATACACTAGAATTAAAAAAAATGTAAGCTCTGGTTAGGTGGAATGTGCCTTTTATATGCATTTAAAAGCTCTAGAGGGTTAGAATGCACCTTTAAAAAACTCCTCTAAATATTGTGGATCTGCTTCAAAAAACGTATTTATGGTTGATCATCTACAGAAAAACATTATTATTAATTATTTTATGTCGGTTTTTTCGCACTCCCAAGCCCTGAATAACTACAACAAATTGTGAAAACATCTCCCCAAGCATTAGGATAGATGCAGTGCCTTTAATTACTCTCTTCTGAAGGAGCAGATTGTAAATCTACTGCCTGTCCTTATTTCCAAGAAGTATGTTTCCAGTAGGATTGTTAAGATGTCTAAAATAGTGGTGTTGCAACACATGTTCTCTGGGTTGTTAGCCTGTGACACCAAGACCATTTTGCATATTCATCTGAATTCAGTATATTTCATTACTGCTGTAAAAGATTCTCTGTGAGATGCATGTCATGCCATCATTTGCTCTTCAAAGAGCCCTGTATAACAGTAATGTCTCTGGAAATCTAGAGCTTCCTTGTCTTGCTTCAACCCGTATTTACCAATGTAGTGGTGTCTGGAGGCTAGTATGGGGAATTCCTCCCAGGATTCCCCTTGGTTCTGGCATCTTATATGACCACAAAATGAAGACAGAAGCTCTGTAGAGAGAGTCCCCACAGCATGCTGGATAGTTGTGAATTCTCAGAGGGGATATGGTAATATTAAGGTGTTCTTAGGTTTATGGTAATATCAGGGTGTTCTTAGCTTCATAATAATATCAGGGTGTTCTTAGCTTTATAATAATATCAGGGTGTTCTTAGCTTTATAATAATATCAGGGTGTTCCAAGCTAAAACAGCTAAGAGGCTTAAAGTGATTGTAAATAATCACCTTGTAAAACAACCCATTCAGTTTAAAACATTAATCAAAGCCAAAACATTTTTGTATAGATATAAAAATACATTATAAATACCTTTTTTCCCTTTTTTTTATAAGTGATCAAAGTCTCTCTGTTCTCAGCTGCAAATGAACTGGGGGGGGGGGGGGGAGCAGCAGCACACTGAGCTTCCCAGTGAATAGCTGTGCAACAGGGGCGTGTCAGGACAAGTCTGATCATTGGAGGAGAGCACGCTGAGTTCCCAGCATAGATAGAAAACTGACCACAGTGTGCTCTCCTGCTTAGTGTGGTCAGTTTTTAATCGGAAAGCAGAGGAACTGACAGGAACACCAGAGATTTCACATAAAGGAAGCAATACAAATAGAACAGGATACTTTCTCATACAAGTACATGGCACAGCAGGCACATATCAGGAGTATGAAGTGTTGGGGTTAAAAAAGTTAAGTACTATAGTGTGGATGGAATAGATGAACTGCTACTCAGGGATGCTAAAATACACATATGTTGTTGTAAGCTTTTTCAGTAACATATATGTATACACTATGCCCCTTTATGTGCTTGTTCTAATTGTCCTCTGCTATGAAAATAATATTTTGTTCATGGATAAATGGAAAAGAATATGCATAAAACATTATTTTTTGACAATAGGATGAGAAATATACTTTACATGAAGAAGAGTGCTTGAAAGTGCACTTATTCTGTATCCCCTATTGCCTCTGGTTAAGAGGAAAGATGAAGGAGCTTTGGCAAATAGTAAACTATTAATAATTTTCATATGGTATATTCATATGAGATGGATATCAGTAAGTGGTTATTTAAACATATAATGGCTGTTTGTATAATCAATTATACTAGTAATAAATGTACCCAATGATGAATACAACCAGGAGGTACTCCATAAACATTTTTTTAAATAACAGAGTTGATACTTCAATCATTTTGAAAAATGTCAATCTATAGAATGTAGAGCCAGAAATGTGTTACTATTTAACAACTCCCCTTAACTAGTTTGCAACTGTGATCTATAAATGAATGTTCCTGATCACAATACTGAGAGAAGTATTATTCTGTGCTCTCTTTCACAGCTAGCAGTCTTTAAGCTGTCAAACCGTTTTGGTACTGACAGCTCTGGGGCCTACAGAAATAGATGCGCATTCCTAATTAAGAGCAATGCAATGTTTAAAAAAATAATCATAAAATAATTTTTTTTATTTTACGTGTACATTTTTTCTCACATTTTTGATCAGCCTATAGTAATAAATATGAGCCAGCTATTTATTAAAATATGGTGCCAAAAAAGCTTAACCAATGCATAGGGATGTGGCTAAATTTGGTCTGAGCATCCACGCATGGCCGATTCAACAGGAGTCAGCCTAAATTTGAGATCACTCCTGTCCGGTGCAATCATTGTCATGAGGATATTGATACTGGGACAAGTAAGAGGAAATCTTTCTAACAGAACCCTAGATAGTAGTAAAAGCCTGAAAAGATATGATCCTTCCTTCTGCAGAGTATTCAAAACTAAACACGAAAAAGTCTTGGCTGAACACATACTCTAAGCAATGTCACAGTTAATAGAACATGTCATAGAATCTCCTTTGGCATTGTACTTGTAACAAAGTGACATACTAGTGATCTATAAAGATGCCGCAAAACATGTCAGCTTACAAAAAAAAACTGTATTAGGGATAGTCAAAACGTGAGGAGCCACATTGTCCTTTCTATTGCAATCCTTATCGATATCATCCTACTTCAGTCAATCTCTACATGAGGAATTCTGCAATACACTGTGCAATTCTTTACTTGGAGACTGAGTGTATTTTAGTTGGAATGAGACCCTGCTGGTTACTCTGGAAAGGAATTTACTGGATTTACAGCAATTTTTGAGGTTGGAAAGTTGGTGTATTAGAGGTGTATTGTAGAGTCTTTTGTTCTACTTTAATGTTTGCTCAATAAATTATTGTATTTACTGGGAATACGCTTTTAAAGTGAAACTCTAGCCAAGGGAAAGGATTTAAACTACAGATAAGTTTGTAGTGACTTCTGTGCCACATTGGGGTAAGCTATTCTACTTTCCTGTCCCAGTGACTACAAGTAAAGCCAGGGTAACCTTTACAATGTATGTAAACAGGTGTTAGTATCTCTTTTAAAGAGTGTCCTCCCCTGGGTATAGATGTGGATGGAGACTGTACCCCTTTATAATTTGGTGTGAGTGGAGTCTTAGTGAGCTGAAGCTGGAGTATGGGAACAAGTTACCCTCTGACATACGCCATGTAAGTTTGTAACCTGGATAGGAGAGGGCCTTCCAGGCTAGGCCCAGAGAGACTTCATGTCAGGACCCACTGTAGGGGGACTCACATGGGAGAGAGAGTATGGAAAGATGGCTGGACTTTTAGAGTTTGAGTTGGTGGCCTGGCACTACTAATCCAAAAATGTGAAGTTGGCAAGCTGTTGTGCCAAGTTGTTAAACATTGTTGACGTTTTCCAGTATATTGTTGGAAGACTACTCATGGACATTTCTTTATTCGTGGAAGTGGTCCTCTGGCCAGAAGAATGCGGGTAACAAAATGGTGGAGTTTCTCCCTTTACAGGCTTGTGTGTGCAGAAGAAGAGGGGAGGAGCCTTTGGCCAGCTTGGGAGGAGCTGGTGGCGAATTGGGGCCACTGACATGGAGACACAGAAAGTATTAAAATTATCATAGATTTTCTAATGATTAAATGTAAATAGCATACCCTAGCTCAACTGCTTGTTCCAGACTTAGTGGCTGAAACCCGGTGCTCTGGCTGGGAAGTTCCGTCCCATGTGTAACACAATTACAATTAGAAAGCTGGCAACTCGATAAACTCTTCATTCCAAAATATTTATTGGCTACATTCCAGCATATACAGTGTTAAAATACATGCTGGAATGTAGCCAATAAATATTCTGGAACAAAGAGTTTACAGAGTTTCCGGCTTTCTAATTGTGATATGCTAATGATTACACACTATATTTTGCAACACTTTGGACTTGTAAAGCCCTTTTCCAAGTTATTGGATTTGGCATGTATAAACTGTTATGTTTTACACAAACTGGATCCTGTTGTGCATGTGGGTTCAGTTGTGCATGGGGTAAGATTGTAGCCTGCAGCTCTTTCTCTGATTGCTACAAAGTTTATAGTCTGACGTACCGGTAATTTAAAGCAAAACAACCAAAGCCATACCTGCCAACAGTCCCTCTCCATTATGAGCAATGCATCATGAGTTATTACTGTCTGACTGTGCACCTCTGACATGCAGAGCTAGAGAAAAACTTGCTATTTGTTGTATAGTCTTGCCAAGTCTTACATATTTTAGTGACTCATAACAACACAGTCATCTGTTTTCCTCTATGAAAAACAAAGTAATATATTTATAGATGTCACATCTTGGTCTTTTCTCCATTGTTAAAAAAATGTGAAAATTCATAATGCTAAATAATTCTTCAGCTAAAATCTAATCTCATTTCTTAAAGTGATTGTAAAGATTGTAATGTCTTTTTTTTTAAATAACATGTTATACTTACATACTTTGTGCAAAGGAATTGCACAGAACTGCCCCTGTCAAAAATAGCCAGCTCGACAAAATCTCCAACTACGTGACTTCCAATGACTCTCCAACAGCAGATTTCAACAAGTTGGCTCTACTTGCAATGCGCTTGCGTGCACCCGACAGAATAACGGAAACCCTCCGGAGCTGTTGGAGAACTGGATCAGTTTTCCAAAAAGGTTAGTGACGTACCTTTCAGATGCACACTGCAGTGATTGGTAGATCCGAGAAAAACTCGTTGAGTTCTCCATCAGCTGCCAGGAGTTTCTGTTGTTCTGTCGGGTGCAGGCGTGCCCATGGCCAGTGGAACCAACTCATCGAAATCTGCTGCTGGAGAGTCACTGGAAGTGACGTAGTTGGAGATTTCGATGAGTTGGCTATTTTTACAGAACACAGGAACACCTGGCTCCTCCTGCCTTCTGATTGCCCCCATAGCAATTGGCTTGCTCATGCGGGTCCCGAACAGACCTACCTGCATCCATAGACACAGACAGCAGTGCTCGGCTCCACCCCCTGCTCCTTCCTCACAGTATTTGACTGTTAACAGTGGAAATCAATGGGTCCCTCTCTATAGGAGGGGTTTTAATATCTTACTGTTTTAACACATTAAATAAATAAATAAAATATGTACAAGCTTTAATTGTGTGGTCTGGTAAATCCTTGGGCACCATTAATGTCCACTGTCCAAATTTTTATACATATGCATTATAGGACGTGGTGCCTGTGTCTGCACCCCCCTTTAATATGTATAATAATTAATTTTAGTCAAATTAATATAAAATGCTGCATATGAATACTTTAGATTGATGCACTTGTAGATAGGTATTTCTTCATTACCTCTGCGAATAGCCTGTAATATTATAATATTGCTTTTAAGGTCCATTTTTAAGATACCCAGCTCTGAATACTTTGTTAAAAAAAATTTCAGCGTTGCATACTGTAATAAATGTTTGTTAAAATACAGATTTTATAAACATAGTAAAAATTATAAAAATGATCAGTTTACAAACAAAAAATGTAAGGGCCAGTTCACACCTAGGCGACTTGCGATCCGACTTGTGTTGCCCCAAGTCGCCTCAAGTCACTTGATATGAGAAATTCCATTGAAATGAATGGGAGCCCTCTTAATATACGCTACTCAAGTCGCTCCGACTTCAAGGCGACTTCAGAAAGGTTTCTGTACTACTTCAACGTGACTTCTAGGCTATTTGAGCACATAGAATTCAATGGAAGTCGCTTCCAAGTCGGATCACCGTCTATGAAGAAGCGACTTTACAGAAAAAAGAAAATTATTTTTTTAAGGCAACCCCCCCCCCCCCTCTCTGATTGGCCACAGGCAAAGTTGCCTGGCATGGAGGTTGCTTCAGGTCACGTTGCAAGTCGCCCAAAGTCACCTTGAAGTCACGTTTAAATCGCCTAGCAAAGTCTCCTCTGAAGTCGGATCGCCTAGGTGAGAACCGGCCCTTATGTTACTTTGGTGAAACACAGAGTAGTATAGCTGGAAACAAATGAATGGGGAGAGAGGCACCAAAAGAATCTGCAACACTGCTTTTTTTAAACATGAAGTTTTGTCTTAGGCCCCTTTCACACTTGTGCAACCCGATATTACCGCAATTTTTTGCCACAATTTTACCGTGATTTTGACGTGATTTTGCCACAATTTTACTGCGACTTTGACGCAGTTTAGGATCAGTACGACTTTGGTCCGATTTTGTTGCAACTTTGGCTCAATGAGAACATATTACCAAGTCATACAGAAATCGCATCTATATTATTCAGGTGCGATTTGCATGAGACTTTGAGGGTTTAACATTGAAGTCTATGGACCTCAAGTTACATCAAAGTAATGCAGGGACTGCTTTGAAGTCGGCACAACTTGAAAGTCTTACAGATATGAATGGTACTCATTGGAAATAATGGGGAACAACTTGTCATGGGACTTTGCCGTTCCCAAATCGCAGGACAACTAGCACAAGTGTGAAAGGGGTCTTAGGAAAGTCCCCAGAGCAGTGAACACTTAAGACCCTTTTCACACTTGTGCGAATTGTCCTGCGATTTGGGACTGCAAAGTCCCATGACAAGTCGTTCCCCATTATTTCTAATGAGTACCATTCATATCTGTACGACTGTCAAGTCGTGCCGACTTCAAAGTAGTCCCTGCATTACTTTGATGCAACTTGATGTTCATAGACTTCAATTATTAAACCCTCAAATTCTCATGCAAATCGCACCTGAATAATATAGATGCGATTTCTGTACGACTTTGTAATATGTTTTCATTGAGCCAAACTTGCAACAAAGTCGGAGCAAAGTCTTACTGATCCCAAATCGCGTCAAAATCGCGTTAAAATTGCGTTAAGTTTGCAGTAAAATATTGTGGTAAAATCGGGTCGCACAAGTGTGAAAAAGGCGTTAGGAGGACTGCAAAGATGCAGCCTTGCAAAGCTGAAGAACAAGGAGATAAATAAAACCTCCATGACTAAGCCCCGTGGGTGGTGTGAAACATGTCAGGGGGTGTGACCTTGATGGAGTTAGGCTGAGGCTGTTATCACCAATTACACGCCGCGCTTATATGGTATGCGGTGACTGAGATTTTTTTTCTCCTTGTTCTGCGGATTACATAGAGTCAGTCACCCAGAAGCACCACTGATGATGTAAGTGGTTTTTACCCCCCACAACAGCGCCAGGGAACCACCACATTCAGAGGCCTCACCCGTTGACAGCTGAAGTGTAAATGAAGTCCCGGGAATTGGAGCTGTCAAAAAAAAGTAGCCACTGAAACAGAAAGATAAGAAGAAACATTGTTTCTTTTTGTATCTTTCTAATTATTCATCTACAGATCAAAGACATGAACTTCGATCTGCAGATTAACTCAGTTTAAAGCAACATGCCAAGTAAAAAAACATTTTTTGTGTTTTTTATTAAATGTTCCTCTATTTAACCCCTATTAACCCTTAATTTACTTTAATCAGCCTTAATGAACTCCTTATTCTCTTTCTCCATTTAATTATTATTTTCCTGCTGATTTTTTTTGTTCACTTCCATTATAAACTATATAATTAAAACTTTTTTCATGTTTGCTTTCTTCGTTAATATATTTACACATTTCACATTGAAAAAAAAAACCGCAAACTTTAAAAAAAATTAATTTATGTCATTTGTACATAACTTTTCAATGCTTTGTACCATTGTTGACAGTAGTGTTGAGCGAACCCGGACTGTAACGTTCGGGTCCGTACCGAACTTTAGGGTGTCCGTGGCACGGACCCGGACCCGGACATTTCAAAAATCGTTCGGGTTCGACTTTACAGGCCCAGGCCCAGGCACGGTGCCTGTGGGATTTCAAGCCATGCCTGGGCTTGCAATGTCAGGCCCAAGCGAG
Source organism: Glandirana rugosa (assembly GCA_018402905.1). NCBI lineage: Eukaryota > Metazoa > Chordata > Amphibia > Anura > Ranidae > Glandirana > Glandirana rugosa. Next base: position 992,785 of record BLSH010467921.1, on the reverse strand, counting down.
TTGTGATGACAGTTGTTACCATGTTTCGTAACTTTTCAATACATGTTTACTGTATTTAATTAAAAAAAATTTCAAACGCCAAAAAAAAAAGTTACACTTTACACATTTATATAATTGCTTCTTTCGTTTGTACTTTTTTCAAAATTAATATATCAAATATTACCTTCACTTGTTTTTTTTAGTCGTCCTTTTATTATTAATTTACCTCTTTCTCTTATTCCTCAAGTAATTCCGACTAATTTCATTTAATTCCCAATTA
>BLSH010467921.1:954375-967112 GCA_018402905.1 Glandirana rugosa | reverse complement strand
TTCCCATTTTTTTACTTGATTTTAATTTATTTTCCCTATCCCCATTTATTTGTAGGGCACTTGCCCTAGTTTGAAGATGATTTTAGAACAGTTATATGGTTTCTACCGTTAATTAATACTTTTCAGACACAGTTTGAAGATGATCCACATTCACCTCCATTTTTGCTTTTTTTTGTTTTTATTTTTTAAAAAATATTTAAAGTTATTTCCCTGTCCCCATTTTTTTTGTAGGGCACTTGCCCTACCCTTACCCCCATTTTACTTCCTTTTGCAGCCCTCTGGGGCTTTCCAGGACTTTGCTACAGCCATTTTTGTGCCTAAAAGTTCAGGTCCCCATTGATTTCAATGGGGTTCGTTGTCCGTGCGATCGTTCGGGTTCCGTCCGGACCCGGACCCGGACTTTGTCCCGAAGTTCGGACGGACCAGCAGAACCCGAACGTCCAGGTGTTCGCTCAACTTTAGATATTAACACAAATAAAAAAATAGAATTCATATTGTCTTTAGTGTTGACCACAATAAACCAAGAAAATATATACAAAACCACTATGCATTTTGTTTCACAAAAATGCACAGATACAGTGCTTGTTCTCCAATGCATTGCATACACTGTAGGCAGTTATGGATTCTTCATGGCCAGAAGGTAAAAAATATGTTCTTAGCAGTCAATTCAACGCACATAAACATGTCTAAAAATAGTGGAGATTCATGTACAGCTGGTCAAAGCACAGATCCTCACGGAACAAAGATAAATCCTTAACTCTAATCGGAACAGCTTTCAAAAGGTCAGGGCACAAGGCAGCACACAGAGAAGAGATGATGCACAGTGTACAGCAGATAAAAGAAACTACTTGTATTTGCATCACCTCAACTCAAAAGCAAAGACATGCTGTTCCTGCTTAACTTTTCACAGAATTTTAAATTGTTAATGAATATACATTTACAATTGTGTGGTAGAACAACATGTGCAATACACATTATGTCAAGATTTGAGTTTGTTTCATTATATTGTACAAATACTAATATTACATTTGTCCTAATAGGAAAGAACAGCATGTACTAATCAAGAACATGATTACCTAAACCAACTATCAACTGTAAAATTACTGTGTACAGGGCTACCAAGGATAAAAAACATTTTTCTAAGATATAAATGTAAAAGATAAACGTACAACCAACTATTTCGAAATAAAATGCACCACCACCCAATGCCCAACAATTCTTCCTCCACCAAACTTGTTTTAACTTATAGATAGCTGAAACTTTTTTAACCAAATAAATACCCCCTATATACTTCTTCCAATTAAATAGAGAGAACAGCAGAACAATCATACACTAGACATCCCATAAAAATATATATATAAATAAATAAATAAATAATATATATATATATATATATAAATATATATACATATATATATATATATATATATAACACATATGGATAGACATATAATAAGTGTAGAAAAGTATATATAAAGGCACACCCACTGTCTCATTGTGCACTAAGATAAATTAAAGTCCAATATTCCACAGTCTTAATGCAATGGGGTTGATTACCTAAAGGCAAAGTGCAGTTATACCGTACAAATGCAATTGCGCCAGAGCTTAGTAAATGAGGGAGAGCTCTGCTGACTTCCGTCAACCAATCACGTGCAAGTAAAAATGCAGATTTTTTGATATTTTCCTTGTCTTCGATTGGCTATTCTTTGCAAAGTGAAGCCTTACTATGATCTGGAGCAACTTCAAAAGTGCACAGTCTAGTTGCCTTTATTAACCACTTGCTGACCGCCCGCCGTGGCTTGACGGTGGCAAAGTGGTTCGTTATCGCAAAATGCCGTCCCCTGACGATGGACGCGATAACTAGTATTGTGAGCGGGTAGGGCAGACTCGATCTCCGCTGGCTACCCACGAGATGGCTCCCCCGCAGTGAGAGAACGGAGGTCCGTGTATGTAAGCACAGATCTCCGTTCTGACACAGGGGGAAGGGCTGTGATCACAGGCTTCCTGTATATGGAAGCCGTGATCACTCTCCTCCCCCTGCCAGCCCAGCCCCCATACAGGTAGAACACACAGTTAACCCTTAGAGCGCCCCCTCCAGGTTAACCCCTTCACTGCCAATGGCATTTACACAGTAATCAGTGCATTTTCATAGCACTGATCGCTGTATAAATGCCAATGGTCCCAAAAAAGTATCAAGATGGTCCGACATGGCCGCTGCAATATCACAGTACTGCTAAAAATCGCAGATTGCTGCCATTACTAGTAAAAAATAAAAAAAATAAAAACCCCAGAAATTAATTCTCATCATTCGTAAACAAGGCAACTATTGCACAAACCAATCAATAAACACAGATTGTAATTTTTTTTAACCAAAAATATGAGGAAGAATATAAATCGGCCAAAACCGATGAAAAACAATGTTTTATTATATATTTTTTTTTGGATTTGTATTTTAGCAAAAAGTAAGAAATATTGATATTTTTTTTGCAAAATTGTCGCTCTTTTTTTGTTTATAGCAGTGATCAGAAATAACACAGAGGTGATCAAATACCACCAAAAGAAAGCTCTATTTGTGGGAAAAAAGGGACACAAATTTTGTTTGGGTACAACGTCGCATGAACGCGCAATTGTCAGTTAAAGTGATGCAGTGCTGAATTGCAAAAAGTGCTCTGGTCCTAAAGGGGGAAATCCTTCCGGGGCTGAAATGGTTAAATCAACCCCAATGTGTGTGATCTTCTTTAGCTCTTAAGTTCTCCACACCACACCAAGTGCCCAATGCCACCGACTCCGACCCGCTCTTACCAGATTTCTTTTACAGTCTCATGATCGGCACACCACTTCCTCAAACTCAACTTGTCCAAAACCCAACTCATAATATTTCCTCCCCCACGTGCCATTTCCCCTGACTTCTCTGTCAAGAGCAATGGTACAACCATCCAGCCATCCCCACATGTTAGGGTGCTTGGTGTTATCCTGGATTCTGAACTCTCCTTTTGTCCCCACATCCAATCACTTTCTAAGGCTTGCCGCCTTAACCTCCGCAACATTTCCAAAATCCGTCCTTTTCTAACCAATTAAACCACAAAGCTCCTGATCCACTCCCTGGTCATCTCTCGCCTCGACTACTGCAACTCTCTCCTCATTGGCCTACCTTTAAATAGACTATCCCCCCTCCAGTCCATCATGAATGCCGCTGCCAGACTCACCCACCTTACAAACCGTTCAGTGTCTGCCACCCCTCTCTGCCAATCCCTCCATTGGCTGCCACTCACCCAACAAATTAAATTCAAAATACTAACAATGAGCTACAAAGCCATCCATGAGTCTGCTCCCAGCTGCATCACCTGCCTAGTCTCAAAATACACACCTAATCGTCCTCTTCGCTCCTCCCAAGACCTCCTGCTCTCCAGCTCCCTCATCGCCACCTCATACTCGCATCCAAGACTTCTCCCGAGCCTCTCCCACCCTCTGGAACTCCCTACCCCAATCTGTCAGACTGTCCCCAAATCTATCCACCTTCAGGCGATCCCTGAAAACTTTTCTCTTCAGGGAAGCTTATCCTGCCTCCGCCTAACAAACACACTTCTTATCTTCTCAATCAGCTTATCCCCCACAGTTATTGCCCTTTATGTATCATTTAACCCTCCCTCCTAGATTGTAAGCTCTAACAAGCAGGGCCCTCTGATTCCTCCTGTATTGAATTGTATTGTAATTGTACTGTCTGCCCTAATATTGTAAAGCGCTGCGCAAACTGTTGGCACTATATAAATCCTGTATAATAATAATAATAATAACAAGTATTTAATCTTTATTTAATCCACTTCATCACCGGGACCCTCCAGATCAGCTCATTCATAAATGATAAAAGCATTCATAGAAGAAAAAGAAAAGAGGTACTCCAATAGTGCAATACCATTAAAAAAAATGTATTTTCCTATCTACATGAAAAATCCACTCACAAGCCAAGATTCTCTAAAACCGTAATATTGTACACAGTCTCTGCAATGATTGAATTAGCTTAGCCAGGTCGGCCGTATTGGTATCTCACCCAACTGCCCCTCCATCACTCCTGGAATGTCACTTCCAGTTCAATGTGCTACGTCACTTCCGGTTGACGTACAGCCACGACTCAACGCATTTCGTCATCAAAACTTTGTCCAGGGATTGACTGTACGGCCTTACAACCTCTCTTATATAGATGCCTGCATGCTGATCCTTAACTATTTATGCTCTACAGATCTGGCAATCCGAGCACTAAATTCAAACATCAAATTAATGAAAAATAATTTGATATACAACAGCCTAGCGCATGAAAAGTTAAAGACAATTAATTTAATTGGAGGAAGTATATGGTAGATATAACCAGCTACTACTTTACAAATTGTATTCATAAGTAAAAAAGCTTAAAACCAAGACAATACACAATGCGGTGTACCATCTAAAATCGCAAATATGTGTCTCTACTTTTCTGTTTTTGTTTAAAGCATATAGTTACAAAATGGATGATCAGTGTGGAAACTAGATTGCTTATATAGCAACGCCTGTAAATGCAAACCCCTGAAAAAGAATGAATTACTGTAATTGCATTTCAGTATATGAAAAGTGTGCAAAGTCCTTCAAAAGCTTGGGAGCAGAAAATCTCAGAATCCATAAAAGGGGCTAGATAAAGGATTGATTGATGGATCTAAGTATTTTCATATCACATGTGGTAAAGCACAGCAGGACTAATGGATTTATCCCAAAAGCAACGTCCATCCATATTGGGCACCACTGGCTGCCAGATGATGAAAGTTAAGCATTATATAATCATAATATGGATCATTAATTGCTGAACCTGTTGGTGAACCAAGGACTGCCTCTCGATATACCTTATTTCACACTAAATCCATTTGGATATTAGTAATAGATAGTCAGCATCACAGAAAGTCCTAGACTAACTGTAACTGCTGTATAAAAAAGTGTGTTCCGTACTGGGCTTAAAACAGAACTAAAGTTCCTCTGCAACTCAATGTGAGCAGGCTTTTTATTGCAGGAGAAACATGCATTGTCTCTTCTGCAATAAACTACACCTACTGGCCTGAAGACAGTGATCTCAAGCATGTGAGCTGAGCTGCGCAGCTCAATTTATGGACGCCATCCCAATCTTGTGTGCCAAGGCAACTAGCTCTGGCACATGCACAGGAGTGATGTCATCCTGCACTGGCCAATGAAGAGGGCCAAAAGAGGTTCCACTTTAATATCTGATGTTCAAACTTCAAACATGTCTCAATTACTCACTTCCCATCTTCTCTGTTCAAATTGAGTCATATAAAGATTAAATTAGAGAGAGTCAGCCACAAAGGAAAAAGCTAAGGCTGTGCTTTTTCTTTAGAAAACTTAGATTGCTCTCATGGTGTGCGCAGTGAGGGGTGCCAGGTATGCCACCGTAATCACTCTGTGCGGCGCCGACTACCCCTACTGCCTGAGCTTTCCCCATGTTGTCAACTCCCCCCCCCCGTATTGCTGCACGCTTCCCTCCTCTTCCCTTGTCTGCTGTGGGGATGTTTCAGGATGGAGAGTGGAGGAAAGGGCAAGTCAATATGTAATTTACTGGCCCCTTCCTTTTTTAAATGCACACAGTGAACATACTCACTCACTGTGTTCATTCATAACTAAAGCATAGTAAACTGTGTTTACTGTAATTCAGTTTGTGAATGAACAGGAAGCTGCTCAGCACAGAACACTTCCCATTCATTCACTGTCCAGTGCAGCATTTAGCATTGGTATCTATAGGAGATCTTGGTCAGCTTGACATAGCACTGCGCCAGTGCCATGTCAAGCTGACCAAGATTTCCCATGGAAGCTAATGTTAAATGTTACTGGAGCCGTGCCATATCAAGCTGACCAAAATTGCACCACACTGCACATGTGCGAGATTGGCAGGTGCATGCTGGGTAGCCAGCATGCATGGAATACAGGAAGAAGGACCCTGCGGCTTCAGATGCCCACACTGGAGATGGCCTCACTGTGCAGGAACTTCACAAAGTAAGAAAACAATGCTGCACAAATAGAAAACTGGATATAGTTTACGGCATACCATTCTGAGTACTCCCCATTTATTACCACCCTCTGAACTCGCTCCCGTAGCCGGGTTTCAATCCATGTACTCACCCTTTGGTCCATGCTGACAGACCTTAGTTTGTACAGTAGACATTTATGGGGAACTGTATCAAAGGCCTTTTCTAAATCCAGATACACCACATCTACGGGCCTTCCTTTGTCTAAATGGCAGCTCACCTGCTCATAGAAGGTTAATAGATTGGTTTGGCAATATCGATTCTTCATGAATCCATGCTGATTACTGCCAGTGATACAGTTTTCATTACTAAAATCTTGTATGTAATCCCTTATCATCCCCTCCAAGAGCTTGCATACTATTGACGTTCAGCGAAATGGTCTGTAGTTCCCAGGGATATCTTGGTCCTTTTTTTAAATTTTGGTGCTACATTGGCTTTCCTCCATTCAGCTGGTACCATACCAATCAGTAGACTGCTTGTAAGAATTAGAAACAATGGTCTGGCAATTACTTGACTGAGTTCCTTTAGGACCCTTGGGTGCAAACCATCTGGTTTATCTTAAAAATCATATTTTGGCTTTAAGAGTAAGAGAGTTTCCAAATCAACAGAAGAATGCAAAGGAATTCTGGACACCAGAAAAACACAAAGAAAGTATGTATATTCAGAAACCTTTGCAATGGATATTATTGTACAGCTTATTCTATAGAGAAGCAAATAAGGACTATGTTTTTGCACATTTGCTGCATACTTGTTACAATTTGTGTTTATATATGACAGTTCCTGTTTATATACTTGTTCCAGGTCAAATTAGAAAACCAGGCAAATAACATTTATGGAAACACGACAGCAATAGCAGCCTCCACATTTTTGTTATGTCAGGTTTTATTTAATTCAGATGAAATATATACTTTCATATACAGTATGTTGTTTATTGCATCAGAAAGTTTAGTATTTCACTTCTGAAGTTCATTTTTGGAAAAAGAAAAAACATAGAATTTATTTATTTTTTTTAATTAAAAAACAGAATTTTTGTTTTCATTTTTTTCCCGCCTGTTAGAAATGTCTATTTCAGTCAGACAAGGGAGGCTGTAGTGAAAAGCGTTATATCTGCGTTAGCACAAATCTAAGAGCTCCGTGGTTGGCGAATTGTAACCCACTGTTTGGCGTCTCAAGCATGCTCTTCATTCTCTCGAGTTCTCTGTCCTCCTGGCTGTCTCTTAGTAATGCTGAGTATAATAATCCATTTCTTCACACTCAGACAGAGCTGACCCAGCACTAATACTTGCTGACAGGAAGGGAAAGCAGGGTTAAACACCAATGCCGCACAGTCTGTACTGCTGCTAGAGGCAGCCAAAAAAAAAGCACTTCTCATAGAAAGCTTCAGGACTAATACTGCCCTTTGCTCACTCATTTAGGCCAGCAGAGAGTGATATATACATAGCACTAATAATCACTCATAAATAACATGGAACTGACTAAGCACATTAGCCATAGTGTTCTGTTATTTCACTTCTTACGCTTTGCCAAATTGCACTTACTGACCCATAATTAAATAACCTAAAATGTAACTATTTGCCATTTGAGAACGTAATCACTTAAAAAATGTTCAGTAGTTATTTCCCTGCAATCAACATTTTAAGTTAGTTGAGTGCATGAATGCAGTTTGCTGAATGCCAGTTGCTGTAAAAAACACAAAACTTTTCCAGTGTAATACTGCAAATCAAAGAAAGGGGCCATAGCTGTCTATATGAATTGATTGCTGTAGGCTATTTTACCATATTATATGCTGATGCAGTTACGTTGAGCATTGTTAACTCAATGCTGTATTATAATTGAAATGTGAATATGGTTTTGGCTAAGTTATGATGAAACCTTGTAGTATAATCTATATAGCTATTTCAGCAACGTAATTCAATTTTTTAAAAACATTGCCTGTGTCTAGTTCTCCAGTAAAGTACCTGGCTTGCCTGTGCATTTATTGCAACCTGGCATGTCTTAAAGCACAGTTCAGCCTTTTTTTTGGTTTATTTTTTAAATCACCCCTGTGATAGTTGGCAATTATGGATTAAAAATCAGCATATGCTGCATCTGAAGTGTTCTGTGTTAGTAAAAGTATTGGTACTCACAGTACCCTCCTGATCCAGCAGGCATCCATCCTAAGTTTGGGCAGCTGAAGCCCGCTAGGAGTCTCTTCTGGGATTAGTTGCTGTTGGCTACCCAGCAACTGCCTCCTGATCTCGCACATGTACAAGAACCTTAACATTCCACTATGTGTATAACAGGTTGCCATAACAATGACGCCTACCTCCGCCTAGCATAGTGTAATTTTCGGTTTAGAAATAACACGATGCTAGCAGCGGAGGGTGCCCATTGATTCTTGGGATGGATTACACTAGTATCCCAGGAGTCAATGCAAAAAAGGATATGATGTACCTTGTCATGGCGGGGATGGCCGGAAGCGGAGTGTTTTCAACAAAAAAAAGGTACTGTATGTTAAAAAAAAAATGACACTATTCAAAAAGGAATTACAAAGCAATCTGCAACGAATGCGGACATGCATGCAAATTAGGGCGGAACTCCTCTTTAATACCAAAGTGATAACATAGAGCAGACTTCTCAGTCTGCTGGTCATGTCCCAAGCCATGGCTTCAATGCTATGGGTAGGTCTCTCTTTACAAAACTTTAAAGAGTAACTCCACTTTTGTTGAGAAATAAACATTCCCCTCTGGGTGATCAATGTACATTGCAAAGATTTTAACATACTTTGTTGAAGAGTCCTACCTTTTGTTATTCTGAAGAAATTCCTGTGTGTTTGTCTATGTCCATGTGAATCAGCCGCTGCACCTGCAGGGCTCTAATGAGGAAAATTGCTGGGTCTGCATCCCTTTAGCCGTAATTTCCTATTGAGAGTATCTCATGAAAAATTACATTTTTGTTGCAGGGAATGGCTCAAATCTGACTTGTATCTTAGTGCAGACTTCTGGGAAACTCAGTGAGCCAATCACACAAGCAGGAAATGATGTTTCTGGGGGGTGTTCTGTACACATTCTGTGTGCAGAACACCTCCAGGTATCCATATTGCATTGCATTTTACTGAAAATGAGAGCGCTGCAGATGGAAAAGGAAAGGTCATTTTTAATAACAATCAAATACAATATGACTTGTGTCACAATAGTATATGCTATATTATTTTTTCTTTTATTTGCTATTTTTTCCCCATGAAAGTGGAGTTTCATGGGGGAAAACTGTGGGGGAATTCCTCACTTTACAGTGTAATACTTCTTAACTAAAGTAGCATCAAAATACACACACAGATAGAAGATCATAGGCAAGATCACAGTCAAAATTTCCAAAGATGTTTTTCTCTTGTCAATCATTATATTTTTTTATATGTAATGCCTTTCATAGCTCATATCTCCAAACGCTGAATTCACAGAGGTGAATAACCAGATTTATTTACATTGTAAGTGGTGTGATCATATCACTACCGATGATATTGTAACGCTACCATTATTTTATTAGGCATTCTAATAAAAGACAGTTACCATGCCCACTAACTTTTTTTCCCAAACTTGGATGTTCTACAACAGTCATTCTCAGCCAGGGTTCCTTCAGAAGTTGCTAGGGGTTCCTTGAGTTGTGGTGACCTTTCACCTGATGGTGCCTAAAAATTCCTGGTCCAATGCCACTTGGCAAAACCAGCATCATGACACCAATGCTCTTTTTAACCGTTTGTAAGGGTGGCATTCACATCACCACTGTAAGAGGAGCATTTTTTCAGTAATCGGCAATATAGGGAACATTCTTCCTTCGCATCCTAATTAATTAATGCTCTAAATTGCTTATTAGGTCTGTATTGTCTTTAAGGATTCTCAGTATGGACTGAAGTGTACATTTGTTTTTCTTTGTGGTCATTGATAAATGTGGTAATGGTGATAGCACAGCATAAACAGTAAGGGCACAAAACCTTATTTAGGGTTTATGTACATGACCATCTGTTTTACTCACTATACAAGTCAAAGTAGATACAAAAGCAGCTCAGGAACAGATCAGTTGGAACTTAGAGGCATCTAAAATTGCACCAGAAAGTACAGTATGCTATATTACAAGCTACATTGATCTAAATTCTGTGTTATTGCATACAGAATAACTACACACTACTCTTTAAAGGGTCATTACGAAGACAGTGGGTATTTCATTCTTGAAAAATGTGTTGGGTAACTTTCTCCTTTTCTGCTTCTAGCATCACCATTCAAATTCAAAGTTCTAAGTAGGCTTTGAATCTTATTAATGGCTTTGAGAAGGTTTGTATCAGTGACGTATTATTTTACATCAGTCTGTGTATAAAAACTGTAGCAAGGTGTTCCAGCAATGCAATCATCTGTGTTCCAGGATCTCCAGATTACAAAAGGAAATGGCATGGACTGAGGACTTTTACTGCCAAAACTTTACAATGTGTTTAATGCACAACTTTTTTAAAGAACAAAATTATATTGCACATATTTTTAATAAATAATTACGTGTACCTATCGTGATTACAGGGACCCCACATATATGTAGATTTCCATGCGTTTTGTAATGGTGCATGGTTAAAAAACAGGTATAAAAATCTTTACTTGTATTAAAAGGTTAGACTCTTTTAATACCATCCTCTAAATTAAATGGTGCTAATTCACTGAGGAATAAAAAACAAAAAAATCTCATAATATCTATCCATTAATAAAAGTTGATACCACAGTGTGTTCAACAAGTGGTTTATTTTAAAACTGAGATTTAATCTAATTCTTACACATTTGCTGACCAGAACTACTGGCCTTATGCTGAAATGGCCCAGTAGGCAGGAACTGTACTGTCCGGGGCTTTGTGTTCTTGTTAAACAGTTGTATCATGCTTTAAAAGCAGGATGGGACAATCCCTTAAAAGCCTCTCAGACATAGATTACGTTAAGTCAAAAGTCTTTCCAGCTTTTGCAGAGGTTTATTTGTATATTGATGCTAGGCTTTATGTGCTGTATCCACACAGATGCTCCCAGTGAGGTGTGTTGATGCTGCAACAGCAGAATGGAACTGAGGAGCATGAGTTACGGCATAGATTGAAAGAAGTGTAATAGGTTAATAGGTTCAGCAGCTGCCAAGTGTGAGCAAACTCCCAGCCCTCACCCCGGCTCCCTGAGAAGAGACAGAGACTACATTAACCTTGGCTATGCCACATTCTCCTGGACTGGCTGGTGCTATCGAATGTGCATTGGTGCTTATACAGAAAAAATCTCTTGCAAAGGTCAAGCTTGACAATGAGAAAAATAGTTCTATAAAAGTACAGACGCAACATGGCAAAGGAAGCAATTCCATGTTCCCATAAAATCTATTACTTAGGATAAACCTGTGCTTACTATTAAATTATAAGTAAGATTGTACCCTCTAAGGAGCCCCTGGGTGGATGGGTCATTCTGCTATTCTTCACTGAACCCAAACTTCCCAACACACCTGTTGCATAAAGTAGACTAAAGAACAAAGAAGCCCTGAAGAAAAAGGGTTTGTTAGGCAGTGCTACAGCAACAAATACACTCAAAACTAATTTCAAGAACAAAATATCGCTACAAGGAACTAGGATCTGATTTATATAGCCTTATTGCCATTCAAAGGGTCTTGACTATGCCACTGGTCAGTGGGAAGGTAAGACGCAGTCTGCTAGCATTGGGGTCCAAAACCTCCTCTTGAAGCAATCTCTTCTTTCTATAATTGTGTTTATCCTAAGGGGGAAAGTGATGTTCCAAAGTCTTGTGCTGTTCTTGGTTTGTAGTAAGGTCTTTAAAGGGCAACAAAGTGCAATGTGCAGCACAGTCAAGGTAAACGCTTATGGCCAAGCAGCCTCTCACCATAAATGCTGGTCTCTGGCTGTCCCCTGGTGGCCAAGCAAGACATTATGCCACACAAATGGTCTCCCCTTTCTAGCCAGTGCGAGCTCTAAGTAATTTTTCATGGCTTGGTCTTGGTGGCTTTGCTCTACACCTGAAACTACGGATACTGGAAGCCTGTGCTAGCAAGCACACCATTGTTTTTCTTGTGAAATTCCCAATAAGTTTGATGTGTCACATGACCCTCTTCCTATTGAAAAAACAAAAGTTGGATTCAAAATGGCCAACTTCAAAACGTAATTGAAGGACAAACACCGTGTAATCATATACACTCCCCCCTTTGAAAAGTTCTACCAACCACTGGTACCGCCGGTAAAACTTCAACCGGTAAAACTTAGGTTGAAAACAAAAAAGTTATCCTTCTCCCAGTACACTGTGTAGTTTGAATAACCCTTAAAGTGTTCTTTTTGTTACCACACGAACGATCGTGTCCGAAGGTCATAGGCATCAAAGTCCACATCTCGTTTCGGTGGTTCTGGTTCGGTACTTTTTAATGAATCTCGAGCGTGACCGATCTTTCCCCTCTGGTAAACACACCGTATTACAGAACGAACCGGTGGTCCCCTGTCGGTCTCTGGTCGTAAATACCACTCTCCGACGAACCGGTATTCGCAAATGGAACTGACACGACGTGTAACGTGAAACAACGGGAAATTTCTGGAATGATGTTTGGTTCTTGTCGTGTTCTGAAACCTTGTAGTGAAAGGGGGAATCCTATTTGTGTTAATATCTTTCTTCTCTAACGAAGTTCTCCTCCAAAACCTGGG
>BLSH010467921.1:872119-949423 GCA_018402905.1 Glandirana rugosa | reverse complement strand
CCCCTTCCCATTTTTTTACTTGATTTTAATTTATTTTCCCTATCCCCATTTATTTGTAGGGCACTTGCCCTAGTTTGAAGATGATTTTGGAACAGTTATATGGTTTCTACTTTTCAGACACAGTTTGAAGATGATCCACATTCACCTCCATTTTTGCTTTTATTTTGTTTTTATTTTTTTAAAAATATTTAAAGTTATTTCCCTGTCCCCATTTTTTTGTAGGGCACTTGCCCTACCCTTACCCCCATTTTACTTCCTTTTGCAGCCCTCTGGGGCTTTCCAGGACTTTGCTACAGCCATTTTTGTGCCTAAAAGTTCGGGTCCCCATTGATTTCAAAGGGGTTCGTTGTCCGTGCGATCGTTCGGGTTCCGTCCGGACCCGGACCCGGACTTTGTCCCGAAGTTCGGACGGACCAGCAGAACCCGAACGTCCAGGTGTTCGCTCAACTCTACTGATAACCAGCATTATATGGTGGAGGTGCTGGGTAAAGATACACATGGACTTATTCAATAAAACAATGCAAAAAACTGAATGTTAAGTGTAAAGTGTAGTGCCATTTTTAATGGTCTGGCTTTAGTAAAGGGAATGGCAACTGCTATTGGTTACTGCACATTGTGCAGCTTATTGCTTTGCTGCTTGCTTTAGCTACTGAATAAGCCTGACAGGCGATAATGATAATTTGTGTGGGGTCTGACATTTTTATTTATTTATAATGCACAGTTTATTTATTTTTTTACTTATTATACTTTTTAATCTAACAAGGGTCTGAATCATCCTGATTTCCCCAAGCACACCATTCAAATAGGTACAGTTGCTGATGATGTAAGATATAATTTTAAGTTTAAAATTCTTTCAGGTTTTTTTAGCAAATACAGTAGCTTAGAAAGCTCATTGGTTGCTTAGAACACTCATTTAACTTTATTCCAATTTTTATAAACTGCTTTTACAGACTCTGAATGATTACTGCACGTTACAACCTTGCTCTCTTGCCCTCCTGTATGCATTCATGGGAATAGAGTTGTACAATTTTATAACATTTCCATCATATTTGCAAGGTGCATACAGATCTAAAAGCAATCAGTAATTCTTTGCATGTTTGGCAAGCAATATACAAACTTCAATTCATATCAATGGTTGCTATTGTGCAGGTTAATAACATTTTCCATTCAACATAAATTATGGTCAGTTTTAAAGACTATCTATTATTACAACAGAATTGGACATAGGATTCTGCATCATATTGACTGTGCATAAACGATAAAAAATATTACCAATATTACAGCTTGAACAATCCCTGGATAAATACCAGAATCAGCATACTGATATGTTTTTGTATTTTTACATTCTCTCTCATTTGCCTCTTATGTGTAGGAATAAACACTTCTGGGTGGAAGAGGATTTGGTTTCTAGCACCACCACCAAAAAAATGATAAGGTAAGTATGTAGTATGAAAGATAAGGGATTTTTAAGGTGCTGATAAATACTCACATTTTGTTAACCACTGGAGATCCGCGCTATAGACGAAAGACATCTACAGCGCGGATCTGAATATCCGGGTGGACGTCCATGGACGTCCGCCCCTTTACACGCCCCCTGCGTGCTCTGACAGGCGGCGGCGCGCGCGGCCGCCACACGCTGCGTGGGCGTGCCCGCGGGTCGGGCGGACTCGATGTCCGCTCCTGACCCGCGATCGCCGGCAAAGCTGTAGAACGGGGAACCGTCAATGTAAACACGGCGGTTCCCCGTTCTGTGACAGGGGGACAAGCAGATCTACTGATCCCTGTCACTGGGATCAGTTAGATCTGTTCTGTCCCGGCCAACCCCGGCCCCCCACAGTTAGAACACGCCCAGGGAACATTGTTAACCCCTTCACTGCCCCCTGTAGGTTAACCCCTTCACTGCCAATGACATTTATACAGTAATCAGTGGACATTTAAATTTCTGATCGTTGTATAAATGTCATTGGTCCCAAAAATGTGTCAAAAATGTCCGACATGTCCCCCCCCCCCAATATCAAAGTCCCGATAAAAATCGCAGATCGCCGCCATTACTAGTAAAAAAAAATAAATAATTAAAAACGCCATAAATCAATGTCCATAGTTGAAGACGCGATAACTTTTGCGCAAACCAATCAATAAACGCAGATTGCGATTTTTTTTACCAAAAATATGTAGAAGAATATATATCGGCCAAACCCAATGAATAATTTTTTTTTTATTTTTTATTTTTGGATATTTATTAGAGCAAAAAGTAAAAAATATTGTTCTTTTTTCAAAATTGTCGCTCTTGGTTTCGTTTATAGCGCAAAAAATAAAAACTGCAGAGGTGATCAAATACCACCAAAAGAAAGCTCTATCTATGGGGAAAAAAGGACATCAATTTTATTTGGGTACAACGTTGCACGACCGCGCAATTGTCATTCAAAATGCGACAGCGCTGAAACCTGAAAATTGGTCTGGGCAGGAGGGGGGTTTAAGTGCCCAGTAAGGAAGTGGTTAAAATGTAACCATTTTTTATTTCATATTAATTAAAAATATTCATTAAAACTATGAATCTCATTGTATTATTATCAACTAACATAGTTTACATTCTCCATGTTTACAGTAGATATGTCAATCTTGACATGTTTCGCCAAAAGTTTTTTGGCTTCTTCAGGAGTATTAGGCATTAACATGCTAATGATATTTTTAAAATACAATCTTTCTGTTTTCTTTAAAAACCTTATTTTAGACCCAGTGATGTCATTACTGGTTCTCTGTGCTTCTCTATGCAATATAGGCAGGTCAGACTAATGGAAGGAGCCATAAGAGTGCCATACATAGATGTCTGAAAATATCACAGCAACAGCACAGTACCCTCTGAGGAACTCACGGCCCTGATGAAAGCAGTGGGCTGGCTTTTGGGAGATGTTAGTAAAATAATAAAATGCCTTGATAGGTGGATGCCAGTTCGGAGGGATGGATGTTTCTAGGAAGGTTGCATTTGCATGCATATTGCCCTGTGTAATGCCTACATGTAATGCTGAGCCTCCATGATTGAAAGAACAGAAATCCAATGAATGAAAGGGCTGGGTCAAGGAAAGTAAGCCTGGGGAGGAAAGAACTAGAAGATGCTACAGTCCTCCAGCCAGGAAATGAGACATCTTTATCTCATAACTCCCGACTGTCCCTGATTTCGAAGGATTGTTCCTTATTTGGAACAAAGTCCCTCTGTCCTTCTTTCCTCCTCATATGTCCCTCATTTTAGTCTGATCTATATAGTTGTATACAAATGCACGTTTTATCTTTTAAAAAGTGCTAAACCTTTCATCCAATTTCTAAATTGCAGCATTTGTAAATTCCAAAAGCCAATATAAAGGAATAGTAGTGGTAAAAAAAGCACTTGTGGGTTTAACTAATATTTTGTTTGTATAATTCTCCTTTAAGGGGGCGTGTTAAAGGAGTTGTAAAGTTGTAAACCCTCAAGGTGTTTCACCTTAATGCATTCTATGCATTAAGGTGAAAAACCTTCTGCTCTGCAGCTGCCCCCCCCCCCCCTCGAGCCCTCCTTTTTCTTACCTGAACCTGATCGTTCCAGTGATGAGAACGAGCCCAGCAGCTTCAGCCGCTGTCTCTGGTCCTCATTAGATAGAATGATAGCAGCAGGAGCCATTGGCTCCCGCTGCTGTCAATCAAATCCAGTGACAGGGGAGCCGGGGATGGGAGATCACCCGCAAGGGTGCCCATATGAAAAGGGTCTCTCCATGGGGGCACCCGATGAAGAGGAGGAGCGCCGCTGGGACATCCCTTAAAAGGAGAATTGGGCCGCAAAGCCATTGCACAGAGCAGGTAAGTATGACATGTTCGTTATTTTACAAAAAAAAAGAAAAAAACTTTACAATCACTTTAAAGGTTGTGTCCTATGCCTACATACTTTTGCTAATAGGTATCCCTCATTCCCATCTCAAAAAATTGGGAAGTCTGTTTATCTGTCTAGCTTCAGCTTTTATTGCACACTGTCTGAAGCTCACAGTCTACAATAAAATCAGAGTAAGCTGAAAGTCCAGAGTTCAGCTTTAACCCCTTCATTGCCAGAGCTGTTTTTACACATATTTAAAATCATTTTATGTCTGGAGATAACATAAAACCCCCAAAACGTATATCTTCTGAAAGCAGACACCCTGGAGAATAAAATGGTTGTAATTCCAATTTTGTATGTTACATGATATTAGCGCAACGGTTTAGGGAACACAAAATGTCAGTAAAAAATGCAGTAAAGTTAATTTTAGGGGACACAGGTAAAATATAAAAGATGAGGTTGCGATGAGTAAGCAGATGCCTAACATGCCAAACCTTAAAATTGAGTGCACATGTGAAGTGGCGACAAACTGCAATACCTATATTTTCTACAGGCAACGCTTTAAAAGCCCCTATGGGTCATCAGTTTAGAGTTACCCAGGAGCTCTGTGCTAGAATTATTGCACTTACTCTGGCGTGCGCAGCACTATGTAACATGTGTAGCGCAAGTGATGATTTTATGCGTATGTGCCCCCGATGTGTGCATTTACATTTGTACTTGCATGTATGTAGTGGGGGGCCTCAACTTTTTTAAAATGCTTGAGTGTAACTTGAATTCTTTATAATTAAAAATATGATCAGCTGCATTGGAGGCCAAAGGAGAGATTTGGACCCCAGATTTCTCCATAAAAAGGACCTGTCATGGCCCATGCTGTCACGTTGTACATCCCTTGTGATAGCAATAAAGTTACAGTGTTTGTAAAGACAAATAAATATTACTGCCAGCCCCTCTAGTTTATCAATCTATCCTACACTGTGTATATGTTTTTATAAAACAATGCCTGTAAATACCTTATCGCAGATCTTGTATGGCCTGTCACGTGACCTCCAGCCGATCTCTTCTCCGATTGAAGGGCTACAGTGGAAGGGGCTGAGATCCCCCTCTGACATCAGCCTTGGAGGTCACGTGACTGCTGTACAGGCCGCTCAGCCCCTCCCTCTGTAGCCCTTAGATGGAGGAGGAAAGAGGCCGGAGGTCACGGGACAGGCTATAAAAGATCTGCGATAAGGTATTTACAGGCATCCTTTTATAAAAACATGTACACAGTGTAGGATAGGTTGATAGAACAGAGGGGCTGCCAGTAATATTTCTTTACCTTTACTGCCAGCTATTAATAGCAGCGGGGGGGGGGGGAGAGAGGAGAGCGGCGGGATGATGGAGGCATGTAAACTGACCACGGTAATCATGGATCAGCAGCCATGATAAATGTGGTTAGTTTACAGAGGGGAAGGCAGCACCAGGCAGGATCAGCCAGTTATTTTACAGCTTAGAGAGGGGCAGGTTAGACAGCACAAGCACTGGTAACAAGTTCTATTTTTTTTTTTTTTTTAGGGTTACAACCACTTTAACCTCCCTGGCGGTATTCCCGAGTGTGGCTCGGGGTGGATTTTCAGTACCAAGAACGGTAACCCCGAGCCACACTCGAGATCGCATCGCTGGATCCAGGCAGCGCTACTCACCTTGTCCCCTGGATCCAGCGATGTCCCCCGCCGTGTCTGCGGGCTGTGTCCGCCGCCAGATGACTCCTGCGTGCCGGGCTCCGTTCCCTGCGAGCGTCGCGTCGTACGGGGACGGAGACCGGCGGGAAATTCAAAAAGTGAAACACACACAGCACATACAGTACACTGTAATCTTATAGATCACATTACTGTATGAAAACATTTCACATCCCCTTTGTCCCTAGTGGTTTGCCCAGTGCCCTGCATGCACTTTTATATAATAAATGTCATTCTTTCTGCCTGGAAACATGAGAATGTCCATAGCAACCAAAAAGTGTCCCTTTGCGTCAAAAGTGGTTTTTGATCAGCTAGAAAACAGCGATAGTAAATAAGAATCATTTGCAGAATTGAGTGATACTGATTTGTGGGGAAATTTATCATCAGAAACTGAAAGTGACGACAGCGACAATTCTGCAAATGAGCAAATTTCTGCGTTTTTGGTTTGATTACATTATTGAATACATTTTATTACTATTACATTATTATTTTTGATAATTATTTTTAGTTATTTATTATATTATAATTTATGATTTCATTTTTCAAACTTTTTCATACCCGGGATGTCTACTAGACTCTTGTTTGGACAGATTTAAGTGAGTTATTGCTAAGAATTAAGGCCTACAGTATAAAACGCCAAATTTTCATGCAAAATAATCGTACCGCTTTCAGCACCAAAAATCTGAAATAATCATACCGCCAGGGAGGTTAATAGAAAAAAATAGAGACGGTGTACAAAAAATTTTGTATAAAATAAATAATAATAATAAAAAAATGTAACCCCTTCCGGACCGCCTTGCGTAGATTTACTGCTGCAGAGTTACAGTGTATCGTGAATCAGCGTATATAAACGGTGATTCGCGCAGGCGCAGCTGGTGGGCAGGCGCACGCCACCGCTGGCGTGCTCTTGTGCCCGCCGCATGCTCCCTGAGTGTGGCCGTAGGCCAGGCAGACTCGATATCCGCCGGCGACCTGCAATCACCTAATACAGGGAAAGAACGGGGAACCGCCAATGTCAACACGGCGGTTCCCCGTTCTGTCAGGCGGCATGACAGTGATGTACTGATCCCTGTCATCAGAATCAGTTAGATCTGTCATGCCCCTGCCAGCCCGTCAGTTAACCACTTCAGCTCTGGAAGGATTTCCCCCTTTAGGACCAGAGCACTTTTTGCGATTCGGCACTGCGTCCCTTTAACTGACAATTGCGCAGACGTGCGACATTGTACCCAAATGAAATTTGCGTCCTTTTGTTCCCACAAATAGAGCTTTCTTTTGGTGGTATTTGATCACCTCTGCGTCATTTCTGATCACCGCTATAAACAAAAGAAGAGCGATAATTTTGCAAAAAAAAAAAAACAAATTTCTTACTTTTTTCTAAAATACAAATCCAAAAAAAAATATAAATTTTTTTTTTCCATCGGTTTTGGCAAATCGCAATAGGCATTTGATTGGTTTGCGCAAAAGTTGCCGCGTTTACGGATGATGAGAATTCATTTCTGTGGTTTTTATTTATTTTTTTATTTTTTACTAGTAATGGCGGCGATCTGCGATTTTTAGCGGTACTGCGATATTGCAGCGGACATGTCGGACCATTTTGACGCTTTTTTGGGACCATTGGCATTTATACAGCGATCAGTGCTTTAAAAATGCACTGATTACTGTGTAAATGCCATTGGCAGTGAAGGGGTTAACCTGGAGGGGGAGCTGTAAGGGTTAACTGTGTTCCATGAGCGTGTTCTAACTGTGTGTGGGCTGGCCTGGCTGGGGGAAGGGAGTGATCACGGCTTCCATATAAAGGAAGCCTGTGATCACAGCCCTTCCCCCTCTATGAGAACGGAGATCCGTGTTTACTTACACGGACCTCCGTTCTTTCACTGCGGGGGGGGGGGGCATCGCGGGTAGCTGGCGACGATCGAGTCCGTCGTACCCGCTCCCTGGCCCCCCGGACACAGTGAGCGCGCGAGCGCGCCTCCGGCGGCGTGCACATGCTCACAGTACTAGTTATCGCAGCCGCCGTCACATGACGGCAGTCTGCGATAATGAGCCACTTATGAGTCAGATTGCGGTCGGCAGTCGGCAAGTGGTTAAAGCGACGCAGTGCCGAATCTCAAAATGTGCTCTGGTCAGGAAGGGGGTAAATCCTTGCGGGGCTGAAGTGGTTAAAGCGCCCCATCCCACCCCCCCCCCCGTGCTTACTTGCAAATGTGAACGCATACGTTACACCCGAATGCATATGTAAATGCTGATCGCACCACACATGTGAAGTATTGTCACGAACATTAGAGTGAAACCAATAATTCTAGCATCAGACCTCCTGTGTTTAAAGTGTTGCCTATGGAGAATTTTAAGTCCCATAGTTTGCCGCCATTCCACAGGCAGACACAATTTTAAAGCGTGGCATGTTAGGTATCTATTTACTCGGCATAACATTGTCTTTTATTAAAAATATATAAGTATTATATTGTGTTTGTGTGCAATGAAATTCATTAAAGTGTATTTTTTCCTAAAAAAATTGCGTTTTTAAAACCGTTGCGCGTATATGTATGTCAGAATTTGGCAAGTGATAAAAATTACGCACGTGTTCCCACTGCACGATATGTGAACAGGACCTTAGGTCCGTTTGTTGACTCTGTGTCATTTCTGGAGTACAATTCATATGTGCTCTGTGCCCATCTGGAAGTGGTTTCAAGGCTGGCTTTTCTGGATATTATTCCGAAGAGTTGGATCGTGTTAAACTCATAAAACTGAGTGTAATGAAGCCTGCGAAGGCTCACACAAGAGAACAGTAATAGACGGCATCTATGATAAGGGAATAATACAGGAGGAGATGTTGTACAAGGCTTTCCAGCATGTGTAAAGAGGTTAACACTATGTGAAGTGAGTACGTAGGAAGCTCATGTAAAACAAAGAACTGTGATGACAGAACCATTCACACACTAGTATAATTAATGGTAGTTTCATCGACAAGCTTTCAGCCAGCCACTCACAGAAACACAACTGACGCTTTTAAGAAAAGAAAGTATTCTGAAGGAGCAACAAAGCTTAAAAACAATTTACCTTTATGTGAGACACCAATAACATTCACAAGTATTGTAGCTTGCCTATTTTTTTTACATTTAGTAGGAAGCAAAGTTCAGCCCACTGCTTTATGTTATAATGCTAACGTAGGCGAAAAGAAGCTCAAAGGGTAACTCCACTTATGTGGGTGAAAAAAAATAAAAATACGAGCAAATAAAAATAAATAAATAATATAGCACAAGTCGCAGGGGAGTGTTATTAAAGCGGAGTTCCACCCTATTAAAAGTCAGCAGCTACAAAAAGTGTAGCTGCTGACTTTTAAGAATCGCACACTCACCTGTCCCACGCTCCAGCAATGCGGCCGCCCGAAGCCTCCCTCTTCTCCTCCTCCTTCGTGCGGCGCCGGCATCACAAGTGTGGGTGCCCGGCTTTGGCTTCAAGCCACCGCGCACGTTGTGAATGGCCAGTGTATCTTCTGGGACCTGTGACGTGTCCCAGAAGATCGCCGAGAGGTAGGGGGGAGAGGTGAACTTCCTTCCTGTGCTGCGGAGCCAGAAGAGGAAGTGCAGCTGGGACCCTGTCAAAACAGGGTCCCTGCTGCCCCCCAAAAAAAATGATATGCCAATCTTGGCATGTCTGGGGGTCACCTTCCCTTAAAACGGAAGTTCCACTTTTGGGTGGAACTCCGCTTTAATAATCACCTTTCCTTTTCAATTAATTAATTTGTAATGTTCTGTAAAATGCAATGCAATATGGCTACCTAGAGACGAATGTGTACAGAATGCCCCACATGAATGTAATTTCCTGCATGTGTGATTGGTTCACTGATTTTTCCAGAAGTCTGCACTAAGATACAAATAAGATTTTGAGCATCACCTGCAATAAAAGTGTCATTTTGGACAGACAGGAAAGCAGATTTGGCAACTTTACTCAGTAGAGCCCTGCAGGTGCAGCAGCTGATTGATAATTATAAAACCACTCCCATACAGATTCACTTGCACGTGGACACAGACAAACACACAGCTATCTCTTCAGATTAACAAATGATAGGAATCTACAACAAAGTTTGTTAAAATCCTTGCAATGTACACATCACCCAAAGGGGAATGTTTTTATTTTTCAACAGTGGAGCTACGCTTTAAAGTAGAACAATAGGTAAAACAGTTTTTTTCATTTTGGATAGAGCAAGGGAGGGTTATACCTGCTGTCAAATATTTTTGTCCCATCTGTGTCCTATTGAGGAGATTTCCTTCCACTTCCTATTCCATAGCCAAAGAGGAAGTGAGAGGAAATCCCTACAAATGAAAGGAATTCCTTGGGGACCCCTAGGTCACCAGAACTAGCGTCCTCATTAGAAAATGTTCTCTCTATTACTGTTCTGGGGACAACCTAAAATTTGGGATTTTCTTTTACTTTCACTTTCAATGATAATGGTAAACAGGACAAATAGACAAAGAGAGAGAGTGTAAGGCTGGGTTCACACTGCTGCGGTGCAACTTTTCTGCAAATTTAATACGATTGCGATGCAAGTTTTTTCAGTTCAGACACAAGTGCGATTTCTACTGTAAAGCTGGAGCTGGAGGGGGAAGCTATTGCAGTGATGTGAATGGGAGATTGCGTTTTCAATCCGTGTTCTATTGTAGTCTATGGAGCTGAATTTGCAACGCACAGCATCGCACACGGATCAACCTCGCACAGGACTCTTATTCTTCACGGATTAGATTTGCAATGCATCTATGTGAACTGCCCTGATAGAACGCTATGTTATTGGAGATGACTTGCGAATTTAATCTATCGCAACGGCTTAAATTTGCAGTAGAGTTCGCAGCAGTGTGAACCCAGCCTTACTCCTTAATGGATGCCCAGACAGCAATGAAAACTGACAAGCAATCTAATCCCACTCCACAACAAAAAAAAATGTTTGCCTTTAGTTATAATTTATAAGTATTAAACCATCAGTGTTTTTTTTAAGTAAACCATTCCCCAGGAGACTATTTTCAGATATTGTCTCTTGAAACATTATGTGTTGTCAAAGTGGTCAAAAAGCCATACATGAAAAGTCCTAAAAAAAGAATACAGAATTCATACATCAAATATTCAAATAACGTGTCATAAGTACTTAAAGTGCAATAATTCACAGATTAAAATACCATGTGTAAAGTGTTAATGCCAAAAGATAAAAAAGCACAAAGTCCAAATGTGAAATCATCCACACTAAAGGTGATGATAAGGATCAGACAGAAGACATCCCATGAAGAGTCCCATCACCAATATATACAGTATGTTCCTTACCAAATTGATCAGACCTCTAAATTATAGGAAGTCGATCTGTGGTAGATACACTATATTGCCAAAAGTATTGGGGCGCCTGCCTTTACACACACATATGAACTTTAATGGCATCCCAGTCTAAGTTCGTAGGGTTCAATATTGAGTTGGCCCACCCTTTGCAGCTATGACAGCTTCAACTCTTCTTGAACGCTGTCCACAAGGTTTAGGAGTGTGCCTATGGGAATGTTTGACCGTTCTTCCAGAAGCACATTTGTGAGATCAGGCACTGATGTTGGATGAGAAGGCCTGGCTCACAGTCTCCACTCTAATTCATCCCAAAGGTGTTCTATTGGGTTGTTATAGCTGCAAAGGGTGGGCCAACTCAATATGAAACCCTACAGATATTTAACACTACAGACTAAGACTGGGATGCCAGTAAAGTTCATGTGCAGGCGCCCCGATACGTTTGACAATATAGTGTATGCGTAAAAGCTGACCCTTGTAAGTACCCCTGCCAGTGTTAAATGGTTTGTCTCAGCCTTAGGAAGTTGAAAAATAACAGACTTACTGGCTGAATCACCGGGTAAAAATAAAGGAAAATGCCTTAAAAAAGCAAGCTAATGCAGCCACTTCATCTAAGTAACGGTAAGTTGCACACTTTGTTAGGATTTAATATTGCTTTCAATTATACAGTCAAACTTTAGATTTCTTTTTTTCTCTATGGTTTATAAAAAAGTTTTTAATTTGGGAATATTCATTGCAAAAATGAGTGGATCAGCAATGCTGAACCAGCACATTTCTAGATGAAACTGCACTACAAAAGTTTTTGCTTATCAGGTAAAAAAAAAAAAAAAAAACTAATGAGAATTTAACCGATGCGTAGCAGAATTTACTAACCAGTGTATGTGTATATTGAAATAACAATCCTTCCACTAAATTATTAACAATTGCTATGCAATGCTAGAGCTCCCTACAATGTGTTCAAATATCTATTGTTGCCATCTCTTTATCTTCCCTGCCTTAAAGGAAGATTCTATGGCCATGTATTTCCCTTTGTATGTGATCCTATGTATAAGTCTTTCCTTTTTTGTGTCTTGACAATCTTAGGAGCCCTTTTTCAGCATATCTCTTATAATATTCTCTGTGTGTTTCCATTTATTCCCCACTGTCGACATCTGTTACTATACCTGTCTCCATTAAAAAGAACACGGCATGCCCTGAGAATTGGTGTCACAGTAGTAACACATTTTCCTTTTTTTGCTTTTATTTCTTTCTATATATTTGTTTTCCATAGATATGTTTAGCAGAAAGAAGCCCATCCACAATTTTTAACAACAGGCTTATTTATATGACAGTGCAGGGAACAATGATATTGCACATAATTAGACAACCCAAATTAAATTCCAGTTTGGGTAGTTAGATCACTCAAAGAGGAACTCTTAGTGGCTGGCTTGTTAAAAAGGCCTGAAAGAAAGAATTTGTCTTATTCGACTGGGTGGTGCAAAGTGCAGTAGTCCATAGCGACCAATTAGAAATCATCTTTTTAATAAGGGTATTGCACGTCAAACTCCTGAGAAAATGCTTTAATGGTGGTATTATTTTTTTAAAAAAAGAGGGAAATCATGTTTCCAGGAATACTGCCTGTGGCCACTTGGCTTTGGGTATAACATGATGTGTGCTGAACATCTGCCCCTGGGAGATGGGTTACTCATTCAGCCTGCAAACAGCACCCTCTACTGGTGGCAATGAAAAGCTTGTCTATAGTAAAGATGAAAAGAAAAGGTCAGACCAGGCAGCTAAAAGTTGAATTTACAGCCCAGCTCCAGGATTTTAGCACCCCCCCCCCCTTCCAACCAATCACTGGTATAACAAAAAAAAAAAACTATATAAATCCCCATTTTACTCACTTTATGCCACATTCACATGGCAATCATTTTCTCTTCTTCTATTTACTTCCCACGGTCCTTCTTTGGGTATCCTCATCCCTGCTTGCATGATGTGGACATTTCCTATTGGTGGAGGTGACACATCCATCAGCTAAGTCTTTTCTCATAGGCTCCAAGGAACGTATGGGGGCGGTGAGGAGACCAGTGCCCAAGAAGAAAACAAGCAAAGAAAATGCCTGGTCCCCAGGGCAGGAAATTAGCTTGGCTCATAGAGGAAACTGTGACTTTGATCTGTTACACTGCAGGATGGCTTAGGAATAGAGTTGAGTGGACACCTGGATGTTCGGGTTCGGCGGGTTCGGCCGAACTTCGGGAAAAAGTCCAGGTTCAGTACCAAACTTAACCCGAACTTTACCCCGGACCCCAAACCCCATTGAAGTCAATGGGGACCCAAACTTTTGGGCACAAAAATGGCTGTAAAAAGTCCTGGAAAGTGCTAGAGGGCTGCAAAAGGAAGTAAAATTATTATAGAACAATAATCTGTCCCTTACAGCAACAGCAGGAACCTGACCCTATAGGAGTAGGCGATGATTTTAGAACAATAATCTGTCCCTTACAGCAACAGCAGGAACCTGACCCTATAGAACTAGGAGATGATTTTAGAACAATAATCTGTCCCTCAAAGCAGTAGACTCTACCTAGTCCAGTCAGATCGTTCTGTAATGCAGGATGAGATGTTATTATATCTGCAATCTGTCCCTCACAGCGCCAGCAGCATCCTCTCCCTACACTAGCCTGAGACATGTGACATGCAGCACTATGTGACTCCAGCTTATATAGAGGCTGGGTCACATGATGCACTGGCCAATCACAGCCATGCCATTAGTAGGCATGGCTGTGATGGCTTCTAAGGGCAAACCAGTGAAACGCTTGTTGATTGGCTGCCCTGCAGCTATTCAACAGGCGGGATCAAATACTCGAACCCAAACTTTTTTTCAAATGTCTGGGTCCGGGTCACGGACACCCCAAAGTTCGGTACGTACCCAAACTTTACAGTTCGGGTTTGCTCAACTCTACTTAGGAAGAGATGTCAGGAATCATGACTGGAGAGCAAGGTAATTGATGCACAATGCATTATTTAAATGTCCTTTTTGCCTGGAGTTGTGCTTTAATGTAAAAAAAGTTACCCACCTCAATGCTAGGTTGAGGCAGGAGAAGCATTTTGGCATTTTCACCTTGGGTACCAGAGGACCTTGTGTAAGAACTGACTCACCATATTGGGCTTTTTGTCATGGGCTGCACAGAAAAGTTTTAATGTATTTGAAAATGCAGTTTTACTTTCACGTCATCATGGCTCTTTGCACTAAGGTATTGGAATAGCCCTGGTTTGCTTTATTCCCCATTTTTAATGGGCTTCTGCCATGTGTTAACCAGGAAAGTTTTATTCTGCTTTCTAGAACTTGTGCAATATTTGAGGAAGGTGAAGAAGGTCAGAAGTGACTGCTTCATACAGAACACTGTATGCCAAAACAGCCAGTTGTCTCAGTCAGGATGCAATTAAACAGATCCGAGAGAATGGAGAAGTATTGCTCATGTCATCTGTATTTAGCTGCATCTTCCTTCTGCACATTGGAGAGCACGCTCAGCAACCAGACAACCATAAAGTGCAAGTAAATAATCAGCTAACATCTTGACTTTTTGCATATTTTAGTGCAGCTCAGCAGGTGCTAACCATCAGGAGAATAGTGTCAGGCAGATATTTTACTTGAATTCGAGTTTATGGCTCTAAACATTTAATTAGGTTTCCTGGTCTGTCTTGTACAAAGTAACTCCCCTGTTAACAGCAACTCCATCCAAAGTTCTAGGTTTTAGGTCAAGGAAGCAGGGTTCAATCCCCTACCAAATGCTTCTTTCTTGGACCTCATAAAGAAAGTCTTCCACAATTCCCTCCAAGGCTATCATAGACTAAGGGCTAGTTTACACTTGCTTCGGCTTCAACGCTCATTAAAGCTCATGAAGCTTTAACAAGCTTTTAAGAAGTGTTTTTGAGGCTTCGGCGGTGCTTCTAAGAGGCTTCAGTGAGGCTTCAACGAGGCTTCAGTGATGCACTTTTGAAGCTTTGTTGAAGCTTGGTAAACCCCCTGTGTGTTTGTTGATATCTCACGCCTGCAATTTCTCCAAAACAAAGTGAAGCTAAGGCTGAATTACAGCCTCTGAAAAGCCGCAGGTCTTTCAAGCGAGCTTCAAACAAGCTTTGTCATAGACTTCTATGGAGGCGTTGGAGAGGCTTTGAAGCCTGGCTAAAACTACATGGGGTATAATTTTTGACGCAAAGCTGAAGCACAGCTAAGCCAATGCAAGGTGTAAACAGGGCTGTAAGTTAACCATTTTATTTAGTGACATGAGCTTTGACTGGCCTTAAGGGAGCTTTAACAATGCCCGTCTGACTCCCTGTTTTGACGCAAGTGTAAACAAGGCCTAAGGGTTAGAGTATATTGACATTATGTGACCTGATTCTGTACTGACGGCTGTTCCAGTATTAAACCTTCTTGGGTCCAATCATAGCCAATGCAACTGGGCATATTTTAAAACAGCTCTGGAACAAATACACATAACCCTAGCAGTGCTATAAAATGGCACCTGTCATTCAAGTGATCCAAGTGTATCTAAAGCCCAAAACAAAACTTATATACAGTATATTGGAGTTTACCAGTTTGCTCATACGGGGTGCCTGTATTCGTTTTCTTTTTTTTTCAGCCTTTTTTCCTTTATTTTCACTTGGCAAATATGCAATTAACACACTATCTGTACTGTTTTTTGCACACAGACAGGGTGGATTTCAAACATGTCTGCCTTCGTTCATCTCCATTACATATTGCCTTGATGGGATTAGCAGTGTACACAATGAAAATAAGGTTCTTAGTGCTTTATTTTTATCACACAGAAAATTAAAAGGACACTGCATTTCTGGCAAGATCATCAGGCATTTTCTCTACTTGTTAAAAAGGGAATTTGACTGCAGCCTCCATATTTTTAGACTGGTAATTTCAATTATGTATTTTTGTGTTCAACAATCAGTAGATTAATAAAACTACCTATTAGTTTGAATTTCAATAAAACGTCAGACTAATTAACCAGGCACAGTTGGTCACTGGGTTAAGCTGCCCTTTGGGCGAATGTACATTTTCAGTAAGGTCCAAACCAAGCTCTTAGGAAAAAGGAGAGTCAGTCCAATGGCAACTGTACAGGCGTATCAGCTGTCGCAAATTTTGAAAGGGAACCCAACATATTCTTCTTTATGGGGTACTCTATGAGGGTACCATTGAGACTGTAGCAAGGACTGCACACGTTTAACGTGGTGCATAACACATATCCAAAGATTAAAAAAACCTTGTCAATCCAGCTTTGCAAGGGCCAGCAATCAATAGTAACTGTGAGTCATTACTGGTTACTGTTTTAAAAGTGAGCAGGCGTATTCACTCAATAATTATTATGTCAATAGCCTTGCTGTGAAAGCTACTTACTTTCATTTCTGTATAGTGCAACCCAGTTATTGCAATGGACAAAAAAAGGCTACGATGTGGGCACTTAGAAAGTCTTCGTGATCTGTCAGGGCCACTTTAATTCTTTGCAATCCTTTATTAAATACTTAATAGTTATAGTCTGCTCAGAAAAAAACTGCACTTTATATTTTTCAATAGAGCAATGAAAAACAGATTAATAAGACGACCTGTCGCATTATTCCATTGTGATCATTTGAACATTGCCACTATCCAATCTATTATATCTCATCTGATATTATGTCTGCTATTATTTATTTCTTTCTTATACCCACTCAGTTTTCTTTGTATCTTTTTGTCCTTTCTGCACAGCGTTGTAATTCTGCACTCTGCACACTTCCATGAATTTTTGTACCTGTGTTCGCCCCTGCAATATCCATCCTCCTGTCTCCCTAGCACCCCACCCCTGCAGCTGTCTCAGGCTGTCAGGATGTGTTCTGTGCATTCTCATATTCAGAGTTGTTCCTTCTCACCTCGACAGAGGTGCCATGAATACCGAATGAGGGCTCCTCGTTTTTCTTGCTGCTTGCCCCGAGGGAAAATGCTGCCTGTCTCCCTCTCTCCTTCATTCGATTCGAGTTTCCATTATGTTGTACAAGGAAATGGTGGAGGCTGAATTTTTTTTATCATTTAAGAAGATGGCAAATTCTCAAAGCTTCACAAAAATGGACAGTTTATGTTGCCAATATGGGAGATATTTTGAGTTATGTGACTTGGGCATTTGATGGAATGCAGTTAGATGGCTAAATAATTAAAAAAAAGACACATATTCATCAAGTTTAGCCCCTACAAACTCCAACACTTTTGGCTCAGATAAAGACCAATACAAATGCCCTGAGCAGCTTTTGGCAATATAGCTTCATACAGGGAAAACAAATCACGTGCATGCAAAGTCATTGGTACAAATATTGCTGTACCATCCTTTATTAATTATAGGTTTGGGGGTGAGAAGGTTCATAATGGTAAGTGGTGGTTTCATAGGCGCGTGCAGGGGGTGTGCCTGGGCATACCCTAATCTCTATCTACAGTACAGATTCCCCCTAGTGCCCAGGCTTCCCCACCATGTTGACCTCCCCCCTCCCCGCATTGCTGCTGGCTCACCTCTTCTCCTCCGGGCTGCTGTGGGGAATGTTTCGATTTCGGAAAGCGGGGGAAGGAGCTAGCAAATGTGTAATTTACTGGCCCCCTCCTTTTCTAAATGAGCTCAGTGAACATACTCACTCACTGTGTTCATTCATAACTGAAGCATAGTAAACTGTGTTTACTTGCTTCAGTTTGTGAATGAACAGGAAGCTGCTCAGCACAGAACACTTCCTATTCATTCTCTGTCCCATGCAGCTGAGGCATGTGTGTTTGAGCTTTGGGGTGCACACCCTAATGCAATAGGTTGCTCATGCCTATGGGTGGTTTGTTTTTACAAGAGAATAGGCAAAAAAAGTTAGTGTCTCTTTAAAAAGTAAAAAGCCCACTCTGCCCCCCCCCCCCCCAGTTCTCTCCCCACCGCAGAGCACATCATTTATTTTTACTTTTCTGTATACATTTTTTTTCCTGGGTGTCTATGGTCTTGTCATGTGACATACTAGGAATGATTTACTAAAACTTGAGGGTGCAAAATCTTGTGCGGCTGTGCATGGTATTCAATCGGCATTTAACTTCAGCTTGTTCAATTAAGCTTTGACAAAAAACCTGGAAAGTGATTGGTTTCTATGCAGAGCTGCACCAGGTTTCGCACTCTCTAGTTTTAGTAAATCAACCCCACTGGGTCTACTTTATTTGCTTCTGTCCTCCAGAAGCAGATGGTCCTTAATGCTGCAGAGACCTGAGCACCTGTCTGTAACATTCTCCTCTTAAGGCAGGGCAGCTTGATGAAACAACCCCTGAGTTCACAGGAAGTGCGTAGAATAATCCTGGATATCATTCAACCCAGAAAAAGATAGGCGTTGGATCACAGAGAAGGACATATGGAGCATGGAGAAGAGTACTGCTTGCCAAAATGTAAAAAATAGACCTAAGTTGGCTTTAATAAGTCAAATAAGAGCCTATATGAACACAGCCAAGCTGAATGTTTCTTACACTGCTCAATCAGCATCCTGCTAAGTTATAGATGTACAGTTATTACTTTTACTGTAACAATATTTCAAATCCTCATTCAAATGATTGATTGAATACTTACTTGTCCGATGTCTTTATTCACTTTTGGAAATGTACGAATCTGCAGAAAACATTTATGAACCAGACACAATCTCTTTATTCCCTGAAATCACTTCATAAATCGACGCAAACATATTTTCCCAAAAATCATTCAGTCTGGTGTAACAGCTGTTAAGATTGTTAAGACTTTTAATGAAAAATTCTGCACAGATGATGCAATGTGAATGCTGACGGATTTGCATGGCAGAAAAAAGATAGAGAGGAGATAAGATGAGGGGTTCTATTGGAAAATATATCTGAAGGCTCCTGATTCAGATGAGAAAACATGACTTTGTTGGGCACTATTTGATGAGTGCAACACTCAGTGCCCTTGCTATTGCAAAGCTTGCTCAGAGCCAACTTGAGTTCAAATATTTGTGGGTTATTTAACCTCCCTGGCGGTATTCCCAAGTGTGGCTCGGGGTGGAATTTCAGTACCATTAGCGGTAGCCTCGAGCCACACTCGGGATTGCATCGCTGGATCCAGGCAATGTTACTCACCTTGTCCCCTGGATCCAGCGATGTCCCCCGCGGTGTCAGCCTGTCTGTCCTCCGCCCGATGCCTCTGTGTGCCGGGCTCCGTTCACTGCGAGTGTCGCGTCGCACGGGGGCGGAGCCCGGCGGCAAATTCAAAAAGTGAAACACACAGTATACATACAGTACACTGAATCTGTAAGATTACATTACTGTATGAAATCATTTCATATCCCCTTTGTCCCTAGTAGTTTGCCCACTGCCCTGCATGCACTTTTATATTATAGATGTCATCCTTTCTGCCTGGAAACTTGAGAATGTCCATAGCAACCAAAAAGCGCCCCTTTACGTCAATAGTGGTTTTTGATCAGCTAGAAAATAGCGATAGTAAATAAGAATCATTTGCAGAATTGAGTGATACTGATTTTTGGGGAAATTTATCATCAGAAACTGAAAGTGACGACAGCAACAATTCTCCAACTGAGCAAATTTCAGAGTTTTTGATTTGATTACATTATTGAATACATTTTATTACTATTATGTTATTATTTTTGATAATTATTTATAGTTATTTATTATATTATAATTTATGATTTCATGTTTCAAACTTTATCATACCCGGGATGTCTACTAGACTCTTGTTTGGACAGATTTAAGTGAGTTATTCCTAAGAATTACAGGACTACAATATAAAACGCCAAATTTTCATGCAAAATAATTGTACCGCTTTCAGCACCAAAAATCTGACATAATCATACCGCCAGGGAGGTTAAAGTGGATCTAAAGCAACATTTTTCTTGTTTGTTTTGGTAAGTGATGATGGGTTAGCACCCCTGTCAAGTTTTTGCGTTTCCATTACTTGAGATTCATTCTCTGTAATTGTCTTGATGTTGTCATCTTGCACTGTCACCAGAACAGTAATACATGGGGTATACAGGGTCTATGAAAGAAATTCACTAATTTCTGAGGGAATTTCCATTATTTCCTGTTGTGCCTGAAGGGCATAAGGTGAAAGGAAATTTGCCAAATGTAACACAGCAAGCCAGAAACAACGCTTAATACTCATTTTCCTACCCAATCCAAAGTGAAAAATGTTTTGGTTTT
This sequence comes from Glandirana rugosa, assembly GCA_018402905.1. Lineage (NCBI taxonomy): Eukaryota > Metazoa > Chordata > Amphibia > Anura > Ranidae > Glandirana > Glandirana rugosa. Next base: position 929,367 of record BLSH010467921.1, on the reverse strand, counting down.
AGATATACATGAATAAGCCTTTAAGGCCCATAATGACTGACTCTTTTTATCATGCAGTGGATTGTAAAGATTGCTCTTGAAAACTCTTTTTTGTCAATGACATCCTATATATGGAAGAACTAACTGTCACACTAAACTATACCAAGGAAGCTTTCAGGGAGCATTGGGGACCCTGAGGATACTTCACCTGCACAGATGGTTATTTGCAGACTGTGTGCCAATCTGAGTTGGTTGCTGGCCAAGCCACCTGTTAGCTGCTTCTCTGTCTGAGGACTAAGGTGGTGCCTGATCCCTGGAGGGTGACCCCTGGCTTTTTGTCCTACTACTCTCCCCACTTTCCCTTCTCTCTTCCCCATTCCCCCTTTCCTCCTCAACCCTTCTTGCCCACCCTACCCTTAACCAGCTACTCCCTTTACAGGAGGAATTTTCTGACCCTTTGTCCTTTCTGTGATGATGACGTACTATTGCTACACTTAAACTCATAAGTTATCTCCTGAAGCTAGATCATATTTAATTTTTCGGCTATTGCAGCACATTCAGGGCTACCCTCCTCTGGGTACCTAAACCCCCCCCAAAAAACAAAAAACACACTCCAATGGAAGGAGCTCCAGACCAAGTGATAAGAGTTAATATCAAATAATTGGTTTACACTAAAAATACAGCCACCGTGTTTTGGGGGCCAGAAGAAACGTCAGCATCATAAGGGCTTCAGTTAAGATAACTCAAAATAGGGCTTTCCTTTGCAACTATATGTATGGATGCTAATTGCTGTACTATGAGGATATTAGCCAGCAGCATCTGCATGAGTAATCACATTTTCTTTTAGTTTACACCAATAAATTAATTTGGACTCTTTTATCATTAGGTCTGGTACTCCTTCAGTTGGTACAAGTTAATTAGATTGGCGGCTGTGAGAAATGTGTTAGTATTGGCGTTTTGTTTTTATATTAGGCTTTCTCTAAGAAGACTTCAGTGGGTTCTCCAGCTGGTGAGCTCCAGGATCCTTAAACCATAGTAAAAATTAAGTGAGGTAGTTTGGCGTAATATAACTATGCCTGGATGAAAAGTACTGAGCATTTAGGCTGTATTTTCTGTAGGCATCTTTATTTTTATTGGAGCATACCTTTAATTATAAGCACACTGTGTCATAGATAAAATACAGGAGGCAGCACACATCTGTTTATAAAAAAAATGTACAGCCCACCATTCAGGAGGCCATGGGGAAAACATGGCTGAATGTGGTCTTCTGACCTACAGAGAGCCTTATGTGTCCGGTCTGCCATAGGCATACAGAAATAAAAATAACAATACAATAAATAAATGTGAATATTGGGGGAGATTTACTAAAACGGGTGCAAACAGAATCTGGTGCCGCTGTAGTAAACAATCAGCTTCTAACTTCAGCTTGTTCAATTAAGCTTTGACAATAAAAAAAACTTGGAAGCTGATTGGTTATTATACACAGCTACACCAGATTCTGTGTGCACCGGTTTTGGTAAATCTTCCCCATTGTGTTTTAGTGTTGTGTTCCTTAGACTGATGAACCTATGGAAAGTGAGATTCTGTCTTTAAGTCATGCAAAAAAATGTACCATGGATTGCTATATTCCTTAGCTTTAAATAGCCTCACTTCTAACGATCCAGATATTCCAAAAGAAGGTTACACTTTGTTTGCTGTGCTAACAAATCTAAGTGTCAGAATCCAAGTCTGTTTCCATTGTTCCGCTCTACAGAAAGATACACTGTCAAGAATCATATGGAAAGCAAGCAGTGAAAGAGGTGCTTTGTTGATTAGAACAACACATGACAGCTCACCCAGATCCTGCCTCATGCCTGACTGTCTCTCATTATACATCAAACAAGTTCTCAGGCTGCCAACTGCAGCACTATCCACAAAGCATTGGTGCGTGTCTATCAAGGCAATATTGTCACCCATCATTAGCAACTTGTAGGATCATACAAGGCCATAAACTTTGGATTCATCAAACACTTTAAGTTAATAGGCAAGGTTTGCATCACTATAGTCTAAAGAAGATGAAACAACATCATACTGGACTTATATGAACATGTATCAGATATTGTTCATGTTCGGGTCAAGCATTCCTTTACTGATTGCCTGGCAGAACATAGCTCAGGGGCAACTCACTTATTCTCACTGCGTCTGCTGGAATCTCATTGTACTTACAAACATCTGGTATACATCATCATCTCTATTTCTCCCTCATTCTCACATATAAAACATCTTAAGTAGAAATACAGATGACCTGTATCAGTAGGTTGAAATAACAAGTGTTTTATAGTAATGTGTTCAGAGCCCGATGGCAGCAGCAGCAGATGGACATAATAGAGAGTAAATGTTATATGTATATGGTAGCCATCATAAAGACTAGAAACTAACAATATTACAAAGGGGCAGGATCTGTAACTTAAGACTGACTTGAAATAGGATTGATAGAAAATAGAGTCAGTCACAAATAAGGATTTTTGGAGAAAGAACATTTTCATCAGCATCTTTAAGAAAAAATTTTTTTTTAAATAATCGAACAACATCTATCTATCTATGGAAACACTACGAGTGAAAGTGACGGCATGTTTTGCGTTGAAAGTGGAAGTGATGTAACATTCTTTTGCTTGTGTGATGAGACACCTAGCTAACAGGTGGGAAGCCTCACTCTTGTCATTTATTGCTTGAGCTGATAGTAATACGGAGTCATGTAAGAGCTTACTGAGTTTCCAAGAGGGCAAATTGTTGGTGCCCGCTTAGCTGATGCCTCTGTGACTGAAGCTGCCAATTTATTTGCGGTATCACGAGCTACAGCATCAAAGGTTATGACGGGATATACAGTTTCCGGGAATCAATATCATAGAACCACTATGGTACAATTTGGAGAACAAGGTTCAGGCTTGTTTTCTGCCTCCAGCATCTCTGTGAGAACTGGAACTATGTTAGAAAAAATGGTCAATTCTGCCTCCCGTGCACATTGGTTGCGCCTGTGCGCGTTCATGCACGCCAGTGTGCGCCATGCGTGCGCTCGTGCATGCCAATGGCACCAAAACACTCTATTTAGCCAGACAGCACCCTGCAGTGGATGCTATCCATTCTACAGCGTTTTCAGTGTGTTCCCATGGCTTGTTTACTAAGGACTCCCTGTATCTGTGACCCGGCTTGCCTTACCCTGTTGAACTCTGCCTGCACCGACCCTCAGCCTGTCTACAATCACGCTTCTCAGTGACCCCCTTGTACCTCAGCTGCCTGCCTGTTAACGACCCTGCCTGTACCCGACTACCCGCTTGCCTGCTCCTTTTGTACCGCACTTGCCCGCTTGTTACTGACCCGGCCTGCACCACCAATCTTCTGTCTGCACGAGCTCCTGGAGGATCCTCACAACTCCATCTGCATCAGTACCAGCCCTCGTGCCCCCCTGTGCTCCGGAATCTCCTGTCTACTCTATCAGGGGTTCCTGAACCAGGGCCGTAAGAAAGGTTGCCCTCTGAACAATCAGAATCCACCACCAGGTACATGACAAACTATTTTTGAATGAAGAGTGGTATCAGATTCCATTATCCACCATTCAAGATTTATTTCTCCAAGGAAAATTTAGACCATCTTGGATGCCAAAGGCGGTCCAACACATATTAGGTAACAATTTCTTCTTTTACCTGGTTTTTCCAGATTTTTGTTCAACCCTTGTAAACCCTGTACAGGATGCCAATGATGGGTCCTGGATGGAAGGTATGTTTCCTTTTAAGGGGGATGGTAAGAAAGGTTTTGTGTACCCAGGGGTTAGTGCAAGAGGGGATGAGTGATTGACAGTTCTCTCAAGACTGGTCCTCATTTGGGACCCGCAATTCTGGGCTCAGTGAGACTTTGGGTGGGAAACAGCCTCCAAACCCTGACTACAAGGGTTAACCCTACTGCAGCAGAGTCCAGAAAAGGAACAGGAAACAGCCAGCAGGTGTCTGTGAGGTAGAGTGGCATGGTATGACCAAGTGCGAACTGTCTGGCAACTGAGACGCAGTTCGCTAAACTCCAATGGCTTTTGTGGCATCCTGAGGCAGACAGGAACGCTAATCCCTGATGTGGAATTGGTGTACTGGTGGTGAGTCAATGTTTATTCTCATCATACCAGAAATATGGAGTGTTTTAGTTTCTTTTGCCGAAGGAAGTTTTTTTTTGTTTGATTGGGGAGAATCTGCTCTTTACCTCCCTTGAGCCTGTTACACATGGGACGAATATTGGCCGTTATCTGTCAGTTCAACAGAAACTGGCCAACATTCGACAGGTGTGTGCACCGGCATCCGATCAGTGCTGCAATCGCTGACCGGTGTGTTCTGGCGTGCGGGGGGGGGGGGTACAATAGCTCAGCAGGGAGATCGCTGCACTAACATTGGATAGTTAGTAAAGCGAGCTCCTCACGAGTTCTTCAGGTTTTTTTTACTTTGTTCCGCCCGCTGGGTTGAACCTAAAGAAAACTGATAGTGTATACCTAGCATCAGTGGTATGTAACTCATTCTTCCACAGGGTAGCTTTACCCTATGTTTGTGATAGGGACTGTGGTAATACTTGCAGGTCTTATCTCCACTTTCACTGTGACTGGACAGTAAAAGGAGAAGCAGCACATTGATGAACTCATCACTTTGTCACTTTCCTGCCATCAGTATATTCCTTGTTAACACTGCGGCATAACTGACTAGCTCAGATCTGCTGAACAGGGACTGCAAAAAGCTGCTACCAAGTTAAATTCAGGTACTTACACTGTATGTAATAAAACAATACATTCAACAAAGTATTGATTAATAAAGAGGTTCTTTCATTCATTTAAAGTACTTTGCCTTATTTACATACTAATTTGCTCATAATTTTATTGTCAATTTAATTAGAAAAAATACTACGCAAAAATAAATAAAATAAACTTTAGATTACTCCATACCAGAAGCCTTATTTCTTTGCCATTGTATCCCAAGAATTCATGAGAACGCTACAAGCCTTACAAAGTATTGATTACTTACTCCTGTTTACCTTTCTCTCTAACTCCTATGGTTTGCATTGCAAGGAGAGCGCCCTGCCAATGCACTGTTGTCATTCTTGCTTGTATTCCCTATTACTATATTTCTTCAATCCTCCATGCATAACGATCACCATACAGAATATTACATCTCTTATTTTCAATATAACCACTTAAGTGCAATAGAAACACGGTGCATACAATTGACAACAAGTGAACCAGCTCAAAACCAACAATTTCTGTCTTGAATTGTGTAATTTTTAAAATCAATGATTTGTTATGTAAATCTAGAGGCTGGAAGAGCAAGACAGCATTTCTTCAGGGTATCGTTGTACTAAACATTGTGTGCTGCTGATGCGCGATCAATAATGATGAAGTAGTGCAGAAGACCAAAGCTATGCAAGTTGTAGAATGGCAAATTGCTCCAGTCGCAGATGCCTTGGTTTTCTTAAACATAGGCATTTGTTTAGTCATTCCTTGAGATGTATATAGGGGAAACTGTTTACCTACCAGAAGCTCCTTCTAGAGGATCTATGGTGCAGACTTGTGTGACCCGAAGATGCAGTAGAAATACTACCTAGAATCCTCAGAGCAAGCTAAAAAATACCACTGCATTTTATTTGTATAAAGCTTAGGCTAGGGTAGAGTGAGCACATTTTCTAACACTTATTTTTAGTTTTGGGTACTGTGGGGAAAAGGTTAGACTTTCTGTCAGGTTTTTACTGATGTCCATGTCCCCACTGGGGGATTCACTCTCCATTTGTCCTGGTAAGCATCGTAACTGAGACAGAAAATAAGTAAAAAAATTGTCATGGGAGCAAAAGAAAAATATTACAATATATACAATCTTCAATCCAAAGCAATCTATTTTTATACCCCCCCCCCCCCTAACATGCTGCGCATATCTAAAAATTTCTGCCATAAAAAATTATATAAAAAAAGGTCAAGTGACCACCATTTTTCATTTTGCTCTACACTGGCTCTACACTGACTTGTAGGAGGGGTCACTGCAATAACACTCACCCAACAGCGATGATTCTTTGTAATGATCATGCCCACACAGCTTTACCTAAATGTGAACAGTAGAAGTCAGTAAACCAGATGCTGTGTGTTATAAGTGTTTGCCATCCAGATCACACTACAGATGCTAGTGGCAGTTATCCTTCCATGCTTATGGCTGCTTTTGTATAAGTGAACAATATCACCTAATAATACAATAAAGAATGCAGCAAATCAGTTCTACATCAGTTCTACTCATTAAGAAACAATACTGTACTCACACATAAGGTGGGCTCTGCAGCAATTCTTTCTCATTGAGATGAAACTGGCTCTATGGAAGCTGTGCACCATATAGGACACAGCAGCTGTGATTGACAGCCTCTGAAGCTCAGAGTGGAGTTGCAGTGACAGTCTAGTTAGTTTTGTGTAGCCAGTTAGTTTTGTATGAACTTGGGTGTCTGCAGACACAAAGTGTGCCTGCTGCAATGCTCTTCAATAAAATTTGGAGGCACACAGTGGGAAGGGGGGAAAATTACAGGGCAATGTTTTTTTTTACCAAGTATTGAGGCAGAAAGCAGATCGGACCAAAACAAGTGAGGTTGGAGTTTTTTTTAAGAATATTTAAGGCTTGGTTCACACTAGTGTGACCCCTGAGTTGCAAATTTTCCAGTGTGACTTTAGAGTGCGACTTTGATGTGACTTTGATGTGACTTTACACTCTCTGGCACTCAAGTCACAAGAAGGTTGCTTCAAAGTAGCGCAGGAACCTTTTCAAAGTCGCATAGATTGGAACGGGTGCCATTAAAATCAATGAGCACCAGCTAATACTACGTGTGTATCTTTTCTTATTATACTTTATAACCTGTTTAATTGTCAACATCAAGGTCATCTTACCCTCCATGGAATTATTATCTTCATGTTTAACCTACATGATACCGCTGTTTAATATGTGAACTTTTATGTATATTATAACTGTTTGCTCAATAGAATAAGATTGAACTTAAATTAATGGGCACCAGTTTGTGCTAAGTTTGAACAAGTACATTTAGACTTGTTAATTTTGCACTGGTCATAATTCAATAAAGGCATTTAAAAACGTTTATGCCAGTGCCATCTCACCTTTATTATCTCCTAATATCTTTATTAATAAGGTCCATGTAACCAGTTCCTTGGTCTGGTCGCCTAAAAGTTGTCCATAGAGAGTACATAAAAGCATTATCTATGCTAAAGAAATGTTAAGTTGACCTGAGAGGTTGGAACATCTGAATATCACACTTATCAAAGTGAATGTATAGAGTTGTTCTATACAGTATTTAACCATTTAACCATTTGTTATTGTAGTTATTTCTTAAAAATAATATAGTATATTAGGTAAATAAAAAGTTGCATAATAATATTTCAGTATTACCAGTTACTGGCAGCAGGTTGGTAGTGTGAGGCAATGTGGTCACCTAGACACAAGTATTTTTTTTTCACTATTAAATTGCATATTGCTGTGAAGTTATCTGAACAGCAGGATATCAGGTTATACATACAGTATGTTGAACGAGTCAGGGGGATATATTTCTCCATCCTACTACTAGTATAGATTGTGTGTGGATATTCTATCTGCAGGAACAGCTAACAAGTACAGAGCTAAGGTTGGGCTTTCACATTAACTTTATACAGTATATTCTGAACAGTGACCAAGCAAAGCTGAGGTATATTCATGCTGGAGCACAGACGTTTTAACCTAACAGTGTTTGTGAGTAGAGTTGAGCGAACCCAAGCTGTAAAGTTCGGGTCCGTATCGAACTTTGGGGTGTCCGTGACCCGGACCAGAACCCAGACATTTGAAAAAAAGTTTGGGTTCGGGGTTCGGGTATTTGATCCCGCCTGTTGAATAGCTGCAGGGCAGCCAATCAACAAGCGTTTCACTGGTTTGCCCTTAGAAGCCATCACAGCCATGCCTACTAATGGCATGGCTGTGATTGGCCAGTGCATCATGTGACCCAGCCTCTGTATAAGCTGGAGTTACGTAGTGCTGCATGTCACATGCTCTCAGGCTAGTGTAGGGAGAGGATGCTGCCGGCGCTGTGAGGGACAGATTGCAGATATAATAACATCTCATCCTGCATTAAAGAACGATGTGATTCTGGACTAGGTAGAGATTACTACTACTGCTTTGAGGGACAGATTGCAGATCTCATCCTGCATTACAGAACGATTTGATTCTGGACTAGGTAGAGATTACTACTACTACTGCTATGAGGGACAGATTGCAGATCTCATCCTGCATTACAGAACGATCTGATTCTGGACTAGGTAGAGTCTACTGCTTTGAGGGATAGATTATTGTTCTAAAATCATCTCCTAGTTCTATAGGGTCAGGTTCCTGCTGTTGCTGTAAGGGACAGATTATTGTTCTAAAATCATCGCCTACTCCTATAAGGTCAGGTTCCTGCTGTTGCTGTAAGGGACAGATTATTGTTCTAAAATCATCGCCTACTCCTATAGGGTCAGGCTCTTGCTGTTGCTGTAAGGGACAGATTATTGTTCTAAAATCATCACCTACACTGCCATGGTCATGGCCTAGTCAACCTCTAGGCTGCTACTCCACATCCACCCCCCCTTTTTTTGTAGGGCACTTGTCCTACCCTTACCCCCATTTTACTTCCTTTTGCAGCCCTCTAGCACTTGCCAGGACTTTTTTACTGCCATTTTTGTGCCGAAAAGTTCGGGTCCCCATTACTTCAATGGGGTTCGGGGTCCAGGGTCAAGTTCGGGTCAAGTTCGGTACCGAACCCGAACTTTTTCGCGAAGTTCGGCTGAACCCACCAAACCCGAACATCCAGGTGTCTGCTCAACTCTATTTGTGAGTGAACTATTTCAACATTCTACAAATAACTTCAGCCAGCTGCATTGAGGATAAACACACTGTCTTGGGTCTGAGAAAACAGGTGCCTTCATGAGGCATCAATACGTCTTCACTGTCATCTTGGAATAATGAGAGTGGCACCATAATCTAGTTTGTCATAAACATCATATATGGTTCAGCATTTTCTGATTTGCCTCCTCTACATCACTTTATGCCCTGCTTATTATACTGCCTTCTTATTACAGGGTTCATACATTTGCAAATGGCATTTTGCATTTCACACCTGTGCAGTTTCAGTGGCCTACAACCAACATGGCCAATGGAACCACGTACAAGTGGGCCATGTCCATTCTGGATGGAGACTTACTGTATGCAAATAACCTACTGCATGGTAATTTGCTACCACTGCCACTTGTTCCACGTCCAGAATCAACTGAAGCAATTAACTAATCATGAACAGCAAGCATAACAAAAAACAACCACACCAGATATGGAAAGGCAACATGAGGAGAATATGACATAATCACAAGTGTCATATACTTTAAAGTGTATGTAAAGCCAACACTTTATGTGTTTTAATAATAGGATATTTACATCAGCCCCAGCCGATGATGTCACTGCCGCATGCACAGTATGCTCTTCATTCCGGGCACACTTGGTGCAGAGCGTCATGCCTGGATGGTGATGTCAACGCAGCCTGGTCATTGAAACGATCGGATTGCATGAACCCAGAATGAAGACCGGGCGAAGATGGAAGCGGGAGGGGTGGCAGCTCCATACTGGTGGACTCCATTTGAGAGGTAAGTCAATCATAATGTAGTAGTATGCACTGCATACTACCACATTATGGCATGAATCTGCAGAGAGCCCGTTAAAAAACAAACATATTTGTAGAATTTACTGCCACTTTAATGACTCTCAAAAGGAATAATATGTAGCGCCCTCTACTTTCCAGTAGGTGCCTGGTCAGCCCAGCCAGGGAGGAGAGTTCAAGTGGAAGAGATGGAGATGGAGTAGTATGGATGCTTTTGGGGCCTTGAGGGAGCCCCCAGTCTTGGGGGGTGACTTCGGCCTGAGGCTCAGGTGCATCTGGGAAGAGCCTCAGTTATTTGCCCTCCCCTATAGTAACGTTTCCCTCTCATTTCTAGTTCTTTGACCTGCTGATGTAGAATAATTCAACAGGTTGAATTATTCACATATAAACTTTCCATGCAAAAATAGTTTTTTTTGCCAAGGCTTTATTTTTACTTTGGAACAGTTGTGTGCATTTCCCAAAGGCACATGAACTGAAGTTACAGCTAGTTAAGCCATGGCTGCGCCCATTTCTTGAGCTACCCTATTAACCATCAACCACATACATAATCCAGCAGTTTGACCTAGGGTCTTCCTTTCCAGTGATGCCAAAGTGAAATTTAGCTCTTGACCAACGAGCTCAACATGCGTATTACAATTCTTATTCTGTTTGGACAATGCTACTTAACATTTTTGATCTGTATGCTGACTTCTAGTGCCTACTCTAACTTACTGCCTTCAAGTAGCCCTGGCCACATGGGCTGAGGGCCAGGAATAGGACGTCTGAGTATCAGGGGTACATTCGTTTTTGCACAAGGGCCAATTATATCTCTCTGTTCAACACTCTGAAGCCCCCAATGTGTTCTAGTGGTGTTGGTGGTTGCTGGCCAGGACTGGAAGATTTGAAATGTGCATACATACTGAACCTGAGGTAAGTAATGTAAATGCCCTTAAAGCAAAATAAATCAAAAAACAAAATGCCCATGAAGACTCTTGGGATGTATGAAATCATTTTGGCCTAGGCCAGAAACCAGGAAACAACTGAATAAATGTAAAAAAAAAAGTTTTAAAAAGCAAATATAATAAACTTTCCTATCTATTTACCAATGCTAGCAGCATAAGGATTAAAAATAGTCAATGTAGATGAGGAGAGATTAGATTGGCTCAAAATGCACATCATAATTTTTATTCTGTTTGTTGCGTGTTCTAGTGATGTTGATTGCATGCTAAACCTGTCTACTCTTCTTTCTATTTTAGCCTAACATATACAGGAAAATATCAGTTTAATACAATTAGAAGAAAAAGTTTGTTGAAGTCTCTAGCACTTTCCTCTAATTACGTTCTCTTCATTTTATTTGTCACGTTTTATACACAAGAAGAGCATGTAAATTGCTCAGATGCGGTCTGCATGGCTAGACAAAGTGGAGGGGGCAATAATTGGTTCTTCTTACGAACAAGGGGAAATGGAGTTTCAGCAACTTAATAAAAGTTAATGTGCTGTGTTACTAACCTGAGAACAATATAAATGAGTTAATTGAAACCTCCCAATCAGAAAACTATCATGTGGCTGGCACTCCCTCCTTTTTAAAGCTGTTTTGTAACAAAAGTAAAATAGCAACAGCTTACTAAACTTAAGCGAATTGAAAGATGATCAATAAAAAATAAAGATATGCAACTATGTTCCAGCTTGGCAATCTTACTAAAACCTAGCTTAGGGATTTTCAAAAGTAGATCCCATGTTTTAGTGCCATTACGTGGTATAACAAAGGTTCTACTATCTACACCCCCCCCAACACACACACACACACACTCAAATGATCATAAATAATACTCTATAAAGAAACAATTTTGGAAGCGTGCAGTACTGGCAAAATCGCCACCATAGCAGCATATGCCGTAGTTATGGGCAGGGCTGCTGATAGAAATTGTGGGGCACTGTACAGACTATCTGACAGCCCCCCTCCAGAAAGTATTATAGCTATATTTCACTAAAAATTTAATAAAATTATTAGCAAACACAAATACAACATAACTCACAGAATTCCTGCTAAATCTAAAAGATAAAACGTAATAGTTTAAGTTTAGGAATTAATAAATAAAAATGAAGATGAGATGAAAAAAATATACAGGCTCCGGGATTAGAGGGACAGAGGGAGAGAAAATAAGTTAGGCTCCATGCACACTGGGCTTAAAAAAACTTCAGTTCACTTGGCAGAAAAAAAAACGCTTATATAGGACATCTTTTGTACAAAGTTTAGACGTGTTTTGGAGAGTTTTACGTTTTTTCTGCCAGTAAGCTCCAATCAAAAACGCAAACCAGAAGGGTTTTTTTTCTGTCTCTAAACATTGAGCTTAAAATATGCCTGTAATCCTCCTAATGTGCATGGACACATAGGATAACATTGAGCTGCTTCTACAGGCAAAACACTAAACTCCTGTAGAAGCAACATTTTTTTAAACCAGTGTGCAGGAAGCCTAAGTCAGAGAGATAACAAACTCCAGTGCTGAGAGGAGGGGGCCCACACAGGAGGGGGATTAGTGAAGGATGACTATCTCTTTCTTAGCAGATAAAAACTGGCAGTGGTGAGAGGGAAGGAGAGCAGCTTTCATCTGCTGGATGAAAGGATACACAATTGTCATCTGTCACTAATCCCCCCTGTGTGCTTGGGCCCCCATACACCAGGACTAGTGGTCCCCCCTATCAGCGGCCCTGGTTATGGGGCCCAGACAAATGGGAGAAAGCCCAGTTGGGGCCCCTGAGATGAGGAGTAGTAGGCTGAAGAAAGCTCCCCTTTATATGTTCTGATGATGGATGCTGGAATTGTAGAGCAATGACTCTTTTATTGAAGAAAAGGTACAGGACTCTTGCCAGCATGGGTGTCTGCAGGGAAGTGAAGTGCTTGTTAGATGAATGGATAAAGGAAGAAGGGGAAGTTTCACTTTTATTTCCCATGGTGCACCCATACTAACAGCAGGTCTGAATAGTAAGTATAGTAAGTAGGGTGTTAAGCAATCTCTATTTCCACTGTCCCCTGCATGTTCCACTTCCCTTATTTCCTCCCACACAGCCCCTACAGTGTAGTGCTTCCTTCTAGCTGTTTACAGTGCTTTCTAACCCCTCTTACAGAGCCCCCTTCTTTTCACAATGACCCCTACCAGCCACGGCAGCTGTATCATCCAACCATACCTCCTTATAGAGCCCCTCAGGCCCACCCACAGTGCTCCATAGCCTTCTGAAGAGCCGTTCCCCCCCCCCAGAACTCACAGTGTCCCCAACCCCCCATATCACCCCCCCCCCCACAAACCTGAGGATTCCCTAATGTTTTTCCGACCACTAAAACCAAAGTCAGGGTAATTCTTCCTTCTACTGACCACCAATACATTTTTTAGTTTATCTGAATACTGACGCTGGGGCAATTTTCCTTTTACTGACCACTGATACCAGGGAATGTTATCCTCCAGCTGACCACTGAGAAGGCATTTTTCACCCTTATGACCATTGACAATGTGTTTTTATCTCCTGCTGACCACTGGCATCAAGACATTTTTTTTCCTCTTAATGATTATTGACACTAGGGCATTTGTTCTTCCCAATGAGCAGTGATGCGGCACTTGTTCCTCCTACTGACCTCTGATGAGGCCCACCTACTAAGAACTAACACCAGGGCATTTTTTCTTACCACTGACAAGTCATTTTTTCCTAACTCTTAACACTGACATCAGGGATTTTTTTTCCTCCTACTGACCACCAATGTAGTACAGTTTTTCTTTCCAGCCACCAACTGATCATTGATCCTGGAGCATTTTTCACCTACTGACCACTGCCTTTTTAACTCACCTCTTGGTGTAAAAATACAAACTATGATAGCTGAGTTTACATGCTGGTCAGGGGGCAGTAAAAATTTTGATATAGGGCCTGGGCCCTTTCTAGTTATACCTCTGGCATGCAGTTAATGCTGTACAAGAGTAACACACAGTACACCATTTACAAGTAATGATAAAGGGGTCCTGTTTGTTTACATATAAAGGTATGATATAGAAAGTTAAAAGAATGGAGAAGACTGGTGAAAACTTTTATCTGTAAAGAAGTTCTTCCCACCACCATCCGTGTCACTAATGTAAGGTAAGTATTCACTTGCTTCTTTAGGCTGGGTTCACATTATGTGTGGCCGCGAAGCACAGCAGGGGCTCCTGTGTGTCCCCGTTCACCGTTTCGGGTCAGAATTAGGTCCCAATGTTTGGCTGAATTTGGACCTGAAATGGATCCAAAGACGCAGAGGACTGATGTGTAAAACCGGCTCCATTGAGAGCTGGTCACAGTCTCCTGTCATGTGAATTGTATGTAGGGAAATCCGCATCCAATTCACAATAGTGTGAACCCAGTCTTACAGGTACAGCTTTTATGGGAAAGTTTAGTTTAGTTTGCTTTAAGATTAAATGCCAAGACTGATAGTGCTCTATCCAGTGTTTCCCAACTCCACTCTTCAAGCACTGCCAACCGATCATGTTTTCAGGATTTTCCTGTACCCTGCACAGGTGACTTTATAAGTTTGACTTGGTTGGTAGTTATCACAGCTATTACACTAGCATAAGATATACATCAGGCATCTACATCATTATTGAAAAAAGAATACTGAAACATTGCTTGTTATTTTTCAGTGGCAATATCTCAGTTGTAACATTGGATTTACTAACGAAAAATAAAAACTGTCAAATAAAAAAAGATTTGTGTGTCACTGTGCCCTCTAACAATCTTTTTATAGGTGTTCTCCAGTTAATAAGAACTACACTTCTCTACATAACTTTGCAGTTCAATACTGCAGGAAACATCTTATAGTGCATGTCTTGGCATTACTGATATTTACCTCCCTCTCTCCCTCTAGAGCAGAGTCCAGATTTTTCAGTGCAAGGACCATATTATATATGTTAAAAATATTTGTGGGCCATAAAAAAAATATATTTTTTAAAGGAATGAATAAAAGTTATAGCTGAATTCAGGGAAAAGTATCAATTCTCTATTGCAGTGGGGCTGTCCTGCACTGCAAGAGTTACATGGCACAGTGGTGTAGTGGATAGCACTTTTGTCTGGCAGCAAAAGGGTTGTTGGTTCGAATCCCAACCACGACGCTACCTGCCTGGAGTTCTCCCTGTACCTGTGTGGGTTTCCTCCATGTACGCCGGTTTCCTCCCACACTCCAAAGACATGCTGGTAGGTAAAATTAGATCCTGTCTAAATTGACCCTAGTATATGTATTATTGTGCGTTAGGGACCTTAGATTGCAAGCACCTTGAGGGTAGGGACTGATGTGAATGTACAATGTATATGTAAATCGCTGCGTAAATTGACAGCGCTATATAAGTACCTGAAATAAATTTGAGGTGCTGAGGAACAGTCGACCACTAGAGCTACAGGGTTGAACCACAGGCATGATATAAACGTGGGGTATACTTTTATCATGGTATGGATGACAGTACAGAGGAAAAAAAGTTTAAGGTTAAAGTGGAAGAAAAGACTAATTCTATGTATTCTTAAAAACGTTCCCTTCTTTCTCCTCCTATCTAACCTGCATATCCTGTATAAAAAAGATCTGTGTACTTACTTATTTTTAATCCGGTCTGGACTGATAATGAGATACAGCAGTTCCAGCTCCCCTGTGTCAGTGAACTGCTTCAATGGAGATGAGGGAGTTATGGAAATGCATGGGCATGGGAGCCCATGGGTGACGTCAGGGCTCAGGTTAATATTAGGGGGGCTGCTGCACACTGAAGGTGTAAAATACATTAAGACTAAAACCTTCTGCCTTTACAACTGCTTTAACCACTTCGGCTTTTACACCTGTTTACTCCCTATGGACCAGTCCATATTTTCACATTTCTGCTATGTGTCTATTCATGAATCTATAACTTTCTAATTTATTATGTTAAAGAATTGATATATATATATATATATAGAGCGGACAAACAGGGCTTTCTTGTGACCCTAAAATCCTCCTCTGGGAATTCTTTACGTTTATTTGCATTTTAAAGGGAAAAAAGCGTAAAAATCTGAAAAAAAAATATTATTTCAAGTTTGATCAGTAATATTTTAAACACATTACTGTGTGGATAACATATACATTTTATTATGCTGCTTATTCTTTTTACTGCAACATTAAAATTACATTTTTGGTACAAAGCACGTTAACCTCCCTGGCGGTATGATTCTGTCTGGAATTTTGTACCAAAAGCGGTACAATTATTTTGCATGAAAATTTGGCGTTTTATATTGTAGGCCTGTAATTCTTAGGAATAACTCACTTAAATCTGTCCAAACAAGAGTCTAGTAGACATCCCGGGTATGAAAAAGTTTGAAAAATGAAATCATAAATTATAATATAATAAATAACTAAAAATAATTATCAAAAATAATAATATAATAGTAATAAAATTTATGCAATAATGTAATCAAACCAAAAACATAGAAATTTGCTCAGTTGCAGAATTGTCGCTATCGTCACTTTCAGTTGCTGATGATAAATTTCCCCACAAATCAGTATCACTCAATTCTGCAAATCATTCTTATTTACTATCGCTGTTTTCTAGCTGATCAAAAACCACTTTTGACGCAAAGGGACACTTTTTGGTTGCTATGGACATTCTCATGTTTCCAGGCAGAAAGAATGACATTTATTATATAAAAGTGCGTGCAGGGCTCTGGGCAAACCACTAGGGACAAAGGGGATGTGAAATGATTTCATACAGCAATGTAATCTGTAAGATTACAGTGTACTGTATGTACTGTGTGTGTTTAACTTTTTGAATTTCCCGCCGGTCTCCGTCCCCGTGCGACGCGACGCTCGCAGGGAACGGAGCCCGGCACACAGGAATCATCTGGCCGCGGGGAGACACGCTGACTCCGTGGGAGGACATCGCTGGATCCAGGGGACAAGGTAAGTAACATTGCCTGGATCCAGCGATGCAATCCCGAGTGTGGCTCGGGGGTTACCGCTCTTGGTACTGAAATTCCACCCCGAGCCACACTCGGGAATACCGCCAGGGAGGTTAAAGTTATCTACAAAAGAAATAACAATTTTTTTTTGCATATATTTCATTTTTCTCATAATGCATCAGTAATTTAAAGTTCTAACTGATTTAAAATAAAACAGATATAATCTAAACCACAATTTTTTTAAAATCCTTATAGATAATAATGTATATACGTGCTTTATAATATTTTTTTTCCAAAAAATAATTTAACCACTAACCACCCGTCCACTGTCAAATGACGGCGGGGCAGTGCGGCTCTCGTTCTGGGACGACGTCATATGACGTCGCCCAGAAAGCGTGCTCCCGCGCACCCTAGGGGGCACGCAGAGCGCTGATCGCGGTTGCGCCTTGTTGACAGGACACGGCGTGACCCCAATCTGTGTAAAGAGCCGCGGCCGTGAATTCGCTTAGTGATGTACTTGCCTGCGGCCGCAGCCGGGGGAGCTACTGAAGAAAAGTAAAAAAAAAAAAATATTGCCATTTATTATAGCATTCAGGATAGGCGTGACAGTAATTGTACTTTCCAAAAAACGGGTAGTACTCTGCTTTAACTGCGACTTCAAGATCTAACACTGTTGTTTGAATTATAGTGCAATGTAGGTGTGGGGTGCCCAGGTTGCTCTGTAAACTGAAAGCATGCACAAGCACCTATAGGAGCTTTTTGGCCTTGCTGATAGATTACCAGCTTATAACTGCATACAATTCTATGTTAATTTACATTTTTAAGAGGTTTAGGCCACTTGAAGTGCTAAAACGAATATTCCACGGCATAAAACATAATATGTTAATATAGCAAAGCTACATTATGATATTAAATTATTGCTTGGAGACCCATTTATCATTATCTCTAACCTTGCTACCTTAAAGTGATACTAAGTTCTCCTTTATTTTTTGTTAAAAATAACAAGCATGTTATACTTACTGTACCTGTTCTGTGCAATGGTTTTGGACAGAGCAGCCCAGATGCTCCTCTTCTCATGCTCCTCTTTGGTGCTCCAGACCCCTCCCTCCTGTTGAGTGCCCCCACAGCAATGAGCTTACTATGGAAGCACCTGAGCTGAGCCACAGCTCCCTGTGTTCATTCAGACACGAAGCCGCCGCCCATCTCATTTACGAAGATCTGGAGCACCTGTACTTGCAGAGTGAAACTGCACTTTGCAAAGTGCACAGTTTATTTGCCTTTAGTAAATCAAGCCCTATATCCTCTCGCAACTTCCTCCGTTACCGCAGCATTTTTAAATGTATATGTCACTTGTCTGTAAAAATTCATACAAACTATAAAAAGAAAAATGTGCATTTGCCACGTGGTAGCGCGCTGTTGGGGATCTCAGGAACCTGGGGAAAGTACACTAACTCTCTAAATGGCCAAAATCCAGGACAGTCAAGATGCATCTACTCAACACCAATATATTTACACAGGTGGGAAAAAAAACCTCACAAGGGTTATAACCCTCCATTACTCTATCCAGAATGGAAAAACATTTTGCCTTTAGTTCTACTTTAGAGCCCTTTCACACTGGGGCAGGCAGGGCGCTAGCGGTAAAGCACCACTAGTTTTAGCGGGGCTTTACCGCTGTTATAGCGGCGTTTTGGCGCTTCTATTTGGGCGGCAGTGGGGCGCTTTTAACCCCCAAGAAGGGGTTAAAAAGGGCTTAAAAATTTCCACACGCAGTGCTCCAGAGCGATGTTCAGCCATTTCGGAAACACTGGCCATTCATTTCATTGGCAGGGGCAGTGGAGGAGCGGTGTATACATTTACTCTATTGCAGCTTACCATTTCTTAGACGTGATGGCTGCATTCATTTTCTTTTTTAGGCTTTCTTTCTATATTTATGCCAGTAAGTCTGTTGTTTTTTAAAAGAACATGCTCTCTAGCAGAATATATCAGTTATAAAGATGAGGCAAACTATTTACCACTGGTAAGGGTGCTTTCAATGATCCACTTTTATTTATGTATTACCTCTATCCCAAAAGGAATAAAGCAGTTTGCTGTAACTGCTCACAAAGTTTTAGCCAGAATTTGGCCTTAATTTGATAGTGTATTTAATTCTGCCAGGACATTTAACACTCCTCTCCCCCCAGACTGACAGTGCTGCTGTCCAAAGGTGCCTACTGTGCACCTTCATCCAGAGTGGGGAGGTACGTGAGGTGTGTTACTGGCCAGATCACCAGGTGAAAAGGAAAAGGGAAAAAAGCATAAAAAAGAAAACAGATGCAACCTCCACACCTAATGACGGGTAACCTGCAATATATTCGATTTTGGGTTTTGGGTTTAATACTGGTTTAAGTAGCAGCTTCAAAGAATAAACTTTGAGATAACAATTGATTCTTTATTATAAGGTGTACAGGTACATGTAAATGTATTTTTTTTAAGGGGAGAGTGGAATTTGGGTACGTAATTCGTCTTAAACAAACATAAACATAACAAAAACATAAAACATAAAAACCTAATCTTGCAAGAATTAACACCTTTGTCATCTAACTATCAAGTGGTTGAAATCTACAGGTAAAGTACAAAACCGTTTCAATAGATATTTAACCTCCCTGGCGGTATTCCCGAGTGTGGCTCGGGGTGGAATTTCAGTACCATTAGCGGTAACCCCGAGCCACACTCGGGATTGCATCGCTGGATCCAAGGCAGCTTTACTCACCTTGTCCCCTGGATCCAGCGATGTCCCCCCGCTGTGTCTGCAGGCTTTGTCCTCCGCCCGATGCCTCTGTGTGGTGGGCTTCGTTCCCTGCGCGCGTCGCACGGGGGCGGAGACCGGCGGCAAATTAAAAAAGTGAAACACACAGTAAACATACAGTACACTGTAATCTGTAAGATTACATTACTGTATGAAATCACTTTCTGCCTGGAAACTTGAGAATGTCCATGGCAACCAAAAAGTGTCCCTTTACGTCAAAAGCAGTTTTTGATCAGCTAGAAAACACCGATAGTAAATAAGAATCATTTGCAGAATTGAGTGATACTGATTTTTGGGGAAATTTATCATCAGACACTGAAAGTGACGACAGCGACAATTCTGCAACTGAGCAAATTTCAGTGTTTTTGGTTTGATTACATTATTGAATAAATTTTATTACTATTACGTTATTATTTTTGATAATTATTTTTAGTTATTTTGTTATATTATAATTTATGATTTCATGTTTCAAACTTTATCATACCCGGGATGTCTACTAGACTCTGGTTTGGACAGATTTAAGTGAGTTATTCCTAAGAATTACAGGCCTACAATATAAAACGCCAAATTTCCATGCAAAATAATCGTACCGCTTTCAGCACCAAAAATCTGAAATAATCATACCGCCAGGGAGGTTAAAGCAACATTTTAACTGCTAATAGATGTGTCATGCATCAATACTACATAAGCATATTTTTATTTCACTGACGTGATGCTATGAAACTAGATATACAATAGCTAGTGGCACCAACAATCTTTCGCTCTAAAGTGAACCTATGGGCAAACTATTGATATGGATATGTGTGTTTACATTTTTACATGTTACTAAAAACAGTAAATGAGCTTTAAAACAAGCTCTCATTGACCTATGTAGCTGCATGTACTGTTGAACAATACATCCTCAAATTTCAAAACAGAAGCACTGAAGTCAGCTCACATTTTCACCTACCAAGCAGTGACTCAGCACCTTTTCAGCCTTTTGATCTGTAAGTAAACAGGGTAAGCTAAGAATATGGACTATTTCAATGCTTATTTTTCAAGCTTAAGGATGAATTGCTCAACAGTGCTTTCAGCTACACAGATCTATGGAGACTTGTTTTAAATGTATTGCTTGTATATAAATACTTGTATGTCCATAGCCTGGCCACACGTTTCATGTTAGGGCAATGAATAAAGCAAAATTAAACTCAAAATTTAGGTTCACTTCAAACAATTAGCGAACAGTTAGGGAGGGTATTAGGTGAGATTTTATTATACTTTGACCACTTTAATAGGAAGACCCAGTGGCAAGCTGTTTTTGGGTCATGTGATGTAAAGCCAGGATAGGTTGCATGGGTTGCATTAGCTCTGCACTGTAAATACCAGTCTGTCATTCATTCTGACAGCAGACTCTGTCTGAGCTCCAGTGCATGCTCAAATTGTACCAGCATGGGAACCCATTTTGCCAACTCTATTACCCCTATGCATCCTCCCTAATTGTTTTAAGTCATCCTCACTTTTGGTGCTGTCTGTTTTTGACATAAAGCAAAATCATTTTGTTACCAGTACTATAAGGTTGAGCAGACTTCACATTTTTTTTGACAAAGAAGCAAGTCATGGTGAGAAGTATATATTTTTTACCCAGTCCTTGATCTCTTGCTATAAATATATAGTTTAGTTATTTTTTCTCTCTTTTACTCCTTAACCACTTCAGCCCCGGAAGGATTTCCAGCTTTAGGACCGGAGCCCTTTTTGCGATTCGGCACTGCGTCGCTTTAACTGACAATTGCGCGGTCGTGCGGCGTTGTACCCAAACGAAATTTGCGTCCTTTTTTTCCCACAAATAGAGCTTTCTTTTGGTGGTATTTGATCACCTCTGCGTCATTTCTGATCGCCGCTATAAACAAAAGAAGAGCGACAATTTTGCAAAAAAACCCAAATTTCTTACTTTTTGCTAAAATACAAATCCAAAAAAAAAAATATAAAAAAACATTTTTTTTCACAGTTTTTGGCCGATTTATATTCTTCCTCATATTTGCGATAAAAAAAAATCGCAATCGGCGTTTATTGATTGGTTTGCGCAAAAGTGGTCGCATTTACGGATGATGAGAATTCATTTTTGGGGTTTTTTTTTATTTTTTATTTTTTATTAGTAATGGCGGCGATCTGTGATTTTTAGCGGTACTGCGATATTGCAGCGGACATGTCGGAACATTTTGACACTTTTTTGGGACCATTGGCATTTATACAGCGATCAGTGCTATAAAAATGCACTGATTACTGTGTAAATGCCATTGGCAGTGAAGGGGTTAACCTGCAGGGGGCGCGCTAAGGGTTAACTATGTTCCCTGAGCGTGTTCTAACTGTAGGGGGGCTTGCCTAGCTGGGGAAGGGAAGTGGTCACAGCCTTCATGTACAGGAAGGCTGTGATCACAGCCCTTCCCCCTCACACAGAGTGGAGGTCCGTGTTTACATGCACGGACCTCCGCTCCTTCACTCCGGGGGGGGGCATCGCGGGTGGCCGGCGGCAATCGAAGCCGCCGCACCCGCTCCCTGGCCCCCCCAAACACAGTGAGCGCTCACAGTGGCTCTGTATCGCGGCCGCCGTCGTATGACGGCGTTTTGCGTTACAGAGCCACATTGTCGCCGTCAATTGCCGATCAGCGGTCGGCAAGCGGTTAAAAATATTTTTTCTTTCTGGACATTATATGTCCTCACAGTTTAGCCTCTTTAAGTGGTAAGGAGGCCTTGTCCGTTATGGTCAGTTGCAGTGGCGGCTGCTGGTGGCTGGTGGTGGGGGAGGGGAGTGGCAAACAACGCACACACAACCACCCCCCATGGGTCGTTCGGATTGATGAGCCCGCAATTACCCCCAGACAGCGCTTCCCTCTGGGCTTCATCCCCTGCACCGCCTCCACATCTCCTCCCTCCTCCTCTCTCCTTGTGGTGGTCCAATAGGATTGCTTGTCATTTTGGTCAATTGGGAAACGGGTCTCAAGACCCGCTTCCTATTTGGCGGGGATTAGATTCAGTGGGAAAATAGCGATTATTCATTTGCTATTGTCACACAACTGGATGGGCTCGGAGCGCAGTGCTCTGCGCCTCAAGCCCACCCTATTTTGCAGCCTATTAGAGCTTCTGGCTCTAATCACATGCTGTAAAATAACCCCCCCCCCACTGGAATCCATGCAGCCGGTGCCCCGCATGTAGATTAGGGGGTCGAACGGATGCATAGAGGGCGGTGCCCCCATGCCCCTAATATCCAAGATGCCCCTGGTCAGTTGTGTTCTGACCAAGAATGAGCCCTTGGTAATTTCAAACATTCTTGCACACAGGTTAAGAGAATATTAGTTTATCGGTTGTATTTCAACTGTTTGTACTTTTCTCTGATCTTTTTCTTTTCATGTATGGATATCTAAATAGGAAGGTGCAGCGCTCAGTTCAGTAAACAATAGTCTGTTTTTGACATTGTGCCTAGATGCTAATTTTTCTTCATTTAAGTTTTGGACTATTGATTGCTATATTTTCTTTGCGCAGATTTCTCCTTTGAATACATGTATGGATATGTCTGATTTAAATAAGGAATTAAAGAAAAAAAGTATATCTTTAGATGTGTGTTTAATTGTTTTTATACTAGAAACCATATATTTAATTGTAATTAATATTATTCACCAGTAGATTGATAGACCCAGGCCATTTATCTGACAGCCGCTTTCCTCCATAGACAGACTTTCACAGTGAATTTGTTCGTACTTCACTTTAATTTTGCTTTGCTTTTTCTCACTCAACAATATTAGAAAAGTAATGGAAAAGGTTGAATTTGATTTTTAAAGTTCAGTATATTACTAATATACTATTGCTCTCAAATATGTAACAGCTGCAGTCTGCAATCCCTCTTCAAAGTGTAAGTGTATCATTTCAATATTTCTATGGATAAAGTTGTAGTTGCTTGAAATGACTTTTTATACAGTGTAAAACCATTTAGTAAGTGGGATAAAATAACATTTGTTCATAGAGAACATCTCAACCCCCTCCATCTCCTGTACAGGACAATACAAGAGAACGCTGTGTGCTTTTCAATAACCTTCTCACGTTGCCGCCAATTTCTATCCTCTCCGTTAAGAGGGAAGAGTGATCTCCATAGCAGCATTTTAAATAGAGCAAAATGCAGAAAGAGCAGTGAAGGTGTTCTCTTAAATATCATCATCTCTCCAACCTGTGAGCCAGGAACAGAACACAAAGGCAGCCCAGGCAGCCTGCAGTATGCTAGACACATTTCGTTATAGAAACTAATAAAACGAGACCATGAGGGGCTATTAACTAAAATCTCATGGATATAATTGTGTAAAGTATTTAAAGCAACAGGATGCATCTGAATCAGTAATGCAAACGAGAGCAAAACAATATTTGTATGCACTCCCCCTGCTAACTTTTTACATTGCCAGTGGAATGTGTATGCAAAACCGATATTTTAGTTTAAAAGCAAATTTGAACTGCTTGAACCACCTACAGCTTCCTAACCATTTCATAACCAGAGTTCATTAATGCCTAGGTGTAGGTGGGCAAATGGGAAATATTTACATATATATATACACCAAATCAGGTGTGGGGAGCAGCACCTCGGCAATCACACTGTGCAAAGCAATCAGGCCGTCCCATGGGCCATATATAGAAAAAAGTCTAAGAGGATTGCTGCACATAAAATTTATAGGGGGGAAATAAAAATATACAAACATTTCAAAAATACTCCATGATATGACAGTTTTGGGCTGACGTGATCATACATATATACATAATATCATGGAATACTTTTGTCATGTTTGTGTGTTTTTATTCTTATTTTCCGCAATGCATTTTATGTGCAGCAATCTTCTCACATATATATATATATGCATACATACAGTATCTCACAAAAGTGAGTACACCCTCACATTTTTGTAAATATTTTTATTGACAACACTGAAGAAATGACTCTTTGCTACAATGTAAAGTAGTGAGTGTACAGCTTGTATAACAGTGTAAATTTGCTGTACCCTCAAAATAACTCAACACACAGCCATTAAAGTCTAAACAACTGGCAACAAAAGTGAGAACACCCCTAAGTGAAAATGTCCAAATTGTGCCTAAAGTGTCAATATTTTGTGTTGCAACCATTATTTTACAGCACTGCCTTAACCCTCTTGGGCATGGAGTTCACCAGAGCTTCACAGGTTGCCACTGGAGTCTTCTTCCACTCCTCCATGGCGACATCACGGAGCTGGTGGATGTTCGAGACCTTGTGCTCCTCCACCTGCCATTGGAGTATGCCCAACAGATGCTCAATAGGGTTTAGGTCTGGAGACATGCTTAGCCAGTCCATCACCTTTACCCTCAGCTTCTTTAGCAAGACAGTGATCGTCTTGGGGGTGTGTTTGGGGTCGTTATGTTGGAAAACTGCCCTGTGGCCCAGTCTCCGAAAGGAGGGAATTATGCTCTGCTTCAGTATGTCACAGTACATGTTGGCATTCATGGTTCCCTCAATGAACTGTAGCTCCCCAGTGCCGGCAGCACTCATGCAGCCCCAGACCATGACACTCCCACCACCATGCTTGACTGTAGGCAAGACACAATTGTCTTTGTACTCCTCACCTGGTTGCCACCACACACGCTTGACACCATCTGAACCAAACAAGTTTATCTTGGTCTCATCAGACCACAGGACATGGTTCCAGTAATCCATGTCCTCATTGTAGCAAAGTGTAATTTCTTCATTCTTGTCACATAAAAAGATGTCATAAAATATTTACAGAAATGTGAGGGGTGTACTCACTTTTGTATATATATACTGTATATATATATATATATATATATATATATATATATCAGCATGCTCTCAAATGAGAGGAAACCCATGCAAGCACAGGGAAAACAGCACAGTAGCACTGTGGTTAGTGTTGGAACAAATGAACCTAAGGCCTCATACACACGGACGTTTTTTGACGACGCCGTTTTCTGGCGTTTTTTGCAGCTCTCCATGTTAGTCAATGGCCCCATAAAAACGTCGGCGTTTCTGAGCTGTAGGTGGCGTCGGCGTTAGTGAGCAGAAAGTAGAACCCATGGCCATCGCGTTCTGAGGCTGTAACATTTTGACGTTTTTTGACGCCGACGCCACAATATGCCAAGAAACGCCAACATATGCCACCATATGCCACCTATTATTATACCGGCGTTTTCCGGCGTTTTTTGACGCCGACGTTTTTAGGTTGAAAAATAGCAGAAGGATGATTTTGTTTTAAAAAACGCCTATTGACGCCGACGCTCACTAACGCCGAAAAACGTCAATACATAACGCCGAAAAACGTCGCCTTTTTTTCCTTGACGTCGGGCCCGACGTTTTGTTTATTTTTTTATATACGCCCGTGTGTATGAGGCCTAATGGTGCAAGACAGACGTGCTAACCACTAAGCCACTGTGCTACCACACAGCTATTTGTGTTGATTTTAGTTTTACATAAGGTACGGGTAAAACCGGCCAAAACAGAGCAGACTTTGCCTGACTTACAGATTAGTATACATATTCAGTACAAAAACAGAGCAACTCAATAGCATGAGAAATGGGTAAGTATACCATATTTTATTATTACCAAAAATAGGAAATAAACAAAAAACTTTCATGACACATATACAGCATCCATTCATACTTGCTCCCCCTTCCCCAGACCATCAGAAGATATGAAATTATGTGAGCATATAAGAAATTAGGGATCAGCATCTACACCAGGCACTTCTGAGTATGACATCATAGGGGACTCCAGACTAGTTTATTTTTTTAATACTGTAACTGTATTTTACAACTACTGTTGTTATCAGAAAAACACTGCCATCATCAGGCTGCAGTGGCAGAAAGCTTATTTTGTCATTTAAAGTGGTATCAATTCCATCAACAAAAATGTTATATACTGCAGCTTGCCAGTCCTTAAATGTGTTGGCTGCATTTGTTTTCTTTTTTATTTTCATTTGATGATCTGGCCAGTAAGATACTTCCTGTCTTTGGGTGTCTGCACTCTGGATTGAGAAGCAACAGAGACATTTTTGAACGGCAGCATTGTCAAACTGAAGAGAAGGTAGTATAATATGCACCAGCAGATTTAGATGGCTTGACTAACAAACTAAATCCAAATAAGCAGTTACAGCAACAGCTTTTTTCCATTTGGTATAAAAGTATTATCTATATGAATAAAACTTGACCAACGTAAGCACCTCTGTCAACGTTAAATGATTTGTCTCAACCCGTTAACAGCCAATTGTGCTAGACACTTGGTCTGTGAAAGGAAGTTAAAGCATAAGAGACTTACTGACTAATGCTGGCCATACATGAAAAATCGGCCGACCCCATTTTCGAAAAAAACGAACAATCGGCTGTGAGAGCAAACAATAGTGCCATCACATAATGACCGATAAATTGTTCAATGGACATACAAGAATCCATTTTTTCACATATACCTAGTGCAAACAGTTTGGACGGGAAACACATAAACTTTTCGATTTATCATTTGTTTGGCTGAAAATTTCCAAACCTGTCCTTCGTTTTTTTTTTGGCACAAAAACGTCCCAACTGATTTGTGCCCATTAACTGGCCAAAAAAGGAATGAACTGTCCAAATGACAGATTTTCGACCGATTTTTCATATAGTGTATGGCCAGCATTACTGAGCGGATCACTAGTTGAAAATAAAGGAAAAATCCTAAAAAGGAGAATACAGTCACCACATCTAAGAATTGGTAAGCTGCAATATAATATATTTTTGTTATTTTTTACAAGGGTGTCTAACACTTGTATATGTATGGCTGCTTCCTGGCAGAATTGCTTAGGTTGGTTCAGACTAGAATCCGAACACACCTGAGCTGAACCCTACTGACTCTAAAGAGCCTTCTATTTGCTCTCAATATCCCCCTCCACCTTACAATCTCCTTGTTGAATTTAGTCCTAATATCGACAAAGGAACGGGTGAAAATAAGAAAAAAAGTTCCCCAAATTTTTAAATGTTGAGTCTTAATGCTGCCATCTTACCCTATTTTTATATTTTCAATCAGCAAAATTCCTAACAAAACTTTGAGGATGTTTTAAAATATTATGCATGACACATTGGGAGGATTTACTAAAGCTGGTGCACACAGAATCTGGTGCAGCTGTGCATTGTAACCAATCAGCTTCTAACTTCAGCTTGTTCAATTAAAGTGATACTAAACACACACTGTTTAATTTACATTCTTCTTCTGTATATGGATGATGGCACTGTAATTATTTTAACAACTTAAGCCCCAGAAGGATTTACCCCCTTCCTGGCCAGAGCACTTTTTGCGATATGGCACTGTGTCGCTTTAACTGACAATTGCCCGGCCGTGCGACGTTGTACCCAAACAAAATTGACGTCCTTTTTTTCCCAAAAATAGAGCTTTCTTTTGGTGGTATTTGATCACCTCTGTGGTTTTTATTTTTTGCACTATAAACAAACAAATTATTTTTTTACTTTTTGCTATAGTAAATATCCCAAAAAATATGTAAAAACCTAATTTATTTCTCAGTTTAGGCCGATAGTATATTCTTTAACATATTTTTGGTAAAAAAAATCGCAATAGGCTTATATTGATTGGGTTGCACAAAAGTTATAGTGTTTACAAACTATGGGAATAGATTTATGGCATTTTTATTATTATTTATTTTTTTACTAGTAATGGCGGTGATCTGCGATTTTTAGCGGGACTGCGATATTGCGGCGGACAGATTGGACCCTTTTGACACATAATCTATATATTGATATAATCGATATACAGCTGTCACATGACCCAGATCTTTCCCAGCCTGTCTGCAGCGAAACATAAGCAGGAGGAGCTTCTAGTCCTTTGCTGCTGGTCACATGTTCAAAATAGGAAAAAAACTGCCTTTGGAATACAGAGTAAAAATAAATAAATAATATCAATAAACTGTTTTAAATCGGCATACAAATATATAATTTGAAATGAAATATTTTATTATTTTGTGGAAATAACATGATGTGGGCAGATTTCAGCCAGTTACAGGCTGTGTCACGCCCCTCCAGCCTGTGTCTTAGAATAGGGGGGGAAGTGAAGCCTCCATTAATCTACATGTAATTACCCGCCCCCATTGTGTTTATCTGGTTAGTGAGCATGGAGGAGGAATCTCAGCAGAGAGACTCACTGAAAAATGAGCACGTACAGAGTGGCCACCACAGCTGCAAAATCCCTAGCTGAGTTGGGGACTTGGACAGAAGGTGGGGATAGAAAACATCAGGATCAACCAGGTTTTTTGCAGAATGCAGATAACAAATAACATAGTTACTGAATGAGTATAAACAGCATGTAATACAACACTAATATATAGTTTTTATGATGTAAGTTAAGTGACACTTTAAGCTTTCATAATAAAACCTAGAAGTTGATTGGTTAACTGGTTAACAACCGGCCCATAGCCAAATGACGGCTACAGGGCGGTTGCTTAACTCTGGGAGGGCGTACAATGACGTCCTCCCAGAATCGCACGTCCTGCGCGCTCCCTGGGGCGGGCACTCGGGAACATCTGTGACTGCCGGGTCCTGAGGACCTGGAGCTTTACAGATCGGGCTGAATGGCCACTTGCAGCTGCCTTTTACCATGTGATCGCTCCGTCAAATGACGGAGAGATCACATGTAAACAAGCCGGCGCAAGTGCCGGCTTTTCTCTCCCCTCTTCGCACCGATTAGTGCAGTGTGAGAGGAGAGGGGAGAGAGCAATGCAGCAGTGCTGTGGGCAGAGGATCTGAAGTGCCCACAGCGCTGCTATGTGCCAGGCTGCACCCCCATCATCCATCCATCCATCCATGATCACCCAGCCAGTAGGGTTGCCACCTGTCCGGTTTTGACCCGGACAGTACGGGTTTTGACACATGTGTCCGGTTTTCAGTCTGCCTGAAAACCGGACACACATAACTCCGTTCTTGGGACAAATTCAATAACTCTTATTCTGTTCTGTGGATAGAAGCCAGTACTGAGCAGGTTCCGAGTCATCAATGCACCAGTGAAGATTCCTGTCGGGCTGGCAATGACAAAGCCGCGCATCATTCTTCTTTCTCCCTAACTCCCCCGCCTCTCCCCCACACTAAAAATAGTGTTACTCTACTCAGGGCTCGAAATAGGGGAGTGCAGGGAGAGTTTTGTGCCCCGGGTGTCACTGCTGACAGGAGTAGTGACAGTGGCATCACTATTCCTGTCAATCCAGCACTGGGAGCAGAGCCAGGACAAGAGGAAGGGGGACAATTGGGCACAATTTAATGATCCTGGTGGGGAGCGCACTTAAACTTACTGCACAGGTTTAGCACAGTACTGGATCGGCTCCTATAGATTCTTGACCAGTCACCTGTAGCAGGTTGCCATCAGACCAATTGAGTGTGGAGCCACAGTAAAGGGCACAACTCCTCTCCACCCATTTCCCGGCTTTGCTCTTCCTGGAGAAGATATGGGCACAGCTTCACCCTGCCTGCCATACAATGCTGATGTCAGGAGGTGCCCGATGTGTGTAACATGTGCAGAGGATGCTGCTGCTGCTGAGAGGCGAGATTCATGCTATACTGCTGCAGTGCTGGGACTTGTAGATCTTTAGTAAATGAACACAGTGCTGGGACTTGTTGTTCTTCCTTACTGTTCAGATGCAATGTAGGATCTGTAGTTGCTCTCCAGTTAGAGTGTACCACTGAGATTTGCAGTTCCCCAGCAGTCAGTCACAATGCTGGGACTTGTAGTTCCTCATCAGTTGCAGGGGCAGCACTGAGACTTACAGATCTCCAGCAGTCAGGTTCAGTGCTGGGACTTGTCGATTCTTACCATCTGAGTACAGTGCTGAGACTTTTAGTCCTCCAATAGTTGGGGCAGTGCTGGGACCTGTAGTTCCTCTCCAATCAAGGCAGTGCTAGAACTTGTAGTTATTTTCCAGTTGGAGGGTACTGCTGAAACTTGTAGTCCCCCAACAGATGGGAGAAGTTCTTGGACATTTAGTTCCTCACCATTTGGGGACAGTGCTGAGATTTGTGGCTCCCCAACAGTCAGACACAACACTGGGACTTGTACTTTCCCACTAGAGTGGCACAGTGAGACTTGTAGTTCACCGCCAATTGGCGACAGTGCTGGGACTTGTCGTTTCTCACCAGAATGAGACTTGTAGTTCACCAATTGGAGACCCTACTGGGACTTGTAGTTTCCCACCAGAATGTGTGCAGTGCTGAGACTTGTAGTTCACACCAATTGGGGACAGTGCTGGGACTTGTATTTCCCCAGGAGGCACAGAACACTGCTGGGACCTGAAGTTCCTACACAACTGTCCAAGCATAGTGCTTTCTTTAGTGCCTTACACAACCTAATCATAATAAGTGTATCAGTGCTGTTTAACCTGCAGAGCTAACAATCAGTTGAAGGAGAGAGACAGAAATCTCTGACTGAGGACCCCGCATCTCTCCTCTGGGAAATCCCATATTACGCAGTGACACAGGTGACTGACATACACCAAACACAACACCACAGGCAGCATGTAAATATGAGGTCAGAGCAGCACATTTCCCTTCATGTTCCTTCTGTATATTCAGTGAGAATGCAGGAAAAATCACACAGCGTGTTCAAGGGGAAGGAGTGTAATAGGTTGTATGACTGATTTCAGGAAAACTGGTCTCTGCAATTGGGGTGGTTGGACTGAAAAGACTGCATGTCCATTTCCATCCAATTGTCATCCAATCCACCGAATGGATGATGAACGTATCTGTATTTAGTAGACCGGAATGGATTGGATGCCCAGCAGGTGCCGCTGACAACCACTACCCCCTAGAGAGCAATGGGTGGTTCGATCGGGTCTGCCTGAAAAACGGACAAGCGGACCCAATCAGTCCGTAAAGTGTTCGGGTTTGGCTTGAAGAAAAGGTGGCAACCCTACCAGCCAGCCATTCATGATCAGCCAGCCAGCCATCCATGCTCAGCCAGCCATCCATGCTCACCCAGCCACCCATGCTCAGCCAGCCATCCATCCATGCTCACCCACCCAGCCATCCATGCTCACCCACCCAGCCATCCATGCTCACCCACCCAGACATCCATGCTCATCCAGCCATCCATGCTCACCCAGCCATCCATGCTCACACAGCCATCCATGCTCACCCATCCGTCCATGGTCACCCATACGTCCATGCTCACCCATCCATCCGTGCTCACCCATCCCCATCCGTGCTCAGTCATCCCCATCTGTGCTCAGTCATCCCCATCTGTGCTCACCCATCCCCATCCATGCTCAGTTATCCCCATCCGTGCTCAGTCATCCCCATCCGTGTTCACCCATTCCCATCCGTGCTCACCCTTCCGTGCTCACCCATCCCCATCTGTGCTCAGTCATCCCCATCCATGCTCACTCATCCCTATCCGTGCACACTTATCCCCATCCATGCTCAGTCATCCTCATACATGCTCAGTCATCTTCATCCCTGCTCATCCATCCCCATCTGTGCTCAGTCATCCCATCCATGCTCATCCATCCCTATCCATGCTCATCGATCCCCATCCGTGCTCAGTCATCCCATCCGTGCTCAGTCATCCCCACCCATGCTCAGTCATCCCCATCCTTGCTCAGTCATCCTCTTCCGTGCTCAGTCATCCCCATCCGTGCTCATCCATCCCCATCCATGGCTCATTTGTGCCTCATTCATGCTTATCCATACCACATCAGTTCTCATCTGTGACACATCCATGCCACTACAGTGCCCATCCGTGCCACTACAGTGCCCATCCATGCCACTACACTGCCCATCTATGCCACTGCAGTGTCCATCCATGCCACTGCAGTGCCTATTCATGCCACTGCAGTGCCTATCCATGCCACTACAGTGCCCATCCGTGCCACTACACTGCCCATCCATGCCACTGCAGTGCCTATCCATGTCACTACAGTGCCCATCCGTGTCACTACAGTGCCCATCCATGCCACTACAGTGCCTATCCATGCCACCACAGTGCCTCACAATAGTGTAATAGGTAGTCAAATTAGATTTGACATTTATGCCCCTAGAACACCTGACGGTGCTCCCTGCATGTTGGGCCTCTATATGTGACCAGGCTGTGGAAAAGTCACACACATGGGTTATCGCCATACTCGGGAGAAGTAGCAGAATATATTTTGGGGTGTAATTTTTGCTAGGTACATGCTGTGTGCTAGAAATATTGTATAAATGGACAACTTTGTGTAAAAAAAATGCGTTTTCATTTTCTTTCCACATTTTCCGAAAACTTGTGGAAAAAATGGCACGTTCAAAAGACTCATTATGCCTCCTAAAATATACGTTGGGGTGTTTACTTTCCAAAATGGGGCCATTTTTTTGGGCGTTTCCATTGTCCTGGTGCTCCAGGACCTTCAAAAGTGCAAGAGGTAGTCAAGAAATGAAATGTGTAATTTATGCTCCTAGAACGCCTGATGGCGCTCCCTGCATGTTGTGCCTCTGTATGTGGCCAGGCTGTGTAAAAGTCTCACACATGTGGTATTGCCATACTCAGGAGGTGTAGTAGAATGTATTTTGGGGTGTAATTTGTGGTATGCATATGCTGGGTGTGAGAAATAACATGTTAATCTGTTAATATAATATTTTGTGAAAAAAAAAAATCTTCATTTTGCAAAGAATTGTGGGAGAAAGTTACAACTTCAAAAAACTCACCATGTCTCTTACTAAATACTTTGGAATGCCTTCTTTCCAAAATGGCGTCATTTGGAGGGTATTTGCACTTCCCTGGCTTGTTAGGGTCTCAAGACATGAGATAGGCCGTCAGTACATCAGGTGTGATTAATTTGCAGTGATTGCCACCATAGCTTGTACACACTATAACTTTCACAAAGACCAAATAATATACACTTAGAGCATTTTCACACTGGGAACTGTGGGGCACTAGCAGTAAATCCCTGCTAGTCACAGTGAGGATTTACCGCTGTTACAGCGGCGCTACGGCGGCATGAGCGGTGCACTTTTAACCCCCCACAAGGTGTTAAAACAGGGTTAAAAGTGCCCGCTCTCCGCGCTTCCGAGGCGGTGTGCAGCCGCTTCGGAAGTGCTACCCCATTGTTTTCAATGGGGAGGGCCGGTGGAAGAGCGGTATATTACCGCTCACCGCACCCCTCCAAAGATGCGGCATGCAGGACTTTTTTAACTTCCTGCAAGTGCACCGCCCCAGTGTGAAAGCACTCCGACTTTCACATTGGGGTGGATGGGGAGTGACTTTTGAGGCGCTTTAGATGCGCTATTTTTTAGCTAAATAGCACCTGTAAAGCGCCTCAGTGTGAAAGGGATCTAATTTGGGTTTTTTTTTTACCAAAGATATGTAGCAGTATACATTTTTGGCAAAAATTTATGAAGAAAAATTACTAATTTGCAAAATAACAGAAATGGAGAAAAATGCATTTTTTAACAAAATTTTCGGTCTTTTTTCATTTATAGCGCAAAAAGTAAAAAACCCTTCGGTGATTAAATACCACCAAAAGAAAGCTCTATTTGTGTGAAAATAAGGACAAGGATATCATATGGGTGCAGTGTTGCATGACTGAGTAATAGTCATTCAAAATGTGAGAGCGCTGAAAGCTGAAAATTGATCTGGTTGTTAAGGGGGTTTAAGTGCCCAGTGGTCAAGTGGTTAATATGCACAGCTGCACCAGATTCTGTGTGAACCAGTTTTAGTAAATCCCCCCTATTATGTAGCAATATGCAAATTGCTATTACACATATTGGAAATACCTTCATGAACGCTAACACTGCTATTCATAAACATTCATAATGTTAATGCTATACATTTTTAAAATAGATTTTAGTTCCTGCCCTAGTATGCACAGTAATTTAGAACTTCAGGTAACTGTCTCTAATTGCATGTTATAAAGCCTGTGCATGTCTGTATGTGACCTGCTTGCTTTGTTGTTTTGCACTTGCCAAGCTCTAATTAATCAGCAGGCTATGAACACCAGCTGGAAGAAGGTGGGATGGATTGTTAGAGTGACTACCAAATCCTGTCACATGGTGATACAGCCCACTACTGTATTATTGAAGTGACAAAATGTCAGCGGTGCCAACATAAGACTTTAATTACAGACTTCCTTTATTCACAAAAAGTCCCTTTAATGCTTAATGTTCAGTTCAAATTCACAACTTTATTTTAACCTTCCTGCCACATATTAGCCCTTTTTTGTATAAATCTATCTATCTATTTATCTGTCTGTCCGTCTATCTATCTATCTATCTATCTATCTATCTATCTATCTATCTATCTATCTATCTATCTATCTATCTATCTATCTATCTATCTATCTATCTATCTATCTGTTTGTCTATCTATCTATCTATCTATCTATCTATCTATCTATCTATCTATCTATCTATCTATCTATCTATCTATCTATCTATCTATCTATCTATCTATCTATCTGTTTGTCTGTCTATCTATCTATCTATCTATCTATCTATCTATCTATCTATCTATCTATCTATCTATCTATCTATCTATCTATCTATCTATCTATCTATCTATCTATCTATCTACCTATCCGTTTGTCTGTCTATCTATCTATCTATCTATCTATCTATCTATCTATCTATCTATCTATCTATCTATCTATCTATCTATCTATCTGTCTATCATGGGCACTTGTGGGCTATATCTCCTAATGGCTATAATGGAGGGATTTGCTCACAAATGTACGTGTGTGCTCATCCCAGTGGCGGCTGGTGCTCAATTTTTTTGTTTGGGGGGGGCGGCAAACAAACAGGAAGTCCGGGAGTCCCTGGCTAATCCGGTCTCAGGACCTGCTTCCTGATTGGCTGGGAGGAGAAGCAGGAAGAAATTAGTGAATATTAATTCGTTAATGTCACACAACTGGGTGGGCTCAGGTCACAGTGCTCTGCGCCCCGAGTCCACCCTTTTTTTTTTAAGCTAATTAAAAACCTATTGAAATCCATGCTTTACGCGCCCTGCATGTAGATTAGGGGCCAGGGGCATGAATTAGGGGGGCGGCGCCCTGCGCCCCTAATGGAGCAGCCGCCACTGGCCCATCCCCTGTATTGGGCGGGTGTTATTGTACATCATTAAGAGCCCATCAGGGAAGCAGAATACAATTTTTATTTTCTGGGGCTAAGGAAATTAGACAGAACTATGAAATTGTTGTGGGTATATCTCCTAAATAGAACCTCTAGGGATATTAGAAGCAACAGTTGATTCAACTTGCTATCAATGTAGAAATAAGGTTGAGAATATATTTAAAGATGATCTATGTGCTCCCACTTCTCCCCACACCATCATGATGGAGGGCAACCAAAATTAAAAAAAAAAGTCAAATTACATTTGGCCCAGAGATTGGCTTTTGAACCATTATCTGCAGATTCCAGGCAGTGAGCTATCAATGCCAATATTCCTCCAAAGGTTATGCAACAGTATCACAAATATAAATTGTTTCCACATTCTACAACTATAGCACATATGACAGACTCTCCACACATTTAGTGTTATTCTTCCAATATGTACTAAAGCTTAGCAAGCTTTGAGCTCATATAGAATGCTGCTTGATGGCTCGGTATGTCAGTGCAGCTCTGCTCTTCCCGGCAATATCAGTATCTTACTATTTCTATGTATCCAACTGTATGTGCTTGCATAGGACAGGCTGATGTCTTGAAGCAACAAGAGCCTATGCCTATATATATCATCATGCTAGGTAATATTACATAATATGGAAGTGTAAAAAAAAATATAAAACAGATTTAAAACATATTTTCCGTTGATGGTATTAATATGTCAGCTCATTAGGTTATGTTTATTTTACTCTTTGACTCTTGTATCAAACTTACTTTAATTTCAACTCCATATCCAGAATATACATAGATTGTGTAGCTGCAGTCCAATCCAGTGTTATACTGATAATTTCTGTGCACAGGGGACAGAAGAACACCCTCGGTAGCAGTTACATTTTTGCTACAGGGTTCTGTAAAAAAGAAAACAGACACTGAGTTAATTGACATAGTGCTCATGCACACATTAAATACAGAAGCTCTGGCCCTCTACCAAACAGACAATAAATGAAAACAGGTGATTATATAAGGCCAGTGCTAGGACTCTAAAAGAACCAGGGCACCCTTGGGAACTTCCATGTTATGAAGAGTCACAGTTAACAAAGTTTATACACTGTTCTGTTTTTCCTATTTTATCAATTTTTCTTCCTTTTGCTTTCCTTCCATTTTATTTCTATCAGCGCCCCTTTCTCTACTCTAGGGCCTGGTATGAGTAATGCTGACCTCTAGGCTATCTACCTGATGGTTGGCCAGTTGTACCAGACAGGAAACTTCTAATACACTTTCTATGCAATGCTGGAATAGCACATAAGGATGTAGGTGTATCTGTTAGATGAAATTACAGTTTTTGCCTTTTAAGCTATGACCCCATAGGCACAAGTAGTTGGCACTATGTCTTTTAGGCAAGAGTAACTTCAGGCTCAAGCTCCACTTGGCTGTAGACCCTACAGTCAGGGCCTAACAAAAAATTTTTTTGACGCAGCGCCTGGAGAGACAGGAACTCGGGGACAGGAGATTATGGATGGATAGACCCCATCCCCCTCATCCTCTATAGCAACCGGTGGTAGATCCCCCCGGCCAAAACCAAAATGAGAATTGAGAACCAAAATGAAAATGGAAACGCAATAAGTTTCCCATGAGAAAAACAGGGCCATCTATTCGGGTCCTTCTCTACAGAACCTTCTCTCCAGATCCACAGGGACCTGCTCGCTCTGATTGACAATCTATATAAATCTTTGACATATTTCTGGGACACCAACAAGTTCCCATTTATGGAACCGTGTCCGAAAATGGATACAGACCGCTGAAATGGATCAAATTACACACCCAATCATCCTACAGCAGATGGTTGACTCCGTTGACATTTCCCCTGATGAAGGGCCTCATTTGGACCCAAAACGTTGAACGTTGGGTATTGGGACACTGAACATCATCCCTTTCCATCCCTGGACAACGGATTGTTTTATGTCATCATCTGAGCTATGTATCTATCTATTCACAGTTAATTCTGTGATGAACCATATGTATTTGATCCGTTACAGAGAATGTATATATGTTTTAGACCCAACATGCGTCCCTCTATCATAGAGTGACCAAAATATTTTAAATAAATACAACTTTTTGTTACAATTTGTTTCGATTGTGGTGTATCGCTGCCTATTAGAGTCCCACTCAGGGGGTTGTTTTCCTTTTTTAACAAAAAATTTGATCTATCTCACCCTCAGACTACCAGGTGATGATGAAGAGATGTACCTATTTGTATGCAGTTAGGACAAATACGATAGGTGCAGAGAGCGTAGGTTGGAGAGAACAAGGTATCACATCAAGACTCAGGGGACAAGACCATCTAAGAGGCAGACAAATAAATAAGAATATGCATGATACAAAAAATTACTTGGTGGGGCCAAAGAGGTGCAGAGTATTGCAGTAAGCTCCTCTTGGGTTCACACAGCATATCAGGATGGCAACACCTAAAACCAAAACCTGCAGCCTAGGAGGCAATGGTAAGTGTCAGTTTAGTGCAGCTACATGGTGCTTGCAACTCATTTTTTTCATTTAAAGAATTGGGCTTTCTTTGTGTTATGCTGTAGGTGTCATTTAATATCTCATAAGAGAGTTATACCAGCAAGGGAGGTATACCAGTAAGCTCTGCTCAAGGCACCAAAGTTTATTTTTAAACCCAAAGAAAAGACACACAGGGCATTCACAGCCTGCCTCAATCACTATGAGCATAAACATAGCAAGGATTTTAAAATTGTCCATCTAAGCACCATAGCCAGGTGTCATGAGAAAGAGTGGGTTGCATAAAGGTTGCAGGTTGGATGCTTTTAAAAGCCTTGCTGTTTGTAGAAACAATTATGCTTCATGTACATGAACTTAAGTTTAGGAGCTTTTAGCATTTTTTTGCCAAAGCTCCTAAACTCAACTTCACAAAAGCCTAGGTATTCATGCAGGGCTATCTTTATTATGGATTGGACCCTGGGAAAACATTTTCTTGCCCCCCCCCCCCCCCCAATGCAACTTCGCTCTCCACCTGCTCTGAGACATACAATAAATAGCAGCTACACTCAAAATCAGTTTACTGAATCATATCAGGCAGTGATTGTGATTTGTTGCCAGAGGGTACAGCATATCATTACTGCTTACTGACTGGTTGCTAGAGGTTACAGCACACATTACTGCTTACTGATTAGTTGCTAGAGGTTACAGCACATGATTTCTTCTTGTTGATTGGTTGCTAGAGATTACTTTACATCAATACTGCTCACTGATTGGTTGCTAGAGATTACTGTACATGAATACTGCTCACTGATTGGTTACTAGAGGTTACTGCACATCATTACTGGTCACTGATTGGTTGTTAGAGGTTACAGCACATGATCTCCTCACTGACTGCACACCATGGACTGGAGAACGCAAAGTTGATTTCCTGACATCACAGAAATATGCTGCCCTTTAGCGGATACACAGCATTGCCATCAATTGTTAATGGCACCCTCACACATCTGCTGACATGTTCTTTGGCACCATGTGATTTTGAAAAAGGGTTAGGGACTTTCTTCTGCATTTGTAGCGCATAGAGCAGCCCACTGAAATGAATGGGCTGCCCTACACGCGACCTGAATCTTTATCCATCCTGTCAGTACACATTTGTCTCCTAAAACCCCTGCTAACCTCTGCACCACAAACCGCCCCCCTTCCTCTCCACTCCACCCCTCCCCTTTAACTCTACCTGCCTCCTCTGCTCATCTTTGCACCCACCGTCCTTACCTCTATACATCCCCTTCTTGCTGACATGTGCACCCCAAACTGTAATTCCTTCTCTGCCTACCTCTGCACACCCCACACTACCCTCCCTCCCCCCAATTTGCTTACCTTTACAGAACAGGCTGATGTTAGGCTTAATGACCACAGTTGCAGGCAGGGCTTTCAAGTATGCCCCTTTACCTCCCCAGTGGGCAACATTCAGTATAGGTGATGGTGGATATGACCTCAGGGGGGTATGATATACATATGAATGCCGCCTTTATTTACATATGAAAGCCGCTAGCCCCCACTATTTACATATCAATGTCGAAGCTATTTACATATCAATGTTGGTTATTTACATGTAAACATAGGGCTATAGGTGAGTCATCTGTACACAAAAGGGCAGAGATGGACAGCATTAGTAACAGCATTTTTCACACTGAGATATTGGGACACAGCACAGGACTAAAACTTCAAGGGACACGGGAATTTAAACCAGGATAGTTGGCAAGTAGGAGGCAGCTACTTTGGGCCCCACAACAATGACAGGGCCCAGGACAGCTGACTCTTTTGCCCTGCCTTAAAGACGGCACTGTATTCATGTACACATAGGCTTTTAGCAGAGTTTAGGAGCTGCTGCAGTTAGTGGAGCTTCAACCTCCCTCAACCCCCCTCTCCTGAACGCAGATGAATTGTGTTCAGGATAGGAATGTTTTGACCACCGGCTGCAAATTACAGAAAAATCATGGTAAAATTTTGGCACGATTTCATTGCATTTTGCCTTTTCCCATGGCTAGAGGTCAAAGTAGGCAATGTGTATATAAAGCCTAAACTGCCAGAAGCTGCAAGTGCATTCCAGATGCCCCCAGGTGCTTTAAAAAACCTTGCTGTTTGAGTACACCCCTCACGTTTTTGTAAATATGTTATTCTACCTTTTCATGTGACAACACTGAAGAAATTACACTTTGCTACAATGTAAAGTAGTAAGTGTACAGCTTGTATAACAGTGTAAATTTGCTGTCCCCTCAAAATAACTCAACACACAGACAGCCATTAATGTCTAAACCGCTGGCAACAAAAGTGAGTACACCCTTAAGTGAAAATGTCCAAATTGGGCCCAATTAGCCATTTTCCCTCGCCGGAATCATGTAACTCGTTAGTGTTACAAGGTCTGAGGTGTGGATAGGGAGCAGGTGTGTTAAATTTGGTGTTTTCGCTCTCACTCTCTCATACTGGTCACTGGAAGTTCAACATGGCACCTCATGGCAAAGAACTCTCTGAGGATCAGAAAGAAAGAAATGTTGCTCTACATAAAGATGGCCTAGGCTATAAGAAAATTGCCAAGACCCTGAAACTGAGCTGCAGCACGGTGGCCAAGACCATACAGCAGCTTAACAGGGCAGGTTCCACTCGGAACAGGCCTTGCCATGGTCGACCAAAGAAGTTGAGTGCATGTCTCAACGCCATATCCAGAGGTTGTCTTTGGGAAATTGACGTACAAGTGCTGCCAGCATTGCTGCAGAGGTTGAAGGGGTGGGGGGGTCAGTCTGTCAGTGCTCAGACCATACGCTGCACACTGTATCAAATTGGCCTGCATGGCTGTCATCCCAGAAGGAAGCCTCTTCTAAATATGATGCACAAGAAAGCCTGCAAACAGTTTGCTAAAGACAAGCAGGCTAAGGACATGGATTACTGGAACTATGTCTTGTGGTCTGATGAGACCAAGATAAACTTATTTGGTGCAGATGGTGTCAAGCGTGTGTGGCGACAACCAGGTGAGGAGTACAAAGACAAGTGTGTCTTGCCTACAGTCAAGCATAGTGATGGGAGTGTCATGGTGTGGGGCTGCATGAGTGCTGCCAGCACTGGGGTGTGACAGTTCATTGAGGGAACCATGAATGCCAACATGTACTGTGACATACTGAAGCAGAGCATGATCCCCTCCCTTTGGAGACTGGGCCACAGGGCAGTATTCCAACATGATAATGACCCCAAACACCCCTTCAAGATGACCACTGCCTTGCTAATGAAGCTGAGGGTAAAGGTGATGGACTGGCCAAGCATGTCTCCAGACCTAAACCCTATTGAGCACCTGTGGGGCATCCTCAAACTGAAGCTGGAGGAGCACAAGGTCTCTAACATCCACCAGCTCTGTGATGTCGCCACGTAGGAGTGGAAGAGGACTCCAGTGGCAACCTGTGTAACTCTGGTGAACTCCATGCCCATGAGGGTTAAGACAGTGCAGACAGTGCTGGAAAATAATGGTGGCCACACACTGTGGCCCAATTTGGACATTTTCACTTAGGGGTGTACTCACTTTTGTTGCCAGCGGTTTAGACATTAATGGCTGTGTGATGAGTTATTTTGAGGGGACAGCAAATTGACACTGTTATACAAGCTGTACACTCACTACTTTACATTGTAGCAAAGTGTAATTTCTTCAGCGTTGTCACATGAAAAGATAGAATAAAATCTTTACTAAAATGTGAGGGGTGTACTCACTTTTGTGAGATACTGTATGACATTCCTCTGGATTTAAACATGTCTACAAGCAGTGAGAACCATGATCTGTATACTTATTATTTTTTGCACCTTCTAATTATGCAGTATAAGTGTTCCCAAATTACATTGCTTTCGGGGGTTTGGACTGACATATCTTTTGTTTCTATTGCACAATAATCTCCGTAATAAAGCTAATACCTAGCATACCTCCCTTATAACTGTATGTAACTGTATGTATAGCCACATTTTGTTTAGTTTAGAGTAAAGAAGGAGTAGATCCCTGTCACTATTTTATGGTTGTCTGTGCTCCTGCTAGGTAGGTTCATCATATTTGAAACTTATGGGAGATCCAAAATTTTTGAATTATCACCAAAACAAGTAGACATGTGCAATTCGTTTTGTTCCGAATTCGTTTTTTAACAAATTTCGACAAATTTGTTAATTCGGAATTCCAGAATTAACGTAAATTCGAAAATCCGTAAATTCGAAAATTCAAAAATCTGAAAACCTAAAAATTCAAAAATAATAACTAACTAATAATAACTTAGCTATTACTAACTATATAATTATAAGTATTGGAATTTCCTTTCAAATCTGGCTGTTAGTGAACGTAACAAATTTATCTAAAGTTATGAATTATCCCAAATAACGAATGCCGTATTATTATTATTCGTTATATCGGATGATTCTTAACCTCAGATTAATTTGTACTCATTACACTCACTAATAGCCAAATTTGAAAGGAAGTTCCAATACCTATAATTTAATAGTTATTATTAGTTAGTTAGTTAGTTATTATTTAGAATTTTAGGATTTTTGTTCTTTTGGATTTTCAAATTTAAGAATTTACGAATTTTCGAATTTATGAATTTACGAATTATGGTCATAACGAATGACCAGAAAAACGAAAAAACCCCCAAAAAACTAAAGAAGTCAAAACAAAAATGAACAAATTTTTCGGCAGTGCACATGTCTAAAAACAAGGGCTAAGGGTAAATCTTCCAATGGCTGAGACAACTACCAAAGATGGGAATTCCATTTACTTTGCAGAGGTTTCCTCTCACTTCCCGGTGTGTCTCTGGATCAGAATATTAGACTTGTGCACAGCGGAAAAATTTGTTATGTTTCTTTTTGTTTCTATTCGGTGCCGCTGATTCGTAACAATTCGTAATTTCGTGATACAGCATTTTTCGTGATCGGACTAATTCGTAATTTTGTAAGCGACATTTTTCGTTGAATCAGAATTATTCGTATTTCTGAAAGCCTTATTTTTCGTTGATTTCAAATTCGTACTTTTGTTGATTCTGGTGGACACAACTCGTAATTTTGTAATTCGTCCTTTTGTAAGATAACCTTTTTCGTGTTGCTAACGTGATTCAAATGTATTTGTACTTTCGTAAATACATAGTGGTTACTTGTTATTCATAACTGTTATAAAGCTTTAGTTGTGTTTTCTACACGCTCTCAAACCGGCGCTGCCTAACGTGCTTCGAATGGATTCGTACATTTGGAAATACATTGCGGCTGTTTGTAAAGATTCAAAATATCGTATTTTACTTTCGTTTTCGACACTGGGGCCTATAGCCTGATGACTGGTTTCGGCATAATTTGTTGATGCGTTGACGCATAGACAAATTTGTTGATGCATTAATGCATCGACAAATACGTTAATGCGTTAACGCAAC
The DNA here is from genome assembly GCA_018402905.1 of Glandirana rugosa. Classification (NCBI taxonomy): domain Eukaryota; kingdom Metazoa; phylum Chordata; class Amphibia; order Anura; family Ranidae; genus Glandirana; species Glandirana rugosa. Next base: position 885,990 of record BLSH010467921.1, on the reverse strand, counting down.
AATGAATTATGCCGAAACCATTCGCTATTTACGATATAATTTTGTTCGGATTCGGTTTTATTCTATTTGGCTGTTTGTAAAGATTCAAAATATTGTATTTTACTTTCGTTTTCGACACTGGGGCCTATAGCCTGATGACTGGTTTCGGCATAATTTGTTGATGCGTTGACGCACAGACAAATTTGTTGATGCGTTAATGCATCGACAAATACGTTAAAGTGTTAACGCAACAATTTTGTTCGGATTCGGTTGTATTCATAATTTTTTTTTGGATACTCAGATGCATCCGAATGTCCGAAAGTCACAAAATTCGGACGAATTTCACACAAGCTTACAGAATATCAAGAAAATCTCCCCAGCAAGAGACAGACAGCAAAAAATACACCTTGAACTCCTCCCTACTCTGTCTAAGATTTCAAAAATAGTTTGGACTATACATACACTCATTATACATTCATTAAACAGGATTCTGTTTTAATTCATGTAGCTAATGTCCACAATTTCACAGTCACCTGGTGCTGGCACAGTTGTGGTCACAGTTGTAGTAATAATGGTACTTGTAGTGGTTTCCTCTTCCTCTTCAAATGGGGTGACCGGAGATGGTGATATGTTGGAAGAAATCTTCTTTCTATCTGGAATGCTTGCAAGTTTTGGTGTTCTGTAAGTGCTTTTACTTATTCCAGAAGTAGCAGATGAAACACTGTCCTTAACAGCAAATGAAGTGTGAGTGACAGATGACAGCTCTATATGGCGTATATCATGCTGAGGGCCATAATCAACCTTACTCTTATCAGTGTGAATTATAAAATGAGAATCAGAGGTTGGTAAAGAATCTACTACTGGTACCAATGACACCGTTTCCAATACAACACCAAAGTCTTTTTGATTTCCAGTAACAACAGATGTAGTGTCCATTATCATTGCGGATGGAGTAAGTGGTATTGTGGGTGTAGAAAAATCCGCATGGAACATTGGAGCATTGTCCGGATGAGCCAGGTTAACTCTTGTTTTGTGTTCTGATAATTTATCATTTAACTCACTATTGTCCTGTGACTGTTTGGTCCCAGTAAAGTAGGGTGGTAGGTTCCGGAAGTCCTTTTTCATGATACTTTCATGGAGAATTCCTTCCAGTAGAGGGTGGTGGTTCAGCAATGTCATAGTAGGTGCTGTTGTGATAAAAGGAACCTCTCCTTCTAGATCTCCAACAACTGTAGTGGAAGTTGGGTCTTGTTTTGTATTCCAGCTTCCAGTTACCTTGTTGTTAATTCCATTTATTACTGCGGTAATCAAGCCTAAGCAAAAGACAAAAGCGCAAGTTAATTATATTTCTTTGGAAAAAAACAACTTTCCTGCAAGTAAATAACTAACATTTGGAACACAATGCTAATTTTTCACCTTCAATTCTCAAAGTATGTAGAGAAGGATACAACATATGCATTCACTACATTCATTGCTAACTACTTTATCTTTAAGGCATTGCAAAGAATGGAAAAACAGAATTTTTCCTGTAGCAAGATTTCTTAGCTCAGATATTTCTTCTGTTAACCCAAATATAAGTTACTTGTAATCACCGACATTTGACCCGAGATGAATTCCTGTTCTGCAGCAAAGCTATTTCTGACCTTTTTCAAGGCCACATTTCTTTAAAAAAAATGAGTGGTTCTTTTAGTTTCACTTTCTGAGCCTGAAGGATGAAAGAAAAGTTCATCTAGACCTGACCCCAATCAAGGCGAAAGAGAAAAATCTATTTCCAGTAGCTGCAACTCGCATAAAAAAACTGGAGGGATCAATGTAGCTGGTGGGAAAAATGCCAGCATAAGATGTCTGGGACACATGTGATTTCTTTATCCATGTGGGTACAAGGGGCCTGAGAGTCTACTGAGATGAGCATCGAGTGTCATGCCCGCAGTGAAGGACAGCCAAAATCTGCCATAGTGGCCAAACTGTTTTATCTCATGTCACATTTCAAGTGTTCACTAAACTATTTCTATTTTCTGAAGTAAGAGAAATGTGCTTGGAGCGGAGAGCGGAACAGTTCCCCTACTCTGACCTTACGTTTTGCTGGAAAATATTATATTTTATTTGATATTTCTTTGTAAAACTACATCTTGCTTAATGGGCAACTGTTGAAAGTATTTTAGTGTTTTTATGGCGCTTGTTCAGCTTAATGGGTGAGAAGAAAAAAGAAAATGTCACCTTGACCATTCATGGCAAAGTTACAGTTTTTCTTGATAGGGCAATGCCTCCCGTTGATATGCAACTTCCCTGTGATCCCCTGCCACACCGTTCAGTTGGGAGAGTGCTACTGGGGGAGAGTTGTCACTTTGTAGCAGGTAGTGCCTAAACAAAGGCCTTCACAGCAGGGTCATCTTGCATTATTTCTTAATTAAAACTGCATATTTGAAAAAAGTACACTTTTTAAAAAAAATACATTAACGTGTTAAAACTCCAGTTGGTAAATACACCGATAAAATACAGTATATGTGCTGTTCTACTCTTCCCAGAGAATAGGTGCAGGAACTCCTCCCTTCCGAGTCACTCCTTGACTCTGCCCCCTACCCACATCCGAGCAACGTTTCTTGGTTTCACCCCTTACCCACCTCCTAGTACCACCCATTTTAGAGAATATAGAACCAAGTATAATTTTAACCACTTCCGGACGCATACATTTACTGTTGCAAGGTGGCAGCATAACGAAAATCGCTGTCTATATACGGCAATTCACGCACGGGCGGCTAGAGGGCGAGCATGAGCTCCAGGAGTGTGGCCGCGGGTCGGACAGACTCAATGTCCGCCGGCCAGCCGCAATCGCTTACAATAGGAGAAAAGCGGGGAACTGCCAATGTAAACAGGACAGTTCCCCGCTCTGACAGGGGACATAACACTGATCTACTGATCCCTGTCACTGGGATCAGTTAGAACTGTTATGCCCCTGCCAGCCCAGCCCCCACACAGTTAGAACACACCTAGGGAACACAATTAACCCCTTCATTGCCTCCTGCAGGTTACTCCTTCCCTGCCAGTGACATTTACACAGTAATCAGTGTCTATTTTTAGATTTGATCGCTGTATAAATGTCACTGGTCCCAAAAAAGTGTCAAAAATGTCCAACATGTCCACCGCAATATCACAGTCCCAATAAAAATCGCAGATCGCCACCATTACTAGTAAAAAAAAAAATTGTAAAAAACGCCATAAATTAATTCTTATGGTTTGTAAACGCGCAAACCAAACAATAAATGCCGATTGCAAATTTCGTTTGGGTACAACGTTGCACGGCCGCACAATTGTCAGTTAAAGCGATGCAGTGCTGAATCGCAAAAAGTGCTCTGGTCCTAATGTGGGAAATCCTTCCAGGGCTGAAGTGGTTAAGGCCCCTTTCACACGGGCGCATCGTTCGGGTCCGCCTGTCAGTTTTTCAGGCGGACCCGAACGGACGCTCCATTGCTCTCTATGGAGCGATGGATGTCAGCGGTGACATGTCCGCTGACACCCGATCCGCTCCAATCTGCCAAAAACAGATGGATGGAAACCCTATTTTCCATCCGTCTGGCGGATCGGATGAACAAGGACAAACGGTCCATGTTCATCTGATTCTCCATAGAGGAGAATGGAGCTGTGACAGGACAGTCTCTGCACGGAGTGCAGAGTCTGTCCTGTCATCCGCCGGCTCATCTGGGATAAATAGATGGATCCCCGCTGAGCAGCGGAGCCCATCAAAACGGGCTCCGCTCGTGTGAAAGGACCCTAAGGTGCTAAGTATTTTGTATGGAACTTGCTAAAGATAACAAGAAAGGCAATAAAACCAGATCTAGCAAAAATGGACACCCCAGAGACAATAGATCCACCCAAGTAACAATTGACTCTCAACAGCCTGCATCAATAGACCTTCCACCAGCAAGAAACATTACACCCCTCCCTCAACAGTAGATCCCTCACAGCAAAAATTGACCCCCTGCAACGTAAAACGCACCCCCAGGAACAATAGTCCCCCAGTAGAAACAATAGACCTCCCCAGTAACAATAGACCCCCCTGCAAAAATAGATCTCCTCCAGCAACAATAGATTCCCCAGCAGCCAGCATCAATAGACCCTCCAGCAGCCAGAAATAAAGACCCCTCCAGTAGATTCCTCCTAGCAACGATTGACCCCCCAGCAACATAAGGCCCATCCCCAGCAACAATAGACCCCCTACAAGCAACAGAAGACCTCCCCAGCAACAATAGACCCCCTTCCTCCGCAAAAATAGATCCCATCCAGCAACAATAGATCCCCTAGTGGCTAGCATCAATAGATCCTCATACACACCCCAGCACCCCTTGCCATTACATTCATTCAGTTCTGGAGGTGCTGGAACTGCGTTCCCTCGCATTCCTGCTTTAAAAAAGCCTTGGTTCTACTTTCCAAAGGATTTGTTCTTCTGGCCATCCATTTCTGGGATTTAAGCAGCTCTGGAACAGATCACAACCTCTTCTGGCAGAGCAGAAGACCTGTTTTTTTGCAGTTCAACAACACTTACAGGTCTCCTACCCTGTGACTGGACAGTGAAAGGAAATGTAGCACATTGATGAGCCCCTCTACCTGTCACTCTACTCTCTCCTCTTATTAGCATGCTGTTTCCTTTGCAGCATAACTGATTGGTTCCTTGCTTTGTGTCCTCCTTCCCCAGTCTGAGCTCTGCTGTACACACATTGCAAGAGGCCGATACAAAGTTCATGTACTAAGACTGCTGGAGTAAAAACAAAAATACATTTAACCACATCAGCTCTGGAAGGTCTTACCCCCAGACCAGGCCATTTTTTGCTATTTAGCAAATGTTTTCATGCACTTTGGCCCAGTTGTATTCTGCTACATGTCTTTGGTAAAAAAAATCCCAATGAATGTATATTGATTGGTTTGCATGAACTATGGTATATATATTGGAATTTTTTTTCACTACTAATGGCAGTGGTCAGCGACTTATAATAATGCGATAGTGCAGCGGGAAATCTAACACTAACTGATGCTGGGGAGGGGGTTGTGGTTAGTGACTAACTGCCACTGACATTGGTAGTGACATTAATACAGAGATAAGTAATTATACTATACACTGTCACTGCACTAATGAAACTGGCTGAAAAGGGGTTAACATCTAGGGTGATAAAGGGGTTAACTGTGTGCCTAACTATGTGTAATGTGTGTATTGTGTGCTGCTTTTACTAGCATGACTCTTTGTTTCCTTGGGATACAGATCTATTTCCAGGGATAAGAAACAGAGAGATTGTTTCCTCTGTACAGAGCACTGTTTTGATTATCAACACAGGGTTCTGGGCTGTGATTGGACACAGCCGATTAGCAAGTCCCGGCCATGAATCATTGAATCATTGGCTGGGACTTGCTGGTGGTTTGAAACTAGTTAAAGATGTTTAATGAAAACATAGCTGCAGTTCAGTTTAAGACAGAACTAAACTCCAAAATATTTGTCTCTGATTCATTGGTCCACCTCCGGTGAAGTCCCTCACCAGTGCTGGCATCTTCTCCCCGGCTTCTTCTAGATGCCAGTTTTTGGCCATCTTCATTGGCCAGCGCAGGATGATGTCACTCCTGCACTTGTACAGAAGTGCAGTGATCCCAGCACACAGGCACTGTGCTGAAATGTAAACTGAGCTGTGCATGCATTGCATATCTCTTCTGGAATAAAAAAACATTGTATTTTAGACTTTCTTTAAACTTTAAAGGCTAAGTTCACCTTTGTTCGCCTTTTTGTTTTCTTCTAAATTCCAGCCAGGCTTAACTCACACTCTTCATCGCTGTTTAAACACACTGCTTGACTATTTCTACCTTACTTCCTGGTCAGACTTTAGGTCATGAAACAGGAAAGAGTTGACCAGCTGAGGGTGGATGATGCAGAGTGTGTGCTAATGAGATCAACTGGTCAACTCCTTCCTGTGTCATGACCTAAAGTCTGACCAGGAAGTAAGGCAGAAGTAATCGTGCACTGTGTTTAAACAGCTATGAAGAGAGTGAGGTAAGCCTGTGTAGAATTCATGGAAAGCTGTTTTATTTTTGCAAAAGAAGTACATTAATGCTATATTGGTACACAGGGGAGCTGGAATTTAGAAAAAAAAGGTGAACTTAGTCTTTAAAGCTTGTCTGAGATTTTAGTGATTAGGTTAGATACATTGTACACTTTTATACAAGTTCTAACATTCAAATGTTTACTTACATTTGCTAATCATATTGGCATATATATTTATGAATCATAGAAAATGTATCTAGTTCCCCCTTAATGTAACTGCTGACTGGCCACTAAGGAAATTCAAAAAATAGCTGGAAGCCAGGGCTACCTTAAATCTTCTTTACTATTCCGCCGATAGCACAGAGCTGAGCAATGCCATGCTACATAAGGGATCCGCAGTACAAGTATTACACTAATGAATGATTCACCTCAGCAAATTTTGAAATCCATTCAGCTGATGAACACTCTCTACAACACTTTCCTCCTGTACCGGCACAGTAATTAATAAATGTATTTATCATCCACTCTGACCTTTCTTCCAAATCCACTGCATCTTCCCTAATCATTTTCACTTGTTCGCTTGTGTTTATCAACATTTCATCCGAGTTCTCCCTTATTATCCCTTCCTCCCACAGACCTGCTCATCTTCTTCTGTACAAGGGAGTGCCAGAAAATGAGAATGTTATTATTTTCCCTCATAATAAGTTCTTGCCCAATGAGCTGGAATTTTCAACTGTTTCCAGCAATATATTGCAGAAGTAATTTAGAGACTGCTTAGGTAGAGAAAGTTAACCCAAAGTCTTGGGATGGTAGAACTATAAATTCCAGCATTCTGTTTCATATCAAAGTCAAAAATGTTGTGAGCTGTAATCTACCAATAGCAGAAGTTATCTAATATGCAATGACATACCTATGTGTGCTCTTGGACTGAATTTAGGTAACCCCATATTATGATGGAACATCTGCCAAAACTTTTTTCTATCTTTAGATATAGTGGGATGACAAGCTATTTAGGGCTTTATTGCTATCTTTGATCTTGTTGGAGAGATTTTTTCTCACTTCCGGTCCCAAAGACACAAAAGGAAGTTCTTGGAAATGTCCACCCTACAACTGTTACCATATTAGGTACTGTAATTGAGAGATTTCCTACTAATCCTGTAAGAACTGTAACGATTTCCTCTCACTTTCTGTTTTAGTGACACTGTCACCTGGACAAAAAGTGAACAAACTTCCGAAACAGTGGCACAGAAGAACAAAAATGTGATCTCCTCCTAATTTAGTATTAGATGGGTCTCCTCGTTAAGCACTACACAAAAAGACCCTTGGCATGCATGGTGACCTTCTATGTTTTGGCCAAAGTAGGCAGTAATACTTCATAATTTTTGTATTTTTAAAAAAAGAAATTTAAAATTTGGTTTAACATGCTGCAACATGGGGTAATTAGCTCTTGGGGTAAATGTGTTGATACAGTAAATCCACGGCAGACAGGAATTATATTTAAGGGTCTGGTAGTCCACTTTTATTAAAATGGCAGAAAGCAAAACAACAGTCCAACATACAGTTTCCCATGCAGGGATTTTCTCCAGCTTCAGCATTGAATGCAAACACTGGAAAATGCAGAGCCACCTGGCTCATAAGCTCACTCAGTTTCAACTGCAGTACCATGCTGCACCTCTTACCAGTATTTCTGACTGTGTTGACCAGCTCTCCTGAATACTTGGGTCTTTAGTCTTTAGTCACAGTGCCCTGCTGCATGGCCCACCTCTGGCCTATGGATTGGTGTTCTCCTGACACCTCGATAAGAACCAACCTGACTCGTGGAACTGAGACCGTTTCTGCTGGGCCCTCTGACCCCTCAATGAGACCTTCCGTCTCCCATGATGGGAGCGGTCTCCAAACTGGAAGCTCTGAGCTATCATCAGACCTGAGTATATAATGACACTGCACACCTGGGTGCTCAGCGAGGTGCAGAAAAACACAGATACAGGATTGAATGCTCCAATTCAGAGCTGCAGAATTCTGAAAAAGCCAAATACACAGCTTTCTCTGCCCAGAAACACTAGTCTGAAATGCCTCATTTACCTTAAATGTGAATCTTTTGTCGCATTTTCCTATCTTCTCATAGTGACAAAGTCTAGTCCTGTCATAATGTGCACCAACCCATCTGCTTAAAGCAGTACTAAACCACTGCAGAATAACAAAAAAACCCTGTAAGACAATGGCATAACGTGCTGGTATGCATTGCATATTAGCACATTATGGAATACTTACCTTAGAATGAAGCCCTTCCAGGAGCGCCTGGTCACCGCTGAGAATGCTAACATCTTCCCCCGGCCCTTCTTCGGGTCTGCGGGCTCTGGGGCTGTGAGTGGCCAGAGTCGCAATGACGTCATTCCCACGCATGCTCGTGGGAGCCCTCAGTTCCGGCAAGAAGCTCTGAAGGTCTGGCATGGTATGCCTTCAGTGTGCATGCGCCGGTGATGTCAGCAGCTGCATGCAGGGCGAGTATCTCCTAAACGGTGCACGTTTAGGAGATATTCATTTTCCCCACAGGTAAGCCTTATTATAGGCTTATCTGTATGTAAAAATAATAAAGTGGACTTTACTACCGCTTTAAAGCCTAAAGTTACCTAAAAAAAAAATACAAAGTAAACACAAGGGATATTACCTACCTTCAGCTTGATGTGTCCTTGTGCTTCTGTCTTCTAGTTCAGTAGAGACCTTCCTCCTCCAATGCTCCCACCCCTGCCGCCGTAATCTTCAAATGAGGAGCTGTCATAAGCTCTAATCAAGAATACTACACTATGCCTGCACTTTACATACGGCTACTCCATTTATAGAAGCTATACTACAGCTACTATGAATGAAGCACAATCTATGAATTGAGATGGTGGACCTTTCAATCATCCACCCATCCTTCATTCATAGATCAGGTTTCATTCATAGAAGCTGTTGTAATGGGATGGAAGATTTCTTCTAAACTAGAAGACAGAAGCACAAGGGAAACATCACACTGAAGGTAAGTAATGTCCCTTGTGCGTATTTTGTACTTTTTTGTAAGTAAATTAAGGTTTAAAAATACAGTACATCATCCGTCCAAACTTGTTTTGGTTTTAGATAAAGTAGGGAATGGTTAAAATCCAGATTAGATTTTTTGGTGTGTTTTGCTGGAGAGATTTTTCTTCACTTCCTGTTCCAGAATCATAACTGGAAGTGAGGGGACATCTTATCTTAAACAGTTGTTATCAGAATAGTTGTCTGCATTGGTAGATTTCCCCCTACCTATTGTTGTGGTGAATACTGTAAAGGTTTTGATTTCCCCTTACTTGCCATCTTAGTGAAAATGGTCACCAGGAGAATTAGAGAGAGTGAATCTCTGCAGTGGGGTCATAATAATAATAAAAAAAACTTACATGGGTTTTAACCCTTGCCCGCTCTATCCAAAAAGAAAAACATTTTGGCTAGGCATACACTGCTAGTAAGAGGCAGTGTTTGTGTGACAATAAAGAAAGTCCTTTTTTTGTTTTTAGCATGTTTGTAATGGCAAGTAAACGGTAACCTGGCTGTGGTCTGGGAGCCAAGTAGCCTATATAGAATCAAAATGTCCTAGGTTAGTGAACTTTAATCATTTGTCACTTATTTACTTTGGTTCATTGATTGAAGATTGTGTTAACATAGTGAACAGCGCTGTGACATACATATATTGTTTATATGTAGAAAATGTACATCAGAGACCGCTTTGCATTCATTGAACAAATGCAAAGAGTTCTCTGAATGGCTCCCATGCCGAGTGAGCCATCTCCTGTGTTCAGAATGCAGCCGGGCAGCTGCTCAGCCCAGGACTGGGAAGCTAGCGGAGATCAATGGAGTAGCGATACCTACTACAGCTTCTAGATGGATCCCGCAGTTATGGAAAAGTCCAACCTTGACCAATGTAACTATATAAAATATCCATGTCTTGCATTTTTCTTTCAAATAAGATTAACTTTTCAAAGCTAAAACTTAAAATAAAAAATAGGTAATATGCAAAAAAAAGTTTTTTTCTATCTTGACTTCTTTAACGATGAATGGTGACATAGACTTAGAATTGAAGGACTTCCTTTGCATGCCATCTGTTAGGTTAAATAATGCCTACAGCATTTCTTTCCACCTACTCATGGCGACTCAGCTATGTGGACTGGTGTACATGAAAATATCCTACTGGCAGTTTATTAAAGATTAATACATTCTCTGAATTATGAGTGCATAATTGTACCGAATTGTGTAGGTGACAGGTGCACTTTCATCATTTCAGTCTGACATTCAAACACCGTTCAGGGTTTTTGCGCCTTGTGTATCAGAAAGATTTTCTTTTTCTCTCAAACTGCCTATTTTTGTACAGAATAAGAAATCAAGAAGAAAGCCTGGAGATGTATGCTGCACTTATCATTTCTCAGCGCAGTAGCATATCAATAATAGAGGTTCTCGTAGAAAATTCAACACTTCCAGCCTAAACAATCAGAGGCTCCTGTAAGGCTCTCAGTGAACACAAATCTAGACTGTAATATTGTATTATTTTCCAAGTGTGCTAATACTGGTTTAAAGAAACTAACTTTTGATGATGATGAAACTGTGAAGAAAATGCTAAAATATAGACATTTGCAGCACCATTAAAGCCGATAAGCCCAATATTGAATATTGGAGTGACTATCAGCCTTTCTGGAATAACCGAGTTGAATTATATGCCAACATAAATGTTAATATTACATTTCAGAACAGTGTATAAAACCACCTAAGTATGCAGTATTTTATTTACCATTCCTTAGTACTTTGAAATTAGCATTATTTATTCTGGGAATGGACAATAGTCTACTAATAGTAATAAGGATCTCAAGTTGTGTACCCAGCAGTGTTAAAATGGGAGCAGATATAAAACACACCATTTATTGCAGCGGTGTATTCCTTCATATTAATGCTATTTATTTTTAAATAAGACTGGCACAAATACCTGAATATAGATTTATATTAGCCTTCTACATTCCCCTTCACAACAGTACACAGCAGCTCAAGGAGCACATCAATTTCTGCTGTATGCATACATAGTGGAGTATCACCATCCAGCTAGCAGAATATGAGAAGGGAGGCGACAACATTGTATTCTTTAGCTCTAACAGAGAAAATGGGGTCACCCTCCTGGCTGTGCAGTCTGGCAGTCGTTGTTCCTGTTACCCTGCTAACGAGGTCCTTGATGCATCTAAATATTACATAAACCCTAACTGATTAAGATTAATTCAACTAGCTGCTAGGGCTTGTGCGGCATGCTTTCAAGTGCATTCAGCCTGAATTTTAGATAAATGTGAGATGCTTCTGAATACCTATAGAGGTGCATTTGCACTGCAGTTGACTAATATTTAAAGCCCATTCACACCAAGTGCGGTGGGACTGGGTTGGGCAGCTATTCCAGTGCAGTCCCACCGCAAGACAAGGAAAAATGCTTTGTCTCCTACGTAGCTGCTTCACAGCACTGTGTTGCAGTGGTGTGCACTGACAAAAGTATGACAGGCTGTGCGACAGCCAACAGAACTTAATGAAATATCACTGTGTGATGTTTCAATGAAGTTTGTTAAAAAAAAAAAAAAAAGTGAATGGTACGATACGAGTGTGATCAGGATATTGGCACTGCAGTTATCCTTTTGCATCACTCCACACACCAGGTGCTGCATTGTAACACAGCTTCTAGTGTGAATAGACCCTTAAGCTGCAGGTCAAGCTACTTTTGCATTTCCATGGACTAGTACAGGTCCCAAGAGTTAAAGAAGGTATGATCTTGGTGATCATGCCTTCAGTTAAAGGATGTAGACCTCCAACTTAGTAACTGGATTTTTTAAAAAATGAACCCCAATTGCTATAGGCCACAATGTGTGAAACTATTGGGGGAAAAATATCTGTTGGCCGAATTAGAATAAAATGACAGACTACTAAAAAAACCAATCATACCATATGTAGCCAACTAAAGGTCTGTTAGCTTGTTTGCCATAATAGATCAGCAGGTTAGCCTGTGGAAGAGAAATGTGTCACAGGCTTAGATGTCAAAAAGCAGCTCAATGTTTTACTGACATTCAAGGCTTTTCCACAGCATTTAAGCAAAATGTAAAAGATCACCACTGGAAGACTTAAAATAAGACTCCAGATTTCTCACTTGTAAGCAGGTGCAGTTAGTTAGTCTTCCACTAGGTGAATTTGTCCCAGAATAGTGTCTGGTTATAAACACTAGGTCATTTTTAGCTAAAGCCTTCCTGTAGTTGGGTCAGTGCTCACATATAAGCCAGGTTGGGAGGTGCTCTAGAGGAGTTGGGGCATGGGAGCTAGAGACCCCACTATCAGGAAAATGTAATCAGCATGTGGATGATTTGGACTGGGCTGGAAGATAGGAGAAATAGACCTGCACCAAGAAGAGCTGATTGTAGACATCCTGACTCTTATGATGAAGGAGGCTAGAGCAGATTGCAAAAGGCCTTTTGGCCAGGCTAAGTGTTCCCTGGAGTGAGGACATCCCCTTGAAGGACCTGGGAGGAGTGTACCTAGTCCTGAGGTGACTGCAGTGATCCTGTGTCAGGAAGGCTACATGTAAGGAACAGTGACCTGGATACCAAGCAGAAACCAGAACTATCTGAGTCAATACTGATGACCCCAGGAGGAGACAGAGTAGGAAAGATGGCTTACTAAAGTGTACCGTGTGCTGCTTCCACATGTGACTGCTGTGGTTGTCCACTATATGTGATTGACAAAATGCTGTAAAGTGATAGTATGTATACATGATGTGACTGTAATGTCATCTTAAAGTAACATCAGTAAAGGTAGCAATCCTACCTTTTTATGAGCGCATTCTTTCCTTGGGAAATAAAGGTTAATGGCCAGCAATGCCATGAGAAGACCTCTGGCAAGAAGATGGGCACAAGTGGGTGGAGGATTAAAGCAGGAGAGTTGTTGTTCTAGCAAGCAGAAGCGGCTCGTGGACTTGTACTCTTTGACACCAACACTCAACTGTTTACAACCCCTCCAGAGGCCCCCACTGTATTATATGCACTGTTTTTAGATATACAGTGCCTTGCGAAAGTATTCGGCCCCCTTTGAACTTTGCAAACTTTTGCCACATTTCAGACTTCAAACATAAAGATATAAAACTGTAATTTTTTGCGAAGAATCAACAACAAGTGGGACACAATCATGAAGTGGAACAAAATTTATTGGATATTTCAAACTTTTTTAACAAATAAAAAACTGAAAAATTGGGCGTGCAAAATTATTCAGCCCCTTTACTTTCAGTGCAGCAAACTCTCTCCAGAAGTTCAGTGAGGATCTCTGAATGATCCAATGTTGACCTCAATGACTAATGATGATAAATAGAATCCACCTGTGTGTAATCAAGTCTCCGTATAAAAGCACCTGCACTGTGATAGTCTCAGAGGTCCGTTTAAAGTTCAGAGAGCATCATGAAGAACAAGGAACACACCAGGCAGGTCCGAGATACTGTTGTGGAGAAGTTTAAAGCCACTTGAAATTTGCCTGGAGACTCTGATAGTGTCACGTCCACGAAAATATGCCTCTGAACTAATGTGTGTCCACCTAAGATAAATAGTAGTAATCAGTAACTCCAGTTGTAACCTAGTAAGTCTCTAGGAGTGACTTGAAGACCTCTCTCAAACGACGTGACTTTCATTTCCCCGACTTATTAAAACGTGCGGGTTAAAAAGTCAAAAAATAAACAATTTTTTCAAACTTTATAGGTTATTTAAAACAAGGTGAAGTACTAACACAGGGTGAACAACAACTAAGAAGCGTTTTTTAATGTCAAAATATAGAAATACAAACTTCAGACTTTACACCGTTTTCA